>JANAVB010027798.1:4746509-4794009 GCA_029216955.1 Iris pallida
TTCTCTGATAGTTTTCATTATTTGATTTCTACTATGATTCTCATATTTAGCGATACTATATTTGATTCTCGACACGTTGGTCACACGGATTGGTATTTCTGGATCCCGTCATGATATGTTACCATGGTTATCGTATTGACATCGTACACGAAATGTTCATTAGATATTATACATGATTGTATTATAAAACATTGCTCATGTATCGTAACGTGTTATGGTTGGATCCACTATACTAGTTGGGGCGGAAAAAAATCCTAGTCAGAGATGTGATCAAATCCCTATTGTAATTGTAGACATTGTAAGTGTTTATCGCATAACTCGCACATGATTAACCAGGCCACTAGCTATTGTACTAGTTTCCAAGCTGATCACATCTCGATACTAGTATTTCAAACACATATATGTATAGTATTTATTGTTCCCGTCACATTTTCTGGACTATACTTACATGTTTTTTTTATCTATTTCCATTCTTGTACATTGTACCCTTCATATTGTTCATTCTTCATAGTACCATTGTCAGGTTATGATTACATATTGGTAGCTCTATTTCGCATCATTTATCGTACTTTCTACTTACAATTTTATAGCTTTTGTCAGTTAATTGGAACTGCTGTTAGTTATGTGCTCGCTCCAATCCTGACTGGATAACCAATATTTTTCAGATAATTTAGATGACTGTCCGACCTACTATAAGTAGGGGACATACGAGGGATGCACGCAGGAGTCTGAGGAGGATCCTACTCAGTAGAGAGTGCCCTAGATATAGTTTTTAGTTTTTAGTATTCATATTGTATCGGATTGTTCCGATTGTGGGATTTTAGATTTATTGTTATATTCAGGACATGTACTTATTTGTCTTGGACTTCTAGACTCATGTGCTAACGACCTTATTATTTATTCTTTTATTCTCCTTTATCTTCTTTTCAAATATCGTGCTCTATCTTCCTTAGATTTGTGATTGAGATTATATACCTGGTATGTCATACTATTCCTCCGTGCGAAGATGACAGGTTTATATTCATTATTGTTAGATGTTAGATGGTATAGATGATCTACACAGCATTCTACCGCCGACACTGCGGCGTAGGCTGGACGTACCCACGTCCTTGTGCCCCTAAACAGGGTGCGGGTCGTGACACATTTTTATGGTGGCCCATGCAGGTCTGAGTCGCAACTAGTACGATTTTATAGTGGTGCTCGACTTAGAGCGCTGCTACGAGCCTGCTATTAGGATATAGGTTATAGGCTACATAGAGAGTTACTCAGTCACAACTAGGACACTTCCAATCTTTTGATTACAAATTCGAACATTTATTGCAATTTCTTCAAAATTAATTGTCCTTCCTTGATAATATCTCATCTTGTGCCATATTGATTTCTTTTGTCGATTTGTCTTTAGGATGCCAGAGACTAGATCGCAACGCGCTGGAGCCGTTGCAGTCGTAGCATCCTTTTTCAGCTGTGGGAGCTGCTGCTCAGGGAGTTGCTCCCAGTCTTTTAGCAGCTCCTAGTGGTGTTCCTCCACCGGTCCAGAGGATCGTCCTCGTGCAGCCGGGGCCTCTTTTTACACCTCCACCACCGACTGATACAGCGTAGGTGTTTGCGTTGTTCCAGCAGATGGTGGAGGCACAGAGGGCTCAGGCCGAGACACAACAGCAACAGGCTGATGTGTTGTGCCAGAGCATTGATAGTGCCCATAATTTGGAACTTGCTATAGTTGAGAGGGTGGCTACTGCTCCACCTCAGGGTGCTCCTACACGGGAGCAGCAGCAGCAGACGAAGCAGGGTTCTGCTAAGAACTTCAAGAAAATGTCCCCTCGAGAGTTCAAGGGGACAGATTATGTCGATGACTAGCTAGAGGATGTAGAGAGGAGTTTGGAGTTGGCTCAGATTTTGGAGGGGTTGCGGGTGGTAGCAGCAGCTAGTCAGCTCTTCGATATCGCTCTTACGTGGTATCGTACTGATCCTCGACTGACAGTGGCGAGACTGACGTGGACTAATTTCAAGAGGCTATTCAAGGAGAAATTATTCCCTGACGTGGCTTTTAGTGCACTGGAGGGACAATTCGTGGAGTTAGTGCAAGGGAACTCGTCAGTTGACGAGTATGCAGCTGAGTTTTTCTGTTTAAGCCAGTTCGCCAAGGGCATGTTCAGGATGCTAGGAAGAAGGCCCATAAGTTCAGGAGGGGCCTGAACCATAGGATCAAATCTCGTACGTCTGGGCATCGCACAGCGACATTCAAGGATATTCTGATTGATGCCCAGATTGTGGAGGAGGATTTGGACCTCAGGCCCAAGAGAGGCAGTGACGTCGTGGGTGGTGCTAGCAGTAGTGCGGGACCGGCGAAGCATCCCTAATTTCTACATCAATCACTCCAGTTGCCATAGCAGCAATTTCAGGCTCTAACTAGGGCTCAGGTTTAGCAATTTTGTACGCCAGAACGAGCCCTAGTACAACAGTATCAGCTAAAGCATCAGAGACGGACCCAACAGTACAATTTCTGTAAGAAGCTGGGTCATCTTTGGGATAGCTGTAGAGTGAGACTGGGACTTTGTTTGTACTGTGGCACTATGGGACATCGAGTGAAGGATTGTCTCCTAGCTCCTTATCTTTCCGGACAGCGTGCAGCTCCAAACCAAAGGGGTCCAGCTAGGCCACCAGTGGAACCGCAGATTGCTCAGTACCAGCAGCGGGATATACCCTATCAGGGCAGGGTTTTTGTGATGGCGATCAAGGAGACCAACACTGCAAGTGATGGGCTAGAAGGTTAGATTATGTTCTTTCTTCCTTCATGTTTCATTCCATCCATTGATTGCTTGATTGCTTTCTTAGTACCTTTTGAAGTACGTGTAGGCAACTCTAGAGGGGGTAAATAGAGTACTTGTGAAAATAATGATCAATTAAAAAATCAACTCTATTCAATCCCAATTAGTAAATAATTAATCAGAGTATAATACGGAAATAAAGTGGAGATTAGAAAGCATACGCAGACACAACAATTTTTAACCTGGTTTCCCTTGTAGAGGACTAGTCCAGGCTTGAGAACTCTAGCTCAGGATTGAAATCCACTATTTGTGAAATAGATTTACAACCACGTGCCTTTACACAGAAGAGCACGCCAACTTCTTGAAAAGATTGCTGAGGCAAAACTTAGAATTTTCTAAGTGACTTCTTGAAGACTCTTGCACAAAACTTCTAATTGACTCGCACCGAACACCTTGTAGGCTTGGAAAGTTTTGTGGCTAATAGATGAAAAAAGTATGGCTCTTTGGGATGTATAGGCTATAAGAGAGAAGAGATGAGAAGATTGGATGAATTGAAATGGAAGAAAAGGGTGCCTATATATACTAGTCCTGGGAGGCAGAGTTCGGCCAGAACTCTGTCTAAAATTCAAAAATTATGGCCGTTGGACATCTTGCAATGAGCAATCCCTAAAAATTAGCTCCTGGAAATTAGGAGACAGAGTTCGGCCCGAACTCTGTGTGGGGGCAGAGTTCGGCCCGAACTCTGCCTCCTAAGAGACAGAATGCTCAATGGGCTAAATGGGCTTTGGCAGTTTGGTTTTTTGTTTTGTGGAGCTTTTTGGTTATCTAGTCTATGGTTTTGGTACTCTGTACGACTCAATATATAATAGCCTAGACTCAAACAAAATATAAAAAATACAGACTTTCGAAGACAAGTTCCAGCAGTATTCGTCAAGCAGTCGTCGATGATGATTGTCTTACTTGATGTGTGTACGTCGTCTGTTTTGTAGCTTTGATGACAATGTATGTGTCGAGTTAGATCATGTCAAATATTGATTTGTTAATTATCAAGATTAGGTTGACTGTGTCAGGACCCGCTTCCGAATAATCGGACACGAGTCGGACACGCCCAGCCTTCGTCGTTAGACACGACGAAGTAAGTTGTACCAAGCTAGGAAAATCTAACTAGATAAAGATAAATATATACAATCACAGCATCTAAAAACGTTCCCAGAACGATCACCATAATCCACAAATCCATATAACATAAATGTACTAGAGTCATCAGGAATGAAATGTACTATGAACTCTAAAATAGTATCTAGGAGTAAGGCTAAACAGTCTAAACCTGAAGCCTCTAGCTAAGTCATGTCTCCATCCTACTCAGCTAATGTCCCGAGCTCTGGCCCATATGGTAGAATGATATCCTGCAAGTACTCCTGCAACATATTCAGTCAGGAGCGGAGCAAAGTACAGTTCTAGGCAATGAACAAGAACATCATGATATGAAAATGAGTACAGGAGAACAAAAAATATGAAATACAGGAAATAAACATGAAAGTACAGGAATGTAAGTACAGAAAATAAAGTACAGGAATGTAACTATGATCCTGAAGTATAAGACATGACAAGTGCACCATGTTTGAAATACAACAAGCCTATGTGACCGGCTGGGGTGAGTACGGGAGCATGTACAGGAGTACATGAATATCGGTACGGCTTAGGACCCGTGTGCACGATGCGAGGCCTAAGCTATCTACATGAATATAGTAACGGGGGTTTGGTCACATAGCTAGTGTATTTCTCCACCCGACATAAGTAAGTACAAGAACAGGAAATACAGGAGTACAGGATTGTTAGCCCAATGATTATATCATGTTTTTGAATATGGCTAATCATTTAAGTTTAACATAATGACTCACTAATATTCATGTAATCACTATCATGTTGCTACTTAAACTTAGCATTGTCCTAATCTTAGCATTGTCCTAAATGTTCTATAACATATTGCTATGCTTGTATCATATTGGTTTGTTTGTCTAACATGTATTTGTAGACATGCTGTAAGCATGATCAAACATGATCAAACCAGGACATATGCAATAGAGAATTATTTCAAACTAGGACATATGCAATAGAGAATTATTGATGGGCCAAAGGCGGCGTTATACAAGAAGATTTCTCTGAACCGTCTAACGACCTATCCAGGGCCTCGCATCGGGGGTTCCGCTGCCCGGTCAGTGGACAGGGATCGAGGGTGCAGCGCCCCCCGTCAGGGGTTCGGGGGCGAAGCCCTCGAAAAGTATTCAGATTTCCAGATCTGTTTATCTTTGGACGACCGTCGTCAAGTGAAAAAGGTGTCTTCAAGTCTGCTCAAATATTTGAAGAAAGGCATCATCAAAGGGCTATTGGTTTTCCTATTTCATCAATGTATTTTTCATATTTATTGAGTCTAGGAATACGATGTACACTGCATCGTACTGGCAAATAGGCTACCCAAGAAACGTTTTCAAAATACCCTTTTATTTTGAAAACAAGCCCACTTACAAAAGCCCAAACTACTTTCTAACTGTTTGACTTTTCAAAAAGCCCAAAAACTAATTTACAAAAACCCTAACAGAACCCTAGCAGAACTCGGCCAGAGTTCGGCCAGAGTTCGGTTAGTGAACATTGCTTTTTGAACTTGGTCTTCCTGCAGTTACGGATCCCAACGAGATTTTCTCATAGAGTTCTGCCCGAATTCTGCCCGAATTCTGTCAGAGTTCTGTCTTTGGAAAAACTATAAATAGAGAAGAATTTTGATAATTTCAATTCACTCATACACCAATTCACTTTCATATCTCTTCTCTATAAGCCTACTACTTCTTCCAAAGTATTCTGAGCTATTCATTTTCAAATCCCAAGCCAGTTACAATCCTCTAGTCGATTTGCCAGTGCGGTACGGTCTAGAAGTTTCAGAGCGATTGTAATCAGAGGCTTGATTGAAGGTAGACACTTCACAATTGAAGCTGGTCGAGTACTTCGGATCAAAGCTCGCGTTATTGAAGTTGCAAGAACTTCGGATGAAAACTTGTGGTGATTTTCCATAGTGGATTCAACTGGAAGCTAGAGTTCTTCCGACTGGACTAGTCCTCACAAGAGGGAAACCAGTATACATCCTTGTGTTTGTGTTTGCTCTCTACTCTCTACTTTTTATTTACATATCTGTGATATATTATCTGTTATCTTGTTATTAACATTTTTTTAAAGAGTTAATTTTCGCTGCCTACTCTATTCACCCCTCCTCTAGAGTATTTGCGCTTTACAACTCGTTTCTATAATCGGTCCTTCAATCGTGTCATGACGTGTCACAAGAAGAGTACAAGATATGTAAATGCACAAGACCATAGAAAAGTACTTGCCTTGCTCTGGAAGATCGATATTGGAAATATAGTAGTCTCTGGGTTCACCTGATTGAATACAAGTTGGATAAGCTCTAATCAATGGCATTTAATTATTGCTAACTAATCAACTGTTTGCTAACCTTAACTGACCCTACTACTATCGGGTATACTTGTAATAGTTTGGCGAGAAGACAACATAATAACCTTTAGGAGATTATTGACCCAAAGTGGTTATATTTAACAAATCAGCATGAGTTAAAAACATTCTAGTAAATAATATTTAGGAATTTATAAGAGAAATATCCATTTATTGATCATCGAAGTAGAACCTTAAATGGTGTATATTATATGGAATTAATTTATTTTGGAATAATTCTTCACAAAATACTAGTTAGGAAAATATAGATTTTTAATTATTATTATAACTGAATTTTTGATGAAATTGAAAACAACAACTACCCCAAAATTATGGCAACAGAAATAACCAACTCCAACAGATACCTAACAGATGTTCCCCAGTCCACAACAACATAGAACCTTAAGTTAATATATCTGCACCAGTCTTAATAGTCTATTGGCCCATAGCTAACTGAAACCTATACCAGCAGCTCACTCAAAATAAACCAAAAAGTAATCTAGCAAACTATGCACAAACAAAACCCCACAAAACCCTTCCCACATTCGGATTCAGCAATACAGACCCACCCATCAACATAAATTAACACAACCCAAGCCTTGGCAACATACAGCAACATTTATAATTAAACTTCAATCTCCTAAGATTCAATACTGAACCCAGTTCAACTCAATGTAAGTAACCCCCTTTGCTTCCAAACGAATTTACACAAACAACCATTCTCGCAGCATTTGTCTGGCCTCAACCAACAACACCAAAACAAAGCCCAGACCCAAAAATCCAATCTAGTGAAATTATATGAACCAAAAGATAAAATCAAAATAAATTTGTACAAACCAAATGACAAGAATAGAAATTATACAACCCAATCGAATTCAAATAGAAGTCCCCTACCCTCTAACTCAATCCCAGTTTTCTACTGATTACTCTTAATAGGACTTCACAACTACTCTGGCACCTACAGCAAATAGAAACATATAATACATCATGAAATCTGAACAAAATACCTACACCAAACTTATCTACAACACTTCATTAAACATGTACACAACTGGAGATGTAGCTCAGTAGAAAATCATTCAGTCCAATATCCTTCGAACCAGTTTCCAAATTAACACCAAAGAATCAAATGTTAAGCAACCATTGAAATCAATAGGATATAACCAACCAGTAGACCCCAAGCCTTGAGTACAAGTTTCCAGTCTACACCCATGCTAAGTCAGGACAAGGTCAAGCCTGGACAAGCGCTATCGGACTTGCACAAAATTGAGCTGGCACACACACGGACACATTCAATTGCTGGACACCAACAAACCTCAGACACACACGAACAGTGCTACGGTCCGACACGAGCCTCACCACTGACACACCCGCTTGGACACGTCACTGGACACGCCAAAACAAACTCAATTACGAAATAAACCTTTCAACACCAAAACAGAAAAAAAAATAGGGATATACCTGAAGAGATTCACTCAGCAATGAGGACACGGTTTCACAGTGTCCGACACGATCCTTCTGTGTCCAAATGCCTGGCTCTACTTAGGTATGACATCGAACAGGTGATATCACAGAAAAGAAACATTTCTGAAAATGATTGTTGTAAAAGAATTTTGAAAGACTTTCATGAATTTAGAATTTCGATATTAAAGATCTGACACTCACCTAGGATTACAATTAGCTCCTCATAATGATCAATTGATTCGCTCGCTCGTTCTTCTGGGCGTCCGCCGAGAAATTTGTCACTCACGAACAGATCTAGAAGAGTATCCTCGCCATCGAATGGAGGGTTCGACCACGGCTCTATCGGTGGAGAGGTCGGAAACTGCCGCCACCACGTCGTCGCTTGCCACGGATGAGGATCTGATGTCGATCGTCAGAAGAACAAGAAACCGTCGGAGAAGGTGATCGTAGCGGAAGAGGTTTGGATCGCTGGCATCGTCGTCCGCCACTCGTGGTTCGTCGTGTGCCTCCGCTGCTTGTCGGGGACGAAAGCTAGATGATGACAACGGATGCTGCCACCACAGGAGATGAACAGCTAGCCACAAAGGAGATCTCGCCGTCGCCTTCACCGGAGAACTCGCGATCGCCGTCGGGGAAGAACTCGCCATCAGGGAGAATCAAAGCTTCGATCGAACGTTGCCAGCGGTGGTGGCTCCTTTTTCAACCATCGACTAGAGGACCATCGTCGTCTTCGTCGATTGCCGGCCGCCGGAGTGAAATTAGGGTTAGGGTTTTGGTCGGGGAAATTAGGAAAAAATGAGAGAGAGCTCAGCTCTCTGGTTTTGGTCGAGAGTGAGAATAGATTATCTCTCTCCATTCTGCTTATAAGTAGAGAAATGAAAAGATGGTAAGTTTACATTTAAGCCCCTCCATTTCAATGAATTTCAGAAATACCATACATTCTGTTAAAGAAGAGGCTAGGTGGTTAGAAGAAATTTGTGAGAGATGTGGGGACCATACCAGTTAGTTATAACTAATTCTTGAATCAATCATTAATGCTAAGTAATTTAAACCTCTCCTCAATTCAAATATTCATGGAAATTTAAATTAGGAATCTTATTAATCAATCTAACTCAAATTGTGAGAAACTTTTAAATCCATGAAATCGAGAAAGTGGGGTTACAAATCTTCCCCCTTAGAAAATTTCGTCCTCGAAATTCAAAGAGATTGGCACGATACGAAAATGACACGAAATTCAAGATCAGTTAGATGCGAGTATGAATACGTTCAACGACTAGTTGCAAAAATCGTAATGATTTGAAACGGATTAGCATGACCAAAAAAATGGATAAGATGGTGTGATCGATAATGACCAAAATTGGTCAGACATGAAATGAAACAAAAAAAAATTTAACCAAAATGATAACTACATGCAAGGAGTTGAAATAACGCCTTTAACCATAATCGAGAACCAAACAGAAATGAGGTGGAAGGAAGTTTTTTTTTTTTGATTTAGAGGAATAAATCGTGAGGGTACAATCTTCTAAACATGATTCAAAATCAAAGGTTTAGCACGTTTGAAAATAGAGAATTTAGGAAAATTATAGTCACGATTGATAGACATGATCAACATTCAGACAAAACATGATCAACATTTAAGTACGATAACGAGAAAGTCTGATGGAACGGAATCAAATACAACAATCGGTACTTATTGAGAAAATCAAATGATTCATCAATAAAATGTAAGAAGGGAAATTGCAAGGGATGATTGAGAAAACATATGGAAACTACCCAGGTAGTATCAGTATCAAATCAAGGTAGACGTGCAAGGATCTGTGATTCTCGAGAATCAATAATCACATAAAAAATGGATATAGTCCCTATGGTATCCTAGAACATATAGATATTTGAAATCACTTTAGTTAGAATCCCTGCCCCGCCAGTGTATATCTGGCTGCAGTGAACTTTCGGCTCCGTGACTCAAATAATGATATGTTACTGAATATTCTATCAACTTTATCCATTTTCCAACAATTATCAACGAAACAACTCAAGAGATCAAGATATGAAGAATATGACAAAGTCTCAATAATACTCGAAAACCTAGGAATGTCTGAAATTACTTCAACTTAGAGTTCCTGCCTCGCCAGTGCACCGCTGGCTGCAGTGAACTTTCAGTCTCCGTAATCAAGGCAACGGCTGCAGCGCGTAATTGCCACACCTTATTAGGTCATCGAATAGTCTCTCTTATCCATAGGAATTTCAAAAGGATTGCAAGGAATTCAAAATGGGTTCCAATAGTCCAAGTCACGATAAAAGGTGATGCTATTTGTCTTTTTAGAAAACAAAGGCTTATTAGGTAGTAACAAACAAGGAGATTTTTGATCGAATAGGAAACAAGGTGAATAGAGTCTTGAATAGAGAATGAAATCTTGAATGGCAACAAAATTTTAAATAGAAGCCAAAATAGGAGGCAAAGTAATGCATAGTGAGTATGAAACATGATATCTAATAATGAATCATGAAACAACTCTCGAACGGAAGAATCAAAACCCTGAATAAAAATTGAAGTTTTGAATAGAATAGAAAACATTATCCCGAAATGAATCTCGAACAGGATCCAAAGTTTATAATAGAACGAAGGTCCAAACAATATTTTGATTGGGAACAAGTTTCAAAATAAATTTTCAAGTAGCAATAAAATCTCGAATAGCACAATTTTGAATAGAGAACAAAATAGAAGCCAACAATAGAAAGCAAAATCATGAAAAATGAATATGAAAACAGGTATCGGATAGCGAATTTGAAACAAAATGTCGAATAGTGAATATGAAACAAGTTTACCGAATAGGAAACAATCTTCAAATAAGGAACAGAGTTACGAATAAGGAACAAATTCTAGAATAGAAATAATATCTACAGAAAATTTACTGTACCGAAATAAATTTATTAAAAATTACCCGAAACGAAACAAGTTTTGAAAAATTAGTTTAAACGAAACATTTTGCCATCCAAGATGGCGGAATAAGAAAAGTAAAAGAAAGTAAAAAAAAAAAAAAATGAATTCCTGCCAACGAAGTTGGCGGAATTTGACCATTTCGTATTAAAAAAAAAAAAAAAATTTATGCCAACGAAGTTGGCGGAATTGGTGATCCGAAAAAAAAAAAAAAAAAAAAGGAAAAAGTTGAAATGGTGCCAACATAGTTGGCGGAAATTTAAAAGTTGGTTTTTTTTTTCCGGTTTTTTTAAGTTGGTTTTTTTTTAGATTTTTTAAGTTGGTTTTTTTAGTGGTTTGATTTTTCTTGGCTTGGGTTTTCTTCATGGATTTAGTTAGTTGGTTTTAATTCATGGCTACATTTTGTGGTTCACATTGATTCATAATTCATGTGGTTCACATTCCTTCTTCCTTCACGGGTTCTACGATTTTTCTAGTTCACGGGTGAGATGAGAGAAAGAAAGATGGGACGTAGACAATTTTGCTATAAGAGGAGAGAAGCACAACAACTCTGAACATCACACAAGAAAACAGGAAAACACCAGAAAGAAGAAAAAGAAACAAGTCCGAGAGAATTAGAGTTTGAGGAAGAAGAAGTAATCCGAGGAATAATTAGAGTCTGGGCAGAAAGAAAAGTAAGAGATAGAAGAACACAAGTAATTATTTTTTATAGTTTAAATCATAATCTTCATCCTTACAAATATTTGTTTTCATGATCATTGTTTTACAGATGGCTAATCAAAATGATGGACTTATTCCCGGAGGACCTACTACTGATTTGATAAAGCAGAAGCGTGATTCGCATATATGTAGTTTAATATTTTCCGGAAAGGTATATTAAAATTTAACCGTGTGAGTCAATATAATTGATATGTTTTACATGTCTAGTAATAACTTTGTCTATGTATTTCATATATAGTTATATGATTATAATGCTGGTGAACGATTACGAGAGCATCCCTCATGGCGTTATGAGAACGGCCTAGGTTATTGGAAGTTGAGTGCCGAGCAAGTGGCATTGATCAGAGTATTTGGCTTTCAGTATATTGACCAAATATATTTTCTACAACACAATAGAGACTTGATCTTCAGTTTAGTTGAGCGTTGGTGGCCAGAACGAAATACTTTTCAACTCCCATTTGGTGAAATGTCTATCATTTTAGCAGATGTGGCAAATATTTTAGGGTTGCCTATTACGGGTGAACCTATAATATTTGATGAATCATTTTCAGCTCAGACATTGATAATGGAGTACCTAGGCGTGGACGTGCCAAAATTATATGGAAAAAACTTAGTGACGTTTACTTGGCTCCGTCACAACTTTTTGCGCCTAGATCGTATTGGCGATCAAGAGATCTCGGTAGATGATGATCGGGTAAGTATAAATTTAATGTTATTGTTTGCGTAATATATTTGTTTATTTAATCTTACACATAATATTTTTTCATAATATGTTCAGGTTATTGCTTGCACTAGAGCCTACTTACTAGGCCTAATTAGTGCAATTTTGTTCCCAGACTCATCAGATAAGGTAGATTTGCGTTTTCTACCTTTTTTGGTTGACCTGACCGAACCTATGCGCCACGCTTGGGGGGCATCAGTGCTAGCATATCTATATAGTTCTATGTCAGATTTTGTACAATTTCTCTCCGTGGATAAAAGGAAGAAAAATTTAAATGGATGTATGACATTAATACAGGTATAAAATTGTTAATTAATTTTATTTACGTTCAAAATATGTATACTTATATCGTGTGATCATAATTTCTAGGTATGGTCATACGAGCATTTTTATATCGGTAGACCGGTCTCCCGTATTAATAACGACGATGGTGTCTTCCCGTCAGCATTACGGTGGACTACGGCGGCATCAGATCCCGTACACTGTAAACACTCGGATGTATCTCTATATCGGGGCCAATTTGATTCACTAAAGTATAACGAGGTAAAATATTTCTACTATAAAGATAATCAAGTCAATATGTTTATTATCTTATAATGTTTTTGACATCAAATAGGTAATATATCTTCCGTACCGACTTGAAGAGCAGAATCCTTCAGAGATACAAACTACAGCCTTCAACCATAGTCTCCATAATTTCTTCATAATATTCCATGGTGATATAATGTACCATCCAGCTGATCGTGTTATGCGACAATTCTGGATGAAACAACACATTCCCGAAGAGCCGCCTTGTTTAAACCGTAGTAGAGGCAGTGCAATGGTAAGAGCACGTAGAATGATTCCTGGATGGAATTCTAGATATGAAACACATAAAGTGGCACACTTGTCTGAAATGATGAACTGTATGTCAGATGGTAAGTTCAACAAAATAAATTCGTAAAAAATTATACAAAATTATATGCTCATATTTGTTTCAATGTGTAGCATTAGGTGATATTGCATATAGGTCTTGGTGGGGAGCTCCTCTTATCAGTAACAGATCCTACCAATATGAGGAACCTCGATTCCAACATCGGGCCATAGATGATTCTAGTTTGCGTGGTTTTTATGAACATGTAGTTGGAAAGGTACGTCTTTTTTATGAAAATGTATGTCTTTGTACTACTTTTTTGTATGAATTAATTGGATTCTACTTAATATTTCAGCTGCCAGGTTTGTGGCAAGCATACGAAAATCGTCATTCAGATCGAAACTCCTACGACACAACGGTAAAAGCATTTTTGGATAGTATGGAAGAATCTCCAGTTCCCCCGAATCCTCCATTACACATTCCGTCTGGTTATCCTCAAGGATTTGTTATGCAACGACAAGCACGTCCCCCTAGAAAGTATGCAAATATTTGGCATGTGGATAGCCCGCCTCAACAAGATGACGAAGTCCCGTATCAGGGGGCTGATGAAGGAACATCTCCGTGGGCTAGCCAAGGAACTTCTCATTGGGATGGTGAAGGAACATCTCAATGGGCTAGTCAAGGAACTTCTCATTGGCCTGGTGAGGAAACATCTCAATGGGCTGGCCAACAAACTTCTCAATGGCCTTGTGAGACTGAGGGGACTGGTCAGTGGGATAGCATATTCGCCCCCGGACATCTCAATTATACGCAAATTATGACGACTCCATCGGCACCGATGCCTACTCAACACGAGGATTCCCAAGGAGGAGGTGGTGATGCGGCCTCGGAAAATACACGAAGAAGGCGAGACCGACTCAATCTACGGGAAATTGATCGTCCGGACTATTTACAATTAGACAAGAGAGGTCGATGAAATTATGTACTTCCTTTCATTATAAAATAATGTACTACTATTATAAAATTACAACTTTCCACAACTTTCTTTCATTCTAAAAAGTTAGGACAATGTCGTCATTCTCTTGGTTGGTTTGTACATCTCCTTCTATTGTGTCCTAAACCATTGCAGTTACTACATCGAAGATCTCTTGAAGAATGATCATTTGCTAAGATACGGTTCTTCTTTGGTCGTCCCGCCTTGCGCCGTACCTCTGGTACTCCAATATGGCCTCTCACCAATGTACTTTGGAGGTTGTAAGGGACTGAAATTGGCTCCAAGTGCGGCTCATATACGCTTCTTAATGCTTGTTTAGAAAAAATACCTGGATAAAAACTCTCGATGCTAATTTTTTTAGAATTAGACGCATAACATGCATGTATACATGGAAGACAAGTATGATACCACTTTAAACATGAACAATAATTTTCATATAAGCGAACAACATATGTTCTATTTGTTTTACGATCTAATATTTCAAATAAATAACCAACTATACTCAATATTTGCAACTGGTGTTTTTTATTGGTGATTCGGGCCATAGTTTTTAACATTTTCGGACAATAGTCGGTTTCAAGATTTTCGGCTTTTTGCCGGTTCTTGTCCTGAAGTGTTATAATTTTGGCTCGAATACCGATTTTAAATTTTGTTTAAAATGTTGAATACAAAAAAAATGAGGAGATTCTGGAAAAGTAGCATGCATGGCATTTATCAATCCTTTCTGTTTATCTGATATAAAAGAAATTGTGTTCCAAGCATTAAAAGAACCTTCAAAAGCAGTTTTCAATCCATTTAAAAACCAATTCCAAGAATCCGTGTTTTCACTTTCAGCAATGGCATAAGCAACTGGATATAACTGATAGTTAGGATCATGAGCACAAGCAATAAATAAAATACCTCGATATCTAGAGGAAAGAAATGTGGCATCAGTACTAATCACAGGTAAACATCCCCTTAAAAAACCGTCAACGCATGCCTTGAAACAAATAAAAATTCTTTGAAAACTACCATTTTCTGTAGTCTTTATACAACATCTACTACCTGGATTCGTCTCGATAATTGTAAGAGCATACTCTTCGAGACTATTATATGCATCAACATAACTACCATTTATTTCAGATAGAGCAATTTCTCTAGCTTTCCATGCTTTACAATATTTAATATGTATTCGGTGTTCCCTATATATATCCTTTACAATATGAGATGGACTATACGACTGATTGTCTCGAATTTTATCAATAATCTTGTTCTTAACCCATATAGTAGTAGCTAATGGATGACACCCTGTTGTAAGTCCACTTAAACAAGAATGCACATTTTCTAACGTAGCAATAACAAAACTTTCGCCGTTACCAATGGCTTTAGCATACACTCTCCAGTTACAACTTGAAACGTTACATTTATATACAATTCCGGTGGCATTGTTTCTAGTAGCCGAACAAGTAAAATTATGCTCAATTGCTATATCACTAATAAAACTTCTAAATTTAGAACGATTCTCAAATTCTTTTCCAATAAATAATCCAGGAGTGGTCACACTTTCAACATTATCATCAAATTCATTATCTAAATTTTCAATTAAATCATCACTATTTTCATCGTCATTGTTACTATCATCTAATACATGTTCTTCTTCAGCAACATGAATAACTTGATGAGAAGAACTAGGAGCACTACTAATATTTTGTGGTGGTGGTGCAGTCACAAAAATACTAATATACTGTGATTGCATATTAACTGCAAGAATAAATTTCCATGCTTCTTCACTAGCTAAATTTATACAATTAGACTGAAAGATATGTACCAATAAAAACTCATAATTAACAGAAAACCGATCAATAATTAGATTACGTAAACTCTCAAATGAAAGATTTGGATCAATTAAAATAACTTCAGTCAAACCTCCTTCGTAGGCTAACCCATTTAATATACCACCAATCGAGCATAGTATAGTTAGACTTCTATCCATTGCGAATATTGAGTTGATGACTTCTTCTGTGAAAAAAATGCTGGAGGTGAGAAGTGAGAAGAGGATAAGAAAATTAGAAAGAAAGTGGTGTGTACAAGTATTTGATGAAATTTTCTTTTATAGAAATTTTCAAACAATGAACCGTTGAAAAAGTAAGTATACGTTATAAAAAAACAACCGTTGCGAATCAAATCAGATCAAATTTCTTGTCTCTATGCAACATGTGAAGTAATGCGAATCAAATCAGATCAAATCTCTTGTCTCTATGCAACATGTGAACTAAGAAAAGGGGAGCAAGTGCAACCCGTGAACCATGAATCAATTGAACCCGTGAACCATGAATTAATAACCTGTGAACCATGAATCAAATAAACACACAAACCCACATTCGAACCAACAAAAAAAAACTGGACCCAAAAAATAAACCGGTCCTATAATTCCGCCAACATAGTTGGCACCATTCCAATTTTTTTTTTTTTTTTTTTTTTGGAATTCACAAATTCCGCCAACCAAGTTGGCATGAATTTTTTTTTTCATTTTTTAATTAGAATTTGCCCAAATTCTGCCAACTTGGTTGGCAGGATTTCTATTTTTTTTTTTTACTTTCTGCTGCTTTTCATATTCCGCCATCTTGGATGGCTACAAGTTTCGTTTACACGAATTTCCCTAAACTTCTTTCGTTTTGACTAATTTCCTACAAATATATTTCGGTACAGTAAATTTTCTGTAATATCTAGAATAGACACCAAAGAGTTTAAGATAGGAAACAAAATCTTTCAAGCTCTTAAACAGGAACAAGGAAATTCAATAAAATTTAAATTGGAATGTGAATTACGAATCATGGCTTGCTCCAACCATGCAAGAAAAGCCTTCGGTCTTCAGCCTGTCTTTAGTATTCCTCCGGGACTGGAATTGTTTCAATTTATTCAGCTGTCCTGACGTAGGCTGGTCATTGCGATAGTGCTCCATGCGGGTGCTAAATCTGGAGAGGCGGTTCCCTTGCTGCAGTCCTGGTGCTCCTCGTATTCGTCCTAGGGCAGTGTGATCAGCGGTCTCCGAGCAATCCCTGACTTGATGGGCAGGCGATCCGCAGTACAAGCGTAGCCTCCGTCTCTTGCAGAACTCGTCGTAGTGGTGTCCTGGCGACGACAGAAAATATAAATAATCGTCGGCTGAATCTGAATCTGAATCATCCGTTGAAACTAAAGTGCGGGGCTCTGGCAAGAATATATGGCTGCTGGTGTGCTGGCTGCTACGATCCTGCTGCTCTTCAGCCATTGTCATCCGCGACTTGCTGGCAATCCTTCATTCGATGGTCAGAAGCTCCACAGTATAAACAGAGTTCGAGCCTCTTGCGGTGCTTGTCAACATGATGTCCCGTCTTCTTGCATAGCACACAACGAATGTGGCTTGAATCTGCCTCTGATGATACAGCTGATGATGTGACTGAATAAGCACTGTCTAAGTGTTACGACGCTTTGTGGGTCCAAGGTAGTTGTTGTCTTCGTCATAAGTCTTCATGCCTCTCCTGGCTTCAGCTTCCCATCTTGTTGTATATGCTACGAGCTGGATCTCCCGGTTGATGACTTCAATCTTCAGAGGAGTCGGATCCTCAAAGACTTGGATGATCTTCAGTGGCGGCTCCACGTTCTTGATCTGCTCCTTGGTGCAAGATATGCGCTCGGTGTCGGAGAAGTCTAAGGATTCGAGAGTCTAAAAATCAGAAGTCCTTTCTGGCTCGGAGAGTGTATCCACAAGTCTAGCTTAGAAAAGGATGGCATGCTCCCTCTGGGTGTCAAGGAACGCTTCGAACATCTCCGTCAACTGTGTACTACCCATGGGGATAGTAGGGTGATAAAAGGTAGTAGAAGCTCGAAATCCTCAAGTGTAGGTGGATCTACCATTCCGGTATTGCGTGCTTTTGAACTATCTGAAAAACAAAAAACTATTAACATGTCCTAAACCTAAAAACAACAAGTGTTTATAGAATATCAATATATCCGATGTACCCGATTTCCAATGTTGTGATCAAGTTTTCCTAGTTTAATCAAGTCCCCCAATAGTACTATAATACCTAGGTACTATTAGGATAGACCTGCATGGGCCACCACTAAAAACATGTCACGACCTGCTCCCGAATAATCGGACACGAGTCGGACACGCCCAGCCTTCGTCGTTATACACGACGAAGTAAGCTGTGCCAAGCTAGGGAAATCTAACCAGATAAAGATAAATATATACAATCACAACATCTAAAAATGTTCCCAGAACGATCACCATAATCCACAAATCCATATAACATAAATGTACTAGAGTCATCAGGAATGAAATGTACTATGAACTCTAAAACAGTATCTAGGAGTAAGGCTAAACAGTCTAAACCTAAAGCCTCTCGCTAAGTCATGTCTCCATCCTGCTCAGCTAATGTCCCGGGCTCTGGCCCATATGATAGAATGATATCCTGTAAGTACACCTACAATATATCCAGTCAGGAGCGGAGCAAAGTACAGTTCTAGGCAATGAACAAGAACATCATGATATGAAAATGAGTACAGGAGAACAAAAAATATAAAATACAGGAAATGAACATGAAAGTACAGAAAATAAAGTACAGGAATGTAACTATAATCCTAAAGTACAAGACATGACAAGTGCACCATGTTTGAAATACAACTAGCCTATATGACCGGCTGGGGTGAGTACAGGAGCATGTACAGGAGTACACGAATATCGGTACGGCTTAGGACCCGCGAACACAATACGAGGCCTAAGCTATCTACATGAATATAGTAACCGAGGTTTGGTCACATAGATAGTGTATTTTCCCATCCGACACAAGTAAGTACAAGAACAGGAAATACAGGAGTACAGGATATCGTGTCATGACGTGTCACAAGAAGAGTACAAGATATGTAAATACACAAGACCATAGAAAAGTACTTGCCTTGCTCTGGAAGATCGATATTGGAAATGTAGTAGTCTCTGGGTTCACCTGATTGAATACAAGTTGGATAAGCTCTAATCAATGGCATTTAATTATTGCTAACTAATCAACTATTTGCTAACCTTAACTGACCCTACTACTACCGGGTACACTTGTAATAGTTCGGCGAGAAGACAACATAATAACCTTTAGGAGATCATTGACCCAAAGTGGTTATATTTAACAAATCAGCATGAGTTAAAAACATTCTAGTAAATAATATTTAGGAATTTATAAGAGAAATATCCATTTATTGATCATCGAAGAAAAACCTTAAATGGTGTATATTATATGGAATTAATTTATTTTGGGAAAATTCTTCACAAAATACTAGTTAGGAAAATATAGATTTTTAATTATTATCATAACTGAATTTTTGATGAAATTGAAAACAACAACTACCCCAAAATTATGGCAATGAAATAACCAACTCCAACAGATACCTAACAGATGTTCCCCAGTCCACAACAACATAGAACCTTAAGTTAATATATCTACACCAGTCTTAATAGTCTATTGGCCCATAGCTAACTGAAACCTATACCAGCAGCTCACTCAAAATAAACCAAAAAGTAATCTAGCAAACTATGCACAAACAAAACCCCACAAAACCCTTCCCACATTCGGATTCAGCAATGTAGACCCACCCATCAACGTAAATTAACACAGCCCAAGCCTTGGCAACATACTGCAACCTTTATAATTAAACTTCAATCTCCTAAGATTCAATACTGAACCCAGTTCAACTCAATGTCAGTAACCCCCTTTGTTTTCAAACGAATTTACACAAACAACCATTCTCGCAGCATTTGTCTGGCCTCAACCAACAACACCAAAACAAAGCCCAGACCCAGAAATCCAATCTAGTGAAATTATATGAACCAAAAGATAAAATCAAAATAAATTTGTACAAACCAAATGACAAGAATAGAAATTATACAAACCAGTCGAATTCAAGTAGAAGTCCCCCACCCTCTAACTCAATCCCAGTTTTCTACATATTACTCTTAATAGGACTTCACAACTACTCAGACACCTACAGCAAATAGAAACATATAATACATCATGAAATCTGAACAAAATACCTACACCAAACTTATCTACAACACTTCATTAAACATGTACACAACTGGAGATGTAGCTCAGTAGGAAATCATTCAGTCCAATATCCTTCGAACCAGTTTCCAAATTAACACCAAAGAATCAAATGTTAAGCAACCATTGAAATCAATAGGATGTAACCAACCAGTAGACCCCAAGCCTTGAGTACAGGTTTCCAGTCTACACCCATGCTAAGTCAGGACACGGTCAAGCCTGGACAAGAGCTATCAGACTTGCACAAAATTGAGCTGGCACACACATGGACACATTCAATTGCTGGACACCAACAAACCTCAGACACACACGAACAGTGCAATGGTTCGACACCAGCCACACCACTGACACACCCGCTTGGACACGTCACTGGACACGCCAAAACCAACTCAATTACGAAATAAATCTTTCAACACCAAAACAGAAAAAAAAATAGGGATATACCTGAAGAGATTCACTCAGCAATGAGGACACGGTTTCACAGTGTCCGACACGATCCTTCTGTGTCCAAATGCCCGGCTCTACTTAGGTATGACTTCGAACAGGTGATATGCACAGAAAAGGAACATTTCTGAAAATGATTGTAACAAAGGAATTTTGAAAGACTTTCAGGAATTCAGAATTTCGATATTAAAGATCCGACACTCACCTAGGATTGCAATTAGCTCCTCAGAATGATCAATTGATTCGCTTGCTAATTCTTTCGGGCGTCCGTCGAAAAATCTGTCACTTACGAACAGATCTAGAAGAGTATCCTCGTCGTCGAATGGAGGGTTCGACCACTGCTCTATCGGTGGAGAGGTCGAAAACTGTCGCCACCACGTCGTCGTTTTCCACGGATGAGGATCTGATGTCGATCGTCAGAAGAACAAGAAACCGCCGGAGATGGTGATCATAGCGGAAGAGGTTTGGATCGCTAGCGTCGTCGTCCGCCACTCGTGGTTCGCCGTACACCTTCGCTGCTTGCCGGGGATGAAAGCTAGATCATGACATCGGATGCCACCACCACAGGAGATAAACAGCTAGCCACAAAGGAGATCTCGTCGTCACCTTCACCGGAGAACTCGCGAGCGCCGTCAGGGAAGAACTCGCCATCATGGAGAATCAAAGCTTCGATCGAACGTTGTCGCGGTGGTGGCTCCTTCTTTGACCGTCGGCTAGAGGACCATCGTCGTCTTCGTCGATTGTCGGCCGCCGGAGTGAAATTAGGGTTAGGGTTTTGGTCGGGGAAATTGGGGAAAAATGAGAGAGAGCTCAGCTCTCTCGTTTTGGCCGAGAGTGAGAATGGATTCTCTCTCTCCATTCTGCGTATAATTAGAGAAATGAAAAGATGGTAAGTTTACATATAAGCCCCTCCATTTCAATGAATTTCAGAAATACCATACATTCTATTAAAGAAGAGGCTAGGTGGTTAGGAGAAATTTGTGAGAGATGTGGGGAACATACCAGTTAGTTATAACTAATTCTTGAATCAATCATTAATGCTAAGTAATTTAAACCTCTCCTCAATTCAAATATTCATAGAAATTTAAATTAGGAATCTTATTAATCAATCTAACTCAAATTGTGAGAAACTTTTAAAATCTATGAAATCGAGAAAGTGGGGTTACAGACTGCGATCAAGTTTGGGTCAACAATCTCCTCCATTTTAGTAATTGACAAAATTATGATATTTGTGCGTCGCAACATTCATACCTGGACACATATATTGCTCTCCCGTAGATGGACAATTCGGCTCCCCCGTAAATAGAGAAGTCCTGATATAAGTACTAGTCCAAACAATATAGCACAAGTGTAGCACAATATAGCACAAGTATTTATCCACAAATAGTGAAGCAAATATCATATATATATCTCCCCCGTTGACATTTAGCAAAATAAAATAGAAGCTCCCCCATAAAAACATAACCATGAGGTAAATATACAAGCACATAACCAAGCTCAAGTCCAAAGTAAGAGATAACTAGCAAAAATCTAAATAGAAGTCATAAAGCATAAAGTAGTACAAAGCATAGTGTTCAACTACATAAGCACTGAATGAAAATAATAAAGTGCATAAATAAAAGACATCCTAAGTATCAGCAGCAGCATAAAATGGACCACAGCCGTCATGGAGCACGGAAAGGTCCAGTAGAGTCAGATGGGTCGTTGGCAGAGCGACGAGGATCAACAAATGCCGCATCTGGATCCAAATACCTCCTGAACCAGGCGTCATCGATACAATAACCTTCGCGAGAAGGGTCGCGTACCATAGGATGAGACACCATAGGATGAGAGGCCAAGGAGTACTGGATGTCATGTAGAGTGTTGCTGATGGCTGACATCTGTAAGGTGGTACGATAGTCCATCTGAGTCCAGCGATCGTCCTCCAAGCGAAAACGATCACATAGCATGGTCTAAATAGACTCGATAGTAGCAGGTGGCTCGAGCACAGGTTGTCCAAGAGCAGGAGGATCAGCCTGAGCATCAGACTCAGAATGCTCTAACTCAGCAGGAGACTCAACAACTACTAGAAGCCACCTTGCCTTAGACAGATAGACAGGGGCTAGAAGGAACTGGCACTCATCAGGAGGAACATGGAACGTACAAAAAATTATCGGTAAATATAGGGCGTAGACCAATGATCGAGGTTTCTTCTGGGCACTAATCATCTAGTCCATCATAGTGCACGAAAAGTTAAAAGGGACATGGAAGTGGAGATGATAGAGTGGAGAGATCTCAAAATAAGATACTTTATCGGTCGATCCCGCTTTGGGCAAGATCGTGGAGAAAATGATACAATGAAGTTCATAGAAATACGGGTTAAGAAATTTAGCCAGTAACTTGCGTGGACGAGTGTTGGGAGTACACAAATCATCCTTGAAACTCTCAAGGGACGATCCATCGGGAAATTAAAACTTGCATGCATCGACAAGTTTCTTCCAAGAATTGGGTTTCGGGATCTCGAGATATTCCGCAAGTTCAAAATCATCAAATGTAATATCGATACCAGAGACACGAGAATAAATTTGTGTGTCATCAAAGGTGACATTACAGTAAAACATTTGGATAGCATTCAAATATATAAGAGATGATGTAGAAACTAACTCATCTAGACAAAGATCATGGAACAATAAGTCATATCTTAAAAATATTGTGAAATTGATAGGATGACCCGCATACACACTCTGTGAACGAAAGTCATTGAACCATTCATTGGAAGCCTCCAATGATATAAAAATTTGTTCATTGAATGTGTTGAGTCATTAGGTGGTGGAGGATTAAAAAGTGGATGGATTGGAGGAGCAAGAGGAGGTGGAGGATTGGATGATGAAGCACCTTCACTCCTTCTTCTCTTGCCTCTTCCAAAAAGTCTAGGAGCCATGAAGAATTTGAAATAATTGACAAGGAAATAGAGAGGAATAGAAAATTATACCTCACAAAGTTGAGAAAATATGGAAGAGATCTCCCCAAAAGCTTGAAATCTTGAGTTTGGGAAGGAAAAGAGCCCTAAAAATGGAGTTTCTAGGGTTAGGGTTTGAGAAATTTGTGTTTGGAGGAAGGTAGAAGATGAACAAAGTGAAGAGAGGGTTGATTCTCGGTTTTAAGGAGGTTAGGAGCAGCCAAGCGGGTTAAATCAGGACCGTTGGATCAAATCAATAGATGGTTGAGCATCAGGAAAGGTTATATGACCAGGGACACAGAGTCCGACCCGAACTCTGTGTAGGGCAAAGTTGGCCCGAACTCTGCCTCCATGGGTACAAAATAGAAAAGTTGAAAAAATGGCTAAGTGTTGATTCAAAATGAATAGAATTTTAAAGATTGAAAATTGGCAAATATTTGATAAAAAAGAATGGAATTTAGAAAATTTGAATTAACTAAGTTATAAATAAAATTAAACCATATAATAAAAAAGGATTTATGACAACGACCATTAGGATGAAACTGGCATGGGGTAGTTGTAGGGGTCGGATCCCAGCTAGCGATAGTCCGAAGACTAGTGCACCGTGTCGCTTAGGCTTTTACGCCTTGTTGTCAGAAGGACCCTTTCGACTTGTACCCATAGCAAAGTCACCATAAAGATATATGTCATAATCGTTATTTACGCAGGCCAATTTATTTAATAATTGTTTCATCCAAAATTTTTAATTCATGATAAAGAAAATTGAAGCGTTCTTCGGCCAGTGGTTTGGTAAAGAAGTCTGCTAGCTGATGTTCAGTGTCTATGAATTCTAAATTAATCATGCCTTGTTGTTGATGATCACGTAAAAAGTGATGTCCAATCTCTATATGTTTAGTGCGTGAGTGACAAACAGGGTTCTTGGTCAGATTAATGGCACTAGTGTTATCGCAGAAAATAGGTATGTGCTTGAAACATAAGTTGTAGTCTTCAAGGGTTTGCCGCATCCACAGAATCTGTGCACAACAACGACCAGCTGCGATGTATTCAGCTTCTTTTATGGATAGTGCGACAGAGTTCTGCTTCTTGCTAAACCATGAGACTAATGCCTTTTCTAGCAAATGACACGTGCCGTTGGTGCTCTTACAGTCGACTTTGTATCTCATAAAATCAGCATCGGAATATCCGATTAAATCGAAGGAAGTGGTTTTGGGATACCACAAGCCTACCGTAATAGTTCCTTTAAGGTATCTAAAGATACGCTTAACTGCGATCATATGTGATTCCTTAGGATTGGCTTGGTATCTAGCACATAAGCAAATACTGAAAATAATGTCGGGACGACTAGCAGTTAAATATAATAAACTACCAATTATACCTCGATACTTACGTTGATCGGCCAGTTTGTCGCTTTCATCAGGTTCCAACTTTGTGGTAGTAGCCATAGGGGTGCTAGTAGGTTTGATGCTGTCAAGCTCAAACTTCTTCAGTATGTCCTTGACATATTTTGATTGACTGATGAAGACACCTTGTGAGAGTTGTTTGATTTGCAATCCAAGGAAGTAGTTGAGCTCCCCTATCATGCTCATCTCGAACTCATCCTGCATATACTTGGCAAATTCCTTGCATAGACCCTCATTAGTAGATCCAAAAATAATGTCATCAATATATATTTGAACTAAAAGAATTGTGTTATCAAGAGATTTTATAAACAGTGTAGTGTCGACTTTTCCTTTTGAAAAACCTTTATCTAGTAAGAAAGTACTCAGACGATCATACCAAGCTCGAGGAGCTTGTTTGAGGCCATAGAGAGCTTTCCTAAGTTTAAAAACATGGTCAGGAAATTTGTGATTTTCGAAACCAGGTGGTTGTTTGACAAAAACTTCTTCCTTGATAAAGCCGTTTAGAAAAGCACTTTTCACATCCATTTGGAAAAGTTTAAAGTTTTGAAAATTTGCAAATGCACAAAGCATCCGAATGGATTCTAGTCGGGCAACAGGAGCATACGTCTCATCATAATCGATGCCCTCTTCTTGATTGTATCCTTGGGCAACAAGACGAGCTTTGTTGCGAGTGACTGAACCGTCCTCATTTACTTTGTTACGAAAAACCCATTTAGTGCCAATTATTGAGTGGCCAGTAAGTTTAGGAACAAGTTCCCAAACTTGGCTTCTCTCAAATTGGTTGAGTTCTTCTTGCATTGCAGAAATCCAAAATTTATCATTAAAAGCTTCTAAAACGTTTTTCGGTTCTATTTGAGAGATGAATGCAGTGCTAGCTATAGTGTCTCTTACAGAGGATCGAGTAGTTACCCCTTTTGATATTTCACCTATTACCAAGTCCTTTGGATGAGAGGGAGTAAATTAGAACTTCTTTGGTAATTCCTTTGGAGAGCTGGTTTCAGACGGTGCATTTATTGATGTCGAAGTAGATGGTTCATCATCATCGTTGGGAATAACAGCTGTACTATTGTCCTCATCAAAAGTTACATTAGTAGACTCTTCAACAATCATGGAGCACTTGTTGAACACTCTATATCCCTTACTCTTGGCCGCATAGCCAAGAAGAATACCTTCGTCATCTTTGGCATCAAATTTGCCTAAGTTGTCTTTGGTATTCAGGATAAAATAGCGACAACCGAACACTCTAAAATACGAAACATTAGGAGTCCTACCAAACCAAAGCTCATAGAGTATCTTCTTCGAAATGGGTCGAATCAACATCCTATTCAAAATATGGCACGCTGTGCTGACAGCTTCTGCCCAAAAATATTTCAGAAGAGAGAATTGATTTAGCATAACTCTAGCCATACAAGAGTTCTATTCTTCCGCTCCACAATACCATTTTGTTGAGTAATTCTAGGACACAAAAATTCATAACTAAAACCATTTGAATCACAAATTTTTTCAAAATCAGAATTTTCGAATTCGCCACCATGATCACTTCGGATATGAGTAATCATGTAGCCTTTTTTGGTTTGGACCTTTTTAGCAAATACTTTGAAGACAGAAATAGTATCACTTTTGTTTGTAAGAAAGAAAATCCATATAAATCTTGAAAAATCATATATAATAACAAAAGCGTAGAGTTTTCTACCAAGACTAGCTACTCTACTAGGACCAAATAAGTCCATATGAAGTAATTGCAAAGGTCGGGTAGTACTTACAGTATTTATGGATTTAAATGAAGATTTGGTAGCCTTATTCTTTTCACATTCGGCACATACCGTATCTTTCTTGAATGTGATATCCGGCAGTCCTCTGACTAGCTTCTTAGTGGATTGTCTGGATATAGTATCCATATTAGCATGACCAAGACGCTGATGCCATAGGAGCTTTTCTTCTTTGTGAGCGTAAAGGCATCTTCCTGCACTTTTAGTATCACTAGATAGATAGAAAATATAAATATTATCTTCCCTTATCCCCTCAAACGCAATGTCTCCAGATGATCGATCATAGATAAAGCATTTAGTTTTCCCGAAGTTAATATCATAACCGTGATCAGCAAGATGACTAATGCTAAGCAAGTTATGCTTTAACTCGGTCACTAAACAGACATTGTTAATGACGGGAGAGGGAGGATAACTAATTGTACCGTTACCTATGATGTAGCCTTTAAGATTATTGTCGAAGAAAACGTATCCTTCCTTTTTCATCGATAGTGTTGCAAATAGATTTGCATTTCCAGTCATATGGCGCGTGCATCCACGATCGAGAATCCACTTGCTTCTAGTTAAGAAGGGAAGATCCACCTACACCACGAGTATATGTGACCTTTGGTACCCAGATTCTTGTGGGTCCTAAGAGGTTAGACTTTGGTACCCATGCATATATATTTCTATCAACTAATCTCCTAATCCTATATTGTGGAGAAATGTGTCCATGTAGGTTACAATATGTACATCTAGCATGTATGTTTATACTAGAAGCATGTTAATAGTGGTGTCTATGAGTAGGGTGATGATAGCTACATGCAGCAGTAGTGTGAGTATGGTGATTGTGTGTAACAGTAGGGTAACTATAATGATCATAGTGACTGTATGCAATAGCATGATGATGATTATGTGTATGTGTCTTACGTGCTGCATGTGAATAAGTGTACATGAAAGCATAATTTTGTTTAGCATGTGGATGAGTGTCCTTGTGGTGACGTGCCTTTTTGTGTTGAGTTGGCACGTGTTTGTACCTATTGTGACTATGAGACTGAACTTGCGGTTGTACAACCTGCTTGCCCAGTTTGATCTCCAATTTCTTAGAGACAGCATTCAACTCATCACATTTAGCAGTAAGATCGTGAATTCTACCTGTAGCAATTTTGAACTTGTTTTTCTTTTCAGCAAGTTCTTTGTTTAGTGTCGTGATCTCAAGTGTTTGTTTCTCAATGATTGATTCGGCATCGTGTAAGCTTAATTTAAGCTTGGATACCTCTTCAGTGTTTTCTGTGGGTGTAGTGTTTCTAACATCTTCTAGTAAACATGAAAGTCTATGGATCTCAGTTTCGTAGTTATCCTTTGTATATTTATATTTATTGATTACCTTTTTGTGATCATCAAGTAGATCACTAAAGGCATCACTAAGTTTATCAAATGAGAAATCATCATAAGAGTCTTTTACCTTTTCTGAAGTCGCCATTAGACAGACGTTAGCCGTGTTTTGTGGAGAGTCTTCTTCCTCGTCTGAATCACTAGCCTCGCTTTTATGCCACATGCTAGTGTTGGCATACTTTCTTGTAGTATGCTTCTTGTATGGCTTCTCATATCTGCTTCCCTTCTTTGCTAGGGGACAATCTTTTTTGACATGCCCTGTCTTTTTGCACCCGAAGCAGGAGGGTTCTTCCTCATCATCTCTTTGTTCTCTCTTCTTTTTGTTGAAGCGTATAAACTTTTTGAAGTTTCTAACTAAGAGAGCTTGATTGTCACCTTCGGAGTCGTCATCATCGGTGTCTTCTGAGCTGGTTCTTTGGCGATGAGCTCTTAATGCAATCTCCTTCTCTTTTGGAGCAATTTCTTCGAAGTCTTTTAGATCGAGCTCATGCGTCATTAACTTGCCCATTAACGTTTCTAGAGACAATGCCATGAGATCATTGTCTTCGATGATCGCCGTGACTTTGGGGTTCCAAACCTTTGGCAATCCTCGTAGCACTTTGCGTATCTTCTCATGGTTGGAACAATCTTTTCTAGGAGAAGATAGCGGGTTGACGATGTAGAGGAATTTGGTGAACATTTGAGTGATCGTTTTATTAGGCTTTATCTTGAAAGCCTCGTACTCCTGTGTCAGACGGCTGACTTTTGATTCTTTGACTTGCATGGTCCCTTCATGAGTCACCTCCAAAAGCTTCCATACTTCATGCAAGGTGGTGCATGTAGAGACCCTGTTGAATTCAGTCCTGTCTATGGCACAGAAAATAGCATTAATAGCCCTAGCGTCTAGACTTGCATGTTTCTTCTCCTGTTCAGTATACTTATCGTGCGGTTTCTCGACGAGACTTCCCTCGACAGTTATTCTGGAAGGTTTTTTGTAGCCATCAGTGACTACAGTCTACAGGTCAAGTCTAGAGACTTAAGATAAAAACTCATTCTAGTCTTCCAATAAGTATAGTTGGTCTCATCAAATAGGGGTGGCCTATTTTTGGATTGACCCTCACCATAGTTGGTAGAGATGGGTTGTGTGGTTGCCATGGATCAACTCTAGGATGTAAATCCTGTATCAAGAGAACAGGGCTCTGATACCAATTGAAGTACGTGTAGACAACTCTAGAGGGGGATAAATAGTATACTTGTGAAAATAATGATCAATTAAAAAATTAACTTTATTCAATCCCAAATAGTAAATAATTAATCAGAGTATAATATGAAAATAAAGTGGAGATTAGAAAGCATACGCAGACATAGCAATTTTTAACCTGGTTTTCCTCGTTGAGGACTAGTCCAGACCTGAGAACTCTAGCTCAGGATTGAAATCTACTATTTGTGAAATAGCTTTACAACCACGTGCCTTTAAACAGAAGAGCACGCCAACTTCTTGAAAAGATCGATGAGGCAAAACTTGGAATTTTCCAAGTAACTTCTTGAGGATCTTGCACAAAACTTCTAATTGACTTGCACCGAGCACCTTGTAGGCTTGGGAAGTTTTATGGCTAGTAGATGAGAAGAGTATGGCTCTTTGGGATGTACAGGCTATAAGAGGGAAGAGATAAGAAGATTGGATGAATTAAAATGAAAGAAAAGGGTGCCTATATACTAGTTCTTGGAGACAGAGTTCGGCCAGAACTCTATCCAAAATATAAAAATTATGGCCGTTGGACAACTTGTAATGAACAATCCCTAAAAATTAGCTCCTGGAAATTAAAAGACAGAGTTCGGCCCGAACTCTGCCTCCTAGGAGACAGAATGCTCAATGGGCTAAATGGGCTTTGGCAGTTTGGCTTTTTATTTTGTGGAGCTTTTTGGTTATCTAGTCTATAGTTGAGGTACTCAGTGTGACTCAACGTACAATAGCCTAGACTCAAATAAAATATAAAAATACAGACTTCCGAAGACAAGTTCCAGCAGTATTCGTCGAGCAGTCGTCGATGATGATTGTCTGACTTGATATGTGTACGTCATCTATTTTGTAGCTTTGATGACAATGTATTTGTCGAGTTGGATCATGTCAAATATCGATTTGTTAATTATCAAGAATAGGTTGACTGCGATCCAGTTTGGGTCAACACCTTTAGCTTGCATATGTGATTTTAGATTGATAGTGAACCCCCAATGGAGACTACAATAATATGACATTGTAGAGGCTATAACCATGCATGTTTATTTTCTTTCCTTTCGTATGTTGTATAACTTTAGATAGGATTTGTAGACATTTATTATTGGGGGTTTGACCTAGAGAAGAGTACAACCAACTTAAATTTCGAGGACAAAATTTTCTAAGGGGGGTAGGATTGTAACCACTATATTTCTACAATAGGGATATTTTTGTCATTTAGTATTATTTCTCTAGTGGGTATTTTTTAATTAAATATGATTATAGAATTTATTAGTTGACTAACCTATTTATTGGACCTTAACCTGTGAACCCAACTAGACTAGACATGATCACTTGAGCCCACAACTTAGGATGAACACATCTAACCTCATTTAAGTCATGTTAGACTTGGTTTAGACTAGATTTTAATCCCACACTTAGTGCACATTTAACCTATTAATTAGGAGATTGTTCATGACGACTTGAAAGGGTAAAATAGACATTTTAGAAAGGTTTTAGGGCTTGCATACTTGGCTGGTTATAATGAGCCATTAAACCATCTTCTTCTTCATTTGGAAGCCTCCATAAGCCGTAGAAGAAGCCCTCTTCAAGCCCCCTTCCATTCCATTCAATCCCACCATCAAAACTCTACCAATTCCTTCCAAATCCTTCCAAACCTCCATTCTACAAGGCTAGAAGCTTGGAGACCAAAGAGCTCGTGAGGAGGACTCTTAAGGAGGAGGAATTTGTGTCAAACTTGACACAAGGGCATCCATAGAAGACTCCATTTGGAAATCAACCACCCAATAGGTAAAACCCTTGTATTTTGATAGTTTGAGCACCTTCTTCATGCATGACACATATAGGATCGCCCACATTGGTTAGGGGTACCCATGGTGAGGTGAGCAAGGCTCTAACCCTCCTCTTTGTGCAATTTATTTGGGGTTTTTGTGCCATCCTTGGAGAAATCCGAGGAGAGCCCTTAAGTGATTATTGAAATGCCTAATAGGTTGTTTTTGGCTTGTTTTCAGTTTTGATTACATGTTTGGATGGGTTATTCATTAGTTGGGCATCTTCATTAATTTCCTAGCAATTTCCTATATATATATATTGTTTTATATATATATATATATATATATATATATATATATATATATATATATATATATATAATTATGAACTACATATGCATGTATGTTATATATATAAGTGTGCATGTATTTGTGTGGGTTATGAGTGGTTTTGTTCACTGGTAAGTGTACTGTCTATAGGGTTTATATTGGTATCAGAGGGTACATGTTCTGTGTGTTAGGATTGGGATATCACTAGGAAGCTTGTCCATTATTTAGCATCTGGCCAATAGCAGTATATATGAGGGAGAGATCGGGCTAGTGTAATAAGGAACAGTGGAAGCATGATGGCTGCATTGCCTTCCTGCAGACCATTTTGGCTCCCCGCAAAAGCATTACATTTGCAGTGGCTCGAGTGGCCTTGTGTATCAGATTTGTCCTTGGGTTCAAGATGGGATTTGGGTTATGTGTATCAGAGAAATTGCAATAACTTAGCCTTTGCAGCAAGTTCAATTTTGCTGTGTAGGAATATGGTGCATGACTTCTAAAGTTTACATCTAGATAATTATGGATATATATATATATATATATATATATATATATATATATATATATATATATATATATATATATATATATATATATATGATAGGCCATGCATTGCCAAGCTTGGCATTTGCCATACCTAAACCGGTGGGGGCATATGTGAGTGTAACATATATCTATACTTATGTAAGGGACTGTTTGGAGTAGGTGAGTTGTTAGATGGCAAGGACATAGTCATGTGTGTTTAAGGTTTAAGGGAATTAAGATATTGGTAAGTTAGAGCCCTTTGTGTCTCCTAGTATCTAAATATAGGTAGCAGCCACTTTCTAGCCATTACAGCAGCCTTGCTTGGGCTTGAAATACAGTAGCAGCAGCAGCATTACTATGCAGTCAGCAGAGCATGCAGCAGCAGTAGCAGCAAGGCCTTGAAGGCATCTTTTGCAACAGTAATAACAGGCTACAAGCTTATGAGTGGTGTCATAGATATATCATGAGTGTCATGGGTGTCCTAAGTGAGAGTGTAGTGTGTCGCTCATGTGTTTTGAGTGTCAAGAGGGTTTAATGATTAGAAAAAGGCTCGGGTTGGCCCTTGGTCAGGAGGTATCAGTGTAATGTTGGTATCAGATGGCTAAGCTTCAATGGTAGTGGATAGAGAGTTGGGTTAGTGTCAGTCCTAGTAGTTAAGTATCCTAGGAGGGAGTCTAAGGTTAGTGGTGTCAGTTATCAGAAAGTATCAGAGGTTGGTAATGGTATCCTAGTGTTAGTGTCTTAGTTCATAATATGTGTGAATATGATGGAGGGACTAGTGAGTGTATGCCTAAGTGTTGTGGGAGTAAACTTGTGTCATAGAGAGTGTGCAGGTCATATTGACTAGGGGTATAGGGGTTTGGCTTTGAGCAATAGGACCTGTATAGCTAGTGAGGGAAGTTGGTTTTGGGACAATGGTATGTGAGGGTCGGGCAAGCCACATTAGCCCCATGCAAAGGCAATTGGCCTGTGTTCAGAGAATAAGAGAAGAGGAGAAGGGGAAATTTAGGATAATGTCAGTTGTGCTTGTGTCTTAGTCATACATGAGTGAGTGTGTGTGTGTCAAGAGAGTTTTAGTATACCAAATTAGATAAGTAGAGGGGTGAATTAGATAGATAAGATGAGTAAATAGTAGAGTTTGGAAGCCAATAGCAGGGGATTTGTGTTAGAGTGTCTTGGTGTATCCTTGAGTGTCATATGCCTAAGCAGGGTGTTAGATCATATATGTTAGTATTATAGGATATAAGTTAGTACTAGTTAGGATTTAGAGAGTGAGCATTGGTTAGAATAAGTTAGAGTATGGTTTTTGGTTAGAAATTTTAGAGTGTTAGTTAGATACTTGTATCAGTGTCTTGTGTTAGTGTCAATTAGGATTAAGGGATAAGGTTAGAATCAGTGAAGGGTTAGGCAGATGGGCATGTGGCTGCATTTGTAGTGTGCAGTGCAGCAGCAACAAGGCTCATGGCATTGTCTGCAGGCAGCAGGGTAATTGTTTGCCTTGCAGTAGCTTGGCTTAGCTGCAACAGCAAGATTTTGCAGTAGTGAAAGCAATGTAGTAGTAACAGCAAGCATAGGCAGCAGGGGTTTTTGGCTATGGTATGGTTAGGCAATGGCCACATGTGAGATGTTGGGGGTTGATGTGCTTGGATATTATCCCTAACATTTAGGTAATAACTTACCTAAACTGAGATATAGGCTATCACCTAGTAGCTTGAGTATGAGGTTTTGCAAAATAATGAGTAAGTAATGTATTTAAGGTAAGGGCTATCTAAGTTATAGTAGATCATGAATAGGTGATGGAGTAAAATTTGACTTTGGGATATATATAGATATGAGGTAGGTAAACATCTATAAGGTAAATATTATGTAGGTAATGTATATTCTAGGTGAGTGGTGAGTGATGACTTTATTTAAGGATAACCTAACCTAGACTTGACTAGAGTTTGACCAAGTTGACCAAAAGTTAACCATGAGTCAAACTTGACCTGGAATGGACCTAGATTGCATATCACACACTAGAAATCCATGCCTAACACTGTTAAACCTCATTTAACACACGTATATCTCATCTATAGGACTTGTGACTCCACTTTGAGCCTCGATTCATATTCATTACTCTGGACGACAGGCGAGTACATTCTCTGATAGTTTTCATTATTTGATTTTTATTATGATTTTTGTATTTAGCGATGCTATATTTGATTCTCGATACGTAGGTCATACGGATTGGTATTTCTGGATCCCGTCATGAGATGTTACCATGGTTATCGTATTGACATTATACACAACATGTTCATTAGATATTGTACATGATAGTATCAAAAAACATTGCTCATGTATTGTAACGTGTCATGGTTGGATCTACTGTACTAGTTGGGGCAGGGAAAATCCTAGTGATAGATGTGATCAAATTCCTATTATAATTGTAGACATTGTAAGTATTAATCATACAACTCACGCATGATTAACCAGGCCACCTAGCGATTGTACAAGTTTTCAAGCCGATCACATCTCGAAACTAGTATTTCAAACACATATATGTATAGTATTTATTGTTTTCGTCATATTTTCTGGACTGTACTTACATATTGTTTACTTATTCCATTCTTGTACATTATACCCTTCACATCGTTCATTCTTTATAGTACCATTGTCAGGTTATGATTACATATTGGTAGCTCTATTTTGTATCATTTATCATACTCTCTACTTACAGTTTTATAGCTTTTGTCAATTAATTAGAACTGGTGTTAGTGGTGTGCTCGCTCCAGTCCTGACCAGATAACCAATATTTTTTCAGATGATTTAGACGACTGTCCGACCTACTATGAGCAAGGGAACATACGAAGGATGCACACAGGAGTCTGAGGAGGATCATGCTCTGTAGAGAGTGCCCTAGATATAGTTTTTAGTTTTTAGTATTCATATTATATCGGATTGTTCCGATTGTGGAATTTTAGAGTTATTGTTATATTCAGGACATGTACTTATTTGTGGCGGAGTCTATAGACTAGTTTGGACACTTGGCTCAAGTTTAGTACTGCATACCACCCTCAGACGGATGGACAGTCAGAGAGGACTATTCAAACACTCGAGGACATGTTATGGACTTGTGTCTTGGATTTTAGAGGATCTTGGGAGGATCACCTACACTTAGTGGAGTTTGCATACAACAACTGTTTTCAGGCCAGCATTGAGATGTCACCATTCGAGGCACTGTACGGGCACAGATATCGTACACCCTTATCTTGGGATGACGTTGGAGAGCGAGCTTTATTGGGACCTGAGATGGTTGTAGATGCAGCCGAAAAGGTGAAGCTCATCAGAGATCAGCTTCGTGTGGCGCAGGACAGACATCGGCATTGGGCCGATAGCCACCGCAGACCTTTGGAGTTTGAGGTACAGCTTAGGGATATGATTAGAATTAGGAGTTGTTTTTTTGTGATTTTTGTTTGATCATGTTTGAATATATTAGTAATTGAGACCTTGTTTGTGATTAGGTTGGAGATCTGGTTTTCTTGAGGATATCTTCGACACGTAGTACGATACGTTTTGGTGGAGGTGGGAAGCTTAGCCCGTGCTTTATTGGACCTTTCATGATTAGCGAGAGAGTCGGTGACGTTGCTTACAGGCTAGACACTACTAAAATAACCCATTTTAGCGACGTCAGGAGACGTCGCTAAATAAGGAAAATACATCGCTAAAACCAATTTGCGACGTATTTAGCGACGAAAATCGGACGTCGCTTATAGGCAAGTTGCAGATGTCACTTTCGTCGTCGAACGTCGCTATTCGCGACGCGAAGTTCATTGTCGCTAGACGTCGCAAAATTAGCGACATATAGCGACGTATCACTACGTCGCCAACATTGCGACGTAAAGCGACCACTTGCGACGCTGTAAACTTTATATATGATGACATGGCATGGCAGTCACGTGGACAACTTAGCGACGCCTACCGACAGATTTAGCGACGTACACCCTCAGCCCACGTCAGCATATTAGTGACGTCTAGCGACGTTACGTCGCTATTTAGCGACGTATAGCGACGTCTACGTTCCGTCGCAGAACGTCGCTATACGTCGCAGATATTATAAAAAAATTTAAAAAAAATATAATTGATATTTTTGTTATGCTGTGTGTCTGTGTTTACAGTGTGTGTGAAGTGCAGTGTTCGAACCATCGACAGTTTCGCTTACTGTCCTATGTTTTATCTTGGATAGAAAGAGCAACAGTTCAGGATGCACTTCTCAGAGCTTCCTCTTCACGTCCTTCACCTTCTCGGGAACCTTTACGACGTCCCGAGAAAGTGAAGGACGTGAAAATGAACCTCTCAGAAGTACACCCTGAACTGTTGCTATTTCTATCCAAGATAACACATACAACAGTAATCGAAACTGTCGATGGTTTCGAACACTGCATTTCATATTCACTGTAAACACAGACACACATCATAACAAAAATACACAATATTTTTTTTTTAAATTTCGGCAGCACCTCCTTTGTATATCATATCATCGCTTATAACCCAGCGTAGGTATATTTGTCATCCCCGTCGCAGATATCACAAAGTAAATATCACAATAAAAATAGGAGGCAGTGCAAAGTAAATATCACAGACACACATCCTCACAAACATCCAATAGAGTCAAATAAAAATGGAAGATGATAAAAAGTCTCCCACCAAGTGTATAAACAACAGTGTATGAATAAACAATTTGCCCATAGGGCCAATACATACAAGTCATAAAAAAACTAATAAAATCACTGCGGACCCCTGCCGTGCAACTGGGATAGAATGTAGTCATACTGCTCCTGGGTGAGCTGTACCATAGGGGCAGTAGGAGGTAATGTAATGTCTGGAGTCGGCGTCGGAGGCAGTGCAGTGTCTGGAGTCGGCGCCGTCGATAGACCGGAAGAACGTATCTGCTCCAGCTCTCGCAGTCGCTCACCATGCGTAGCAAGGGTACTCACCACCCTCTCAGTATACTGAGCGAGTGAGACAGACATGCTCCTCTGCGATCCCTCCAGCTCGACCTATCTACGCTCTGTGCGCTGCGTAGACTCGGTGAGCGTCTGCAAGCTGGCAGCTGTAGCCTGATGCAGACTCATCAGCTCCTGTATACTGCTCTCGACCGCATCAAATCGTCCAGTGACGATCGGAGGGTCGGATCATCGCTCGACCGTATCAAAAATCTGCTGCTGTAACTTACGACGCAGCTCCTCGATCTGATGACGAACATCCTCAGCTCGTGACGACGCCTGCGTAGCCGGAGACTGCGCACTGACAGAGGGGGCCCGGGATGACTCCGAAGCCAAATACGTGCCGTAGGATCCCGTACCGTAGTACGTACCCTTCTGAAGACCGCCAACAGCGGTCATCCAGAGCTCGTCCGGAGATGGATCTGTAGGCGGCTGGAAGGAAGTACCAGTCCCTTCCTCTGCTTGCGCACTAGCAGCAGCAGCAGCAGCCGCCTCCTTCTGTAGCCGAACAAACTCGGCCTAGAACATGTTTGCTAACGTGTAAGTATTTGCTAAAGTCTATATTGATATCTATTTTCCTGTTTTCTAAATTATAGTAAATTAATATAAAGAATAGAATGTACATATGCCTACGTCGCCCTCTCGTCAATGAACTCCCCAGCCCTCTGATGGGTGACCAGGAAGACGGTCACCATGTTCGGGTCCTCACCCTTTTTTACCTGTTAAAATATATTATCTATTATTAGTATTAAACATTCTATCGAACTATATATAAATTAATGTCCGTCATAGAAAACGTACCAGACGACGAAAATGCGCCGTCATCGGAATGGAGCCACCACACCACTTACCGGCGCTCGACCGCGCCACCTTGGCCTTCTCAGACCGCTCCTGGTAACTGCGCTCGCTGAATCTAGCCTTCATCGCAGTCCACTGCTCTGGCGTAATCCAACCCTGGATCGGCCCTCCGGAGCGATCACGATGCTTCTGGTCGTCGATTGTATCACGGATGAGCTTGGCTGCGACGGCAGAAAATTGGCCCTCGATCCTCGCCGCTCGGTGTGGTGGATAGAAATAGGTCCTCTACAAGAAGTAAAATACAAAAGTTGTATAATATACACAAATGATTATTAAAATTTAAAAATAAACAAATTTTTTACCTTGAAGTGGGCGAACCAAAAGGCCTTCCTATCCACGCTTCTCCATCGGATGGGTGATCCAACACTCCTTCAATCTGTTCTCGCATGTGCCAACTCATATTTTCGGCCGTCTCTTTCACCATAAATAATCTTTGCAACCGCGGCGTTAAAGGCAAGTAGTATATTGAATCGGTCAGTCTTCTTGCACCGGTAGACCTTCCTGTACTAGTTGTCTTATAGCGATCAGCACCACAAAATCTGCACATATCTACGTCCTTGTCGTCTTTGTAGTACAACATGCACCTATTGCGACAGGAATCGATTTTCTCGTATCCCATCCAGAGCGATCACACCATCCTCTTAGACCGGTAGAAGTCTTTAGGCAACTTAGCACCCGCCGACAAGATCTCTATAATCAACTCCAACACTCGGTTGTAGCATTCTTACGACATGTTAAAATCTGACTTAATGCTCAACAGTCTTGTAACCACCTCCAACGGTGAATGATCCTCACAACCAGGATACAATGGAGTCATTGCATTCTCCAGCAACTCTATGAACTGTGCAGCATCGGCGTTCGGTGCCTCCTCAGGTGCATCATGAACGAAACTAGACCCCGCAGCGTCGAAAACCATGTTCACGTACTCGTCGTCGTATGAATGATTATCTGAAACAAAATTAGGTCATGTATGCATATATGGCTCAACATAAGGCTCCGGCTCTGATGCTAAAGACACAAGTTCTCCGTGTGCGGTCCACTGATAGTAATTAGGCGTGAAACCCCTCGAGTACAAATGATATGTCACTTCCACTTTTGGATAATATTTTACGTTATGACATTTCACACACGGACACTTAATTTTGGTGCTGTCCATGTACTGAGGGAACGTCTTAGCAAACTGCATGAACTGCTCTACGCCCGCTATGTATTCATCTCGCATACCACACATATCATCAGGACGACGATTGTACATCCATGAACGATTTCGTAAGTAGTAATTCATATCCATTTGGAAATAATTCTGCAAAGATGGACACACATTATCCAACAGGCACAAATTCGTATATTATGTCTTATTAAGGACACACATTAGTAGCGGACAGTTACTAATATCAATAATATGCAATCTAGGTCAAACTAGGTTGTACTAAGTCAAACAAAGTCAAACAAGGTCAACCTAAGTCAAACAAAGTCAAACAAGGTCAAAGTAGGTCAAGGGTTGACCTATAGTTGACTTTGTCAACTCTTAGTCCAATCTAAGTCAAATATCCTATTTCTAGTCATTACCTACCAAGTTACCGTTTACCTTATCGCTATTGGTATCCCAATACCAATACCTTAAGTTGGTACCCTTTACCTTATCGCTATTGGTACCCTTTACCTTATCGTTATTAGTTAATAGTCAATTCAATTTCAGTTATTCAAGGGAATCAGTTGACACATTCAGTGGATTTATTTCAGGAATAGGAAAACCAATCTCAGTCCTATTTACAGTTTAAAAAAAATAAAATCTACAAGGACTGTTACTCAAATAGACCACCTGTTGACTGATATAAGAATACCTATCATCAAAAGCCCCAAACTCGAGCCACACTCCAAACACTGACCCATTTATGAAAATAGGACTGAACCTGTGTGGCATGGACTGATGCATGGTAGGTAGGTGACTAGACACTTGATGTTAGGGACTGATACTCAAGTATTTAGTCAAGTGACCTCAGGAACTGAACTCATATTCAATAGGGGACTGAACTAACCAATAAGCAATTTAGGGGCTGAATAATTAATTCAAAACTGATTTAAGGACAGGCTGGACATCTAAGTTGATAACTAAAGTCGATGTGCAAGGGTGGAATGAACTAAAAAGGTAATCCTTCAACCAAATAATACCTAATTTATATGTCAGTCATGGGACTGAACAACTGAATACAAGACAAATAATAGGACTGGAACTAAATAAATGCCTAGACTGATATGAAGAGATAATATGGACTGCAATATGCCAAGCAAGACTGATACACATAGTTGATACCAAATGGATATGGGACTGAACATTACACTGTGGTAATCCTCCAAACTGGACTGTACAGTGGTAAATGCTAACATGTGGATCAAATGTGGACTGTTCAAAGCTCACTGACTGAACAAAGCTAAGGGATTGAATCGATATAAAGGCAATGGACTGACCTACTAAGAGACTAACAATGTATACATTCACACTTACAAACTTGAGTCTATATATATATACAACGACTGGACAGTCATACATGGTTGATCACATATGGAATAAACAGCCCACACAAATACACACCCACAGTCCACTTAAACCACAAATCCTCCAATCAATATAACTACTTCTATTATACTCTTGTATGCTAGATTATCATACCAATGCTAAAGCTATAGCAAAGCACTCCTAAACTAAAGGTTAAAATTTGAATTTAGAGCATTGATGCTCTTTGAGTCATTTTGACAAACACTTGGCGTACATATCAATGTCTGTGTCTGTGTCTGTGTGTGTGTGTGTGTGTGTGTATGTGTGTCCGTATCTGTGTGTGTGTGTGTGTGTGCGTGTGTGTCCGTGTCCGTGTGTGTCCGTGTGTGTCCGTGTGTGTGTGTGTCCGTGGGAGAGGAGGAGGAGGAAGGAGAGGAGTTAGGTTAGGGTTTACCTGAGGAAGAGGAGGAGGAGGTCGGATTGGGGGAGGAGGAGCTCGAGGAGGAGGATCTCGAGGAGGAGGAGCTCGCCGGAGGGGGAGGGAGTCGCCGGGGGGAAGGGGGTCGCCGGGGGGGAGGGCACTGACAGAGGGGGAGGGAGTCGCCGGGGGGGGGGGGGGTTGGGGGGGAAAATTAAAATTTTCGAGGGTTTTCGAGTGAGAGTGAGGGGGAAAGAAGGCAGCGGCGTGCCCTAAGTAAAATAACTTAGCGACGTATACTTATAATATGTCACTGAACGTCGCTATTCAGCGACGTATTATACTCCTGTCGCAGAACGTCGCTAGCCAGCGACGTGTTTATAAAGAAGTCGCTACTGGCGACGTAATTTCTTGCCGTCGCTACATTACGTCGCTATTTGATGATATTTTAGTAGTGAGACTTGCCACCTGCATTAGTGGGAGTCCATAATGTATTCCACGTGTCGCAGTTGAGACGGTATGTGGTAGATCCTAGCCATGTACTCGGTCACTCAGAGATTAAAGTGGGACCTACTCTTAGCTATCCAGAGCAGCCTGTGGAGATTCTGGATCGACGAGAGAAGGTTCTGAGGAACCAGGTGATACCCTTGGTTTGCATCCCATGGAGGCATCATTCTCCACGAGAGTCTACCTGGGAGCGGAAGGATGAGATGCACAAGCGATACCCTTTTTGGACCTTGAGGTATGATTGTCTATCCTTCTCATCAGTTCAGTTTTGCCTTTCAATTTCGATGACAAAATTCTTCTAAGGAGGGTAGATTTGTGTAGCACCCAGTTTCTAAAATAAAGGTAATTTTGAACTTGTGTATTTTCTTTAATTATTTAACAATGTTATTTAAATCATGATATGATTTATGGTGATTTTTAATCAATTTAAAACTATTTAAAACCATGACTTATGATTTTGATGTTTTGCTAGTGCAACCCTAGAGACTGCATGACCTAAAGACTAACCATGACCATGGGGACCTAACCATGTGATTAGGATGACTAATTGTGACTTTTTAACCTAGGGATATTTTGGTCATTTTGGACTTTTTTAATGAAAATAAATTTTAATTGATTATTGTGGTGCTAATCTTTTATTAGAGACTAACCTAGTTGACCTAACCTAGATGTTAATGATGTTCATGGAAGCTTAGTTAGAAGGTTAGAGACTTAATGACTAAGTTAGATTAATATCTAGATATTATGTTAGGAGATATTTTGGTTAGATATTATGTTAGAAACCTACTTTTGATAAGAGCCCTTGATTGAGCTAGAAATTGGTGTAGAAACCTTAGCCACTCATCTAAAACCCTAACCCTAATCATTTACCACATCCATCAAGCCCAATCCCTCCCTATTAAATCACCTCTTCACAGTTTCTTGCCTCTTTTTCATCTCTACAAAGAACCCTACTTGTGTTCTTCCCCAAACCTTCACCAATTCTCCATTTCTCCTCCAAATTGGACCAAACCAATTGCATTGGACTCTCCGATAGTAGAGGATACCAATTTTGGATAGCTAGCAAGAATTTAGAGGCTTGGGATCATTACAAGTTGGAGAAAAGCTCTCATGTCATTAAGCCTTCATTGAGATTTCACCCTCAATAGGTAAAACCTATCAAACTCATTCAAATTCCCAATTTCTTTCCATAGCTGCATTCATTTAGGTATACCCTAGCTGTCCCTCAAGTTTAGTAGAAAACCGTGTCCATTTGGTGTCTGTATAGGACACGTATCAGTGTTCTTGAATGGGTGTTTGATGAAATGCCAAAGTGAGTTTTATTTTGTTATTTTCAATTTTTGTTTAAAGGGATTTGTAGCCCTACATGTGAGGATTACAATTTTGTGTCTCTGAGAACGAGCACACTTGTGTCCGTGTCCAAATTTGGACTGGACACGCTGTATGATACTGCGATGCACTGTCCTGCTACCCGACACGATTTTCTCTGTGTCCATGCCACGTGGACACGTGCCACTTGGCATGAGGGTGGGGGCAGACACTATCAGGACCCTCCTCAAGTTCTATGACACTTCATGTCGTGTCGAAAAGTTCTCGCGCGTGCACTGATTTTTTACTATACTGGCACTGTCGATTTTCTCCGACTGATACGTGATTCGTGTCACGCCCAGACACGATGATGACTCGTGTCAGGATGTCGAACCCATAGACCTATATTCCTTCTAAATCTAGACACAAGCACGTGGGCTCTAATGCAGTATGTCGTGTCTGACACAACTCGACATGGCTGCACGTGCCAGTCGATGCACTGGTTCCTGATACATGTTCGTTTTGGGAAATTGACACTTTGTGTCCAGTTTTCGGACACGTGGACACCCTCCACATGTGTACACACATATGGGACACTACTGTACACGTGTTTTCCTAATATATTTTGGGTTTTTCTATTCTATATTGCTCGGGTTTCTAAGTTTCTGACACTGTGAATATTTACACTGAAAATGAGTTTTTTAAATGTTATTGTCTGAGATTTAAATGTTAACTATAACTGTGATTTCTATGTTAATGCTGGGATTGTTATTGGGTTTAAGTTTGCTTGATGTTACATTCACTGTTATGTATAGATCGAGTTCATTTTCTATTCTTAATGTTCAAAACTGAGTTTAATTCTTGGTTCCTTGAAACTGTGAACACAATAAGTTACCTGAGAATGCATCTCAGTTTAGTCCTCTATTTTCCATTTTTCCTGAGATTTAATGAATGCATGTATGTTTGCATGATATGTGAATACATGAACTGAATGCATGATATATATAAATGAAATGTATAAGATATGCATGAACTGTATGCAATTGAGTGTCAACTGAACTATGAGCATGTAGTGTATGATATATGTATGCCTATATGTGTTATCCTGAGATGTATGTGTAGGTATATCTTGTAGGTGCTATATAAGTGTACCTATATGAACTTTCTATTTGGGTCCATAGTGCCGAGTGTGTGAGTTAGTATGTTAGGAATTAGAGTGTTGGTTAGAATTTAGAATGTGAGTGAGCTTTTAGATAGTTAGTGGTATGAGATGAGAGTTAGACTAATAGATTGGTTGTGTATTTTATGTTAGAGTGTGAGTTATGAATGAATAAGAGTAGGATGTTAGAGTGTGAGCATGGATGATGAGTGTATCGTGATATTGTATAGGTTGAGTTAGTGTAAAGGTGAGTTTTAGTTAGATTGTGAGTTGGTTAGATTGAGGGTTTACCCTCATGTATTTTATAGTGATATATATAGCCTATCATATATGTTTTGAGATAAGTATATATTATATGGTAGATGTAGGTAGATGTCTTGATTATATAAGGATACCTAGATAGACTAGATGGACCAAGTTTGACCCAAGTTTAGCCAAGTTGGACTAGAAGGTTGACCCAGAGTTGACTATGAGTGGACTTGACCTAGAAATAGACACACTAGGCCTATTTAGACTTGTAGACTATAGTTTGACTCTTAGTTGACCAAGTCTTGACTTAGTGGACTAGGAGTTGATCAGTTGACCAAAAGTCAACTGTAAGTCAACCTTTGACCTAGTTTGACTAGAATTTGACCAAACCCTAAGCAGTTGCCCAAGTTACCTTACAGTTGACCTAGGCAGTTGACCAAGAGTTGACTTTGACCTAGTTTGACTTAGAATCGTGTAGTTTGCATTGCAGATTTCCATTATTACAATTTGAGTACTTTATAACTTGTTTTACTCTAAATAGGACTCTGTGACACCAGTTCGAACATCTATTCACTCAGGATCTCAGGCGAGTACATTCTCTGATCATTTCATACTTGTTAGGATTTATATTTTTGCTTTAGATTACTTTACATGATGCTGTCACGTTATTATCACGGATTGGTACTATATGGATCTTGTCATGCGATGTTATCCCCTTCGAGGTGCATCAAATACAGTTGTCATGTGCTTTTTACGAACATCTTGTATTTCATGTACACCTCTATTCATGTATACTCTTGTGCAACCTTGTACTCTCATGATCACGTGAGTAAACATGATAAAAACCTCTTGTGCAAGATAACATAACTTGACTGGATCCTTGTGTATTGATTGGGGTGGGTGAGTAGGAAACGGTTATGTGATCAAAATCCCATCTTGTGAAATCTTGTGAAAATTTTGTATATATCTATTGTACACTCACGTATGATGGAGTTACCCTTGATTGTCCTAACCCATTTATATAACCATCTCATGCTCTAAATCACAGGTTACTTACAGTTCTTACTTATCATGTATATAGATATTTCCAGTTATCAAATATCTCTCTTTTTCATGTATATTTCCTTACAGTCCATATATCTTACTCTTTTGCATGCTTTATATTTCCTAACATGATATGAACTGCGTGAGATGTATTGTGCTCGTTCCTGTCCTGACTGGACCTGTTGAAAATAATACATATGATGATGATGACTGCCCTACCTTCTATGGGGCATATGAGGGTGACATTCAAGAGCCTGAGGAGCATCTAGCTTGGTAGAGGGTGCCTAGTTTAGTCTAGTACTTATAGCTTTCAGTTTGTATCGGATTGTTCCGATTGCTAGTTGAGACTTAGTTATATTCAGGACTAGTATTTATTTGTGTTGGATATCTATATGTGTGTTGTGATGACTTTACTTATATATTCAGTTTTTTCCTTTTTAGCTTATTCTATATCGTGCTCTATCTTCCCTAGACTTGTGATTGAGATATAGAGTTGAGATGTTATATTATACCTTCGTACGGAGATGACAGATTTATATATCTTGTTGTTAGATGTTAGATGTTATAGATGACCTATACAGCATTCTACCGCCGACACTGCGGCGTAGGCTAGACGTACCCACATTCTCGTGCCCCTAAACAAGGTGCGGGTCGTGACAATTTGTCACTACCACTTTTTAGCCTTGAGGGTATTTTGGTCATTTATGAATTATTTGATTTTATTTAAATTTTTATTATTTAATTAATTGCTAATTGTCATGTTAGCCCTTAACCTAGTTTTGACCTAATCTAAGGGTTAGTCATTAACATAGAGGCTAAGTTAGAAGATGCTAACTTTATGGCTAAGTTAGAAATATCTAGATATTTAGTTAAGTTAGATATTTTAGCTTGAGGGTTGAATATACACATGGGCCTTTACTAAGGAACTTAAAAACTTACCAAGAGAGAAGCCCATAGCTGCCTAATGAATCAGAACCCTAACCTTAATCCCTACATGGGCCAAGAGAGGCACACCCCCTATATAATATCTCTTCATTAATTTTTGCCCCCTTTCATTTCACTTTAAGCCTAGTTTAGTATTCTTCCCCAAATCTTCACCATTCATCCAAATTACCCCAAAATTGAACCTAATCCCTTGCATTGGCATCCCTTGCTGTTGAAGAAGGACTTGGAGGCTAGCTAGCTAAGGTTTGGAGCTCACTTGGCCATAGCACTTGGAGGAGGACACCATCCTTTATAGTTATTCTTGAGATTTGTTCCCAATAGGTAAATGCCCTAAATCCTATTAAATTTCTGTTTTCTTTCCATAGATGCATCCATCTAGGTGTCCCCTAGCTGTAGGTGTAGTTTGGTAGGAAATGGAATTGGTTTGGTGTCCGTATTGGACACGTATCAGTGACTATGTCTATGTGTTTGTGGAAATGCCTCAATGAAGTTTTTATTGCTATTTTCAAAAACTAATTTTACAAAATTGTAGATCTATATGTATGTATTATTTTTCGTGAGGACTAAGCATACTTTCGTGTCGTATTCGTGTCCAAAATTGACATGGACACGCAGTACGAGCAGTATGTTCGGTGCCCTGCTGCTCGCGTGTCCTAGCGGACACGACACGGCACCCCGACACCAAAAATTTGGTGTGTGGGTGCGGGCAAATACTGACAGCATGCACACAAAGTTTGAGGCGATCTCGTCGAGTGGATCGAGAGAAATCTCGATCGCACTGTTTTTCAAAAAACTGCACGTGCTGTCGAACCCACTGATACGCATTCATTTCATGGACACGAGGACTCGTGGACTAAATACGGGATGCTAGACTCCTAGTCCTAGATCCCCTCTACACATGTATACGAGCACGAGGACACTAGGATACTGTGTCGTGTCCAAATTGTGTCGACATGGCTGCACGAGCCTGTCTGAACACAGGGTCTGATACGTTGCCACACACAGCGACACATTCATTCACTCAACTGTTCACTCACACTGAACAGTTCCTCACACTCATTCCCCTTCTCCTTTCCTTCACTCTCTTTCACTTTCCTTTCCCTCATTCTCTAATGTAATGAATGCATGGAGGAATGTAATATGTATAGATGTGTGAATATAATGTAATGCAATGTATAATATAAATTATGCATGTGTGATATGAATACATATATATAATGTAATGCATGAATGCATGAATAATGTAATGTATGTAATGTATAGATGTAATGTAAGAATACATGTAATGTATACATGTATTTAGGTATAGTATATAGACTTGTGTGGTTCATTTTGGCTTGGTAATGTGTTTGATTGCTAGTATAGGCTTGGTTAGGCCTAGAATGACTTGTTAGACTAGGATTAGACCTAGAATAGCTTGGTTGACCTAGTTTGACTTCATAAGTTGACCAGAGTTGACCAAGAGTTGACTTTAGTCTAGAATGACCTAGAAATCATATAGAATGTATTGTAAAGTTCAATATTACCATTTGGACATGTTGTGACCTGTGTTGCTCTAAATAGGACTCATCTACTCTATCGGGACATCTACACTTACCAGATACTCAGGATATCAGACGAGTACATTCTCTGACCGTTTCATACTTGCTAGAACTTATATTCTTGCTCTAGATTACTTTACTTAATGCTGTCACGTTGGTAACACGGATTGGTACTATATGGATCTTTTCATGAGATGTTATCCCCCTCGGGAGCATCGGATACATCA
>JANAVB010027798.1:4799009-5199009 GCA_029216955.1 Iris pallida
TGGTACCATCACCCATGTCGTCACTGGCCCTCTTGGGCTTGAGGCCCAAGTCCTCCTCAACAATCTGAGCATCCATCAGAATGTCCTCGAAGGTAGTTGTACGATGCCCAGAAGTACGTGATCAGACTTCGCTGTTCAGGCCCCTCCTGAACTTCCTGGCCCGATCCTCTGGCTCCTGGACTATGCTCTTCGCGAACTGGCTCAAATGGAAAAACTCGGCAGCATACTCATCTACTGACAGTCTCCTTTGAACCAATCCATGAAACTGGCCTCCAAGGTACTCAAAGTCACATCAGGAAAGTACTTCCCCTTAAAAAGCTCCTTGAATGCCTCTCAAGTCAACTCTGTCACCGCAAGCCTAGGCTCTGTACGATACCACGTGAGGGCGATATCGAACAGCTGGCTAGCGGCCGCCTCCACCTGCAATCTCTCCGGGATATGTGCCAGACGCATGATCCGATCAATATCCTCCAGCCAATCATCGGCGTAGAGGATCCCCTCTGTCCCCTTGAACTCTCGAGGGAACATCCTCTTGAAGTCTTTGACAGTAACCGACCTCGCTTGCTATTATTGCTGGGCGAAAGCACCCTGAGGCGGAGCAGTAGCCACCTTCTCTACTACAACAAGTGCCAACTGGTGGACACTATCAATGATCTGGCGCAACACATCATCATGTCGCTGTTGTGCCTCAGCTTGAGCTCTTTGTGCCTCCATCATCAGCTGTAACAATGCGAATATCTAAGTTGTATCAGTCGATGGTGGAGGTAGAGAAAGAGACTTCGGCTGTACAAGGACAATCCTCTTGACCGGTGGAGGAACACTCCAAGGAGCTACTGACACTCCCGCATGGATGAGAGGAACAATAGGAGCAACCCCCAGAGCTGCAGCTCCCGTAACTAGAGGAAGAGGTTGTGAAGTAGCAAACCTCCCCGTCATCGCAGCGGTCCTAGAGCGTTGCGATCTGGTCTCCGACATTCTGAAGATAGATCAGCAAGGGAAATCAATATGGCACAAGATGAGTTATTATCAAGGAAGGATAATTGAATTCGAAGAATAATAGCAAAAGAAGGATTGAAATGGTAATCAAAAGATTGGAAGTTTTTTCCTAGTTGTGATTGAGTAGCTCTTAATATAGCCTAATCCTATATCCTAATAACAGGCTCGTAGCAGCGCTCTAAGTCGAGCATCACTACAAAATTGCACTAGTTGCGATCTCGACCTGCGTGGGCCACCACAAAAATATGTCACGACCTGCACCCTATTTAGGGGCACGAGGACGTGGGTACCCAGTCTATACCGCAGTATCGACGGTAGAATGTTGTATAGGTCGTCTATAACCTCTAACATCTAACAATTAAAATATATCTTGTCATCTCCGCATGGAGGAATAATATGACATATATAATTTATAACTCAATCACAAGATCTAAATGAAGATAAAGCACGATGTTTGGAAATGAAGATAAAGAAGACTGAATAGTAGCAAGTCATAATATAATTTAAATCTAGAAGTCTAAGACAATAAATACATATCCTAAAATAATAACAAGTCTCAAACCCAAATTCAGAACAATCCGATATAATATGAAATGCTAAAACTCTAAGCTACTACTAGGGCACTCTCTACTGAGCAGGATCCTCCTGAGACTCCTGGGTACCTCCTTCGCATATCCCCTGCTCATAGTACTTAGGACAACAGTCCTCTAAGCCATCTGAAAAATATATCCAGTCAGAATTGGAGCGAAGTACAACCCAAGAGCAGTTCCAATTAATTGACAAGTGTTATGAAACATTAAATATTAATATGATACTTGATGATCAATTTTATAAGAGATAATGTACAAAATAAGAGACAGTATATATAGGCTAATAGGTGTATGGGGAGAACATGTGAAAATGTAAAGACAAGCAGATATGTAATAAAAGGGAAAACCTGTCATGCAATGTACACAACTTGCAAGTATAGAATAATCCTGGAAAGTTGTGTCTAAACCAGTGTTTTGAAATACCAAGTTGACATGTGAATGACTAGGAGGTAATATTCGACAAACCATACACATCCGTGTGTGGCCGCTATTATTCTAGTAAGACCATGGGGTAGAAAAGACATGTTCACACGTCTCCTAGGTATTTCCCCGCCCGAACAGTACACATGGATCCACGTCCCGACATAAATCTCAATAATCTAGAGTAGATACATTAGTCCAGTAATCATTAGTCCAGTGAAAGTCAGTAGGCATGAAACTACGTATCTCAAGACAATGAATCCATACAATATCAATCCGTGTATCCCTCATGTCGGAATCAAAACAGAACACTAATATAAACATGAATCATAGAAAATATCAAGAAATAGAAACTATCAGAGAATATACTTGCCTATCGTCCTGAGCAGTAAAAGTGAATCGAGGCCCAAAGTGGAGTCACAAGAACCTAGACATGAGATATACAGGTTAATTGGTGTTCTAATATGTTAAACATGGTTTTCTAATACGTGATATGCAATCGAGGTCAAATCTAGGTCAACTAGGCTTCCGGGGTCAAACTAGGTCAATTTGACTCAAGGGTTGACTTTTAGGTCAACCTTGGTCAAAGAGTCAATCTAGGTCAGGTTAACCCATTTCAAGTTATCACCTACCTAGATACCTATGTTATCTATATATTGGATATTACCTGCATTCAATATTTTACCTTTGTAGGATAACCCTACATGTTATCATCCTAGTTGCAGGTATTAGCCTATACCCTATAATATGGGTAATACTCTATTACCTACATGACATATCATAACCTTACCTACCCCTGTATAGGTTAACCTAATTATCCTCACATTGGGATGATTACCTATACTAGGTATACTCTTTACAAATTTACCCAAACCCCATTACCTATACTTATACAATTGTCATTTACCTATCAAAGCTTCAAGGTAAACTCTACAGGTTCATTACCTACTCTAGGTAATTACCTACCCTAGAAGGTTGGTAGTTCTCCATTACCCCTTTACAATAAGTAGATAAGTCACTTTTACCTATACCTTAACTTAGATAGGTAATATCCTCATTACCTACTCACTGAACAAAGAGGCTGAACCAAAATAGTCCCCTTCACTGACTGGACTGAAAAAACAGTGCACTCCCACTGAACACAGAAAAATCCATCACTGATATATGGACTGAACACGACAGCCGCCCCAAAACTCTTGAACTCAAAACAGTGAACAACATGCCCCCAAATACACTTATATATATATATACATATCCATATATAGATTAACATACATAACACACACACACACACACACACACACACACAACACACACACACACACACACACACACATATATATATATATATATATATATATATATATATATATATATATATATATATATGTGATCTCTAAGTATTAGGGGGGTGTGTGTGTGTGTGTATATATATATATATATATATATATATATATATATATATATATATATATATATATATATATATACACACACACCTCCCTAATACTTAGAGATCATATATATATATATATATATATATATATATATATATATATATATAGTGTGTATATATATATATATATATATATATATAAAATATATATATATATATATATATATATATATATATATATATATATATATATATATATATATAAGTATTAAGGGGCGTATATACACACCCCCCCCCCCCCCTAATACTTAGAGATCTATATACACCTAATACTTAGAGATCAATGTATATATATATATACACACACCTAATACTTAGAGATCAATGTATGGCTATCAAATGAACAAACTAAGCTATCCATATGCCTAAACTGAACAACAAGGCTAAAATAACCAATTTGTCACTTTGACAAACACTTGGTGGTCATAATCTCGTAACTACCCAAATGACACCATTCTAACCCATAGAACTATTAGGAATGAGTCCTCTAACACCTATTTTACCACCTATAGGATTGGATCTAGACATTAGAGGGGTCTCATACATGAATGCATAAAATTTGACTATGGAAATGAAAGTTTAGAGGGTTATACCTATGTAGAATGAAGCCTACACAAGGACCTACGAATTTGGAGAAGAAGGAGGAAGAAGTGGCTCTCAAATCCTTGTTATAGTCTCCACCAAGCCTTCTTGAGCTCCCCAAGTCCTTAGCACACCAAGGGAAGGAAGAGAAGAAAATTTGGAAGAGTATGGAATGAAAGAAATGGGTGGAAACCGTAGTTTGGAATGGTGGCTGCCATTGAGGGCTTGTGGGGGTTTAAATAAGGTCTTTCCAAGCCCTAAACTCTTTATGACAATTAGTATTAGGTAGGTCTTTAAGGGAACTAAGTGGTTTGGCTTTAATTAGTGCTTGCACCTTAATTAACCATGATTAGGGCCCAGCTTAAAATAGAATTTCTAATTTATGAATTTGGGTTAAATTTCATGCTAGATGGCACATTAATGATAAATTTTTATTTGGTCGAAAATAACCCTAGTCCGGAAAAGTGGTAGTTACACACCTAAACCCTCAACTCCCTGCGCCCTTGAGTTCGAGAGGACTACTGTCGAGAGGGTGTTGGCAATAGAAGCATTCAAATTCCTCAACAGGTAATCATTTATCTATGCAACTAATTCAGTTAATTCCTGAATCTTAGTTTAAGTTCAATTCTGTCTTTCAATAGTAGAGTAGGTAGTTGTGTTAATGCCTAAGATAACCTAGATGGGGAGATTTCTGTACAGTAAAGAATTGTCTATATGCAGCCATTATTGTGTGTATCAAATATATGTGTAACAAGGAATACCTATATCTATGTATCAGAGATAACTATATTGGTATCTGTGTATGCCTATGAGGGAAGTATCTTGTGTGATGATGTATCGGTAATTGGTGTTAGGGACTTAGACGAAACAGGAATCACCTTACAGTTATAGTACTAATAAGAAAACGGGTATAAGTGTCAGAGCTAGGAAAAAGGGGGACTGTAGATACCTGAAAAGGATTGTGTAGCATGATGCCTGGGTATACCGATAGGGTGAGTGTCCAAGCATCAGTAAATAGGGGGTCTAGTGCTTATCATGACAATGGGTAAACAAGTATCTGTTATAGGTTTAGTGTTGGGTTGGGGGTCACCCACCTATAGGTGTAAACATGTATTTGGATTATCTGAAGTATAATAATATGTTCGATGCTACCTTGGGTAGATGAAGTATAGAGAGTGGAATAGCGGATTAGGCCTCATACAACTATGTGTTCCTATGGAAGGGGAGCTACATTAGTGTGGCTGTCAATTGATGTTGTCTATATCAGTTTAATGGAGGATTCGACTAGGGAACCAGTATAGTGTGGCCTATGCTCTGACCCTGGACCTATGTAGGAATGGGAGGCCTACACAAGCAAGGACATGCCTTGGTACCTGGTTGCATAGGTAAGAGGATGCCTTGTATATGAGTGTACCAGTGTCCAATATACAGTAGGATCATAGGATTGGTACCCTCTAGATAATTATACCAATAACTTCCATCTATAAAGGTTATGAAATTGGGTTGTGGTATCTTAGATGGTGTACAGCAACTGTAAAGCAAACATGTGCCCATGCATTAAGTCAAATGGTGGGGAGTTCATATAACAACAAGAGGTGTGTGTGTTCCAGAGGTGACATGACCCGTACCCTTTTTTTAAACGGATACAAGACGTGTCCAAGCCAGCCTACGCCGCAGTGTCGGCGGTAGAACGCTGTCACGGCTATGAAGATCAAAATCACAAATAATGCTCATTCATATAATTAATTTAACTTACATTGATCACAAGTTTATATTTATAGAAAAATATAAACTTGTACAAATAAATGAATGACTACAACTCAACTATCTAGCTAGTCTCTAGGCTTTTGTCTGCAAGTATTCCCGTCACTCTCCAAGCTAAGTGAATCCACGGCTAACCGAAAAAATGTTAGTTTTCAGTCAGGAATGGAACGAGCACAATTCACTGAATGTAATTTCAAATAAAAAAAATGACTATACAACAGAGGTTAGACATCAATTACATGTTTTTGAAAATAAACAGGAAATACGAAAAACCAATAGCAAATAAATAGACAAAAAAATACTTTTCCCAACTGTTAAAAGTACCTTTGATATGTGATCAGTCTGGGATACTACACCGCACGGTCTACGAGGTCTACTTGCATGAAAAATAAGCACTGTCCACGAGGTCTACTTGCAGAAAATAAATACTGTCTACGATGTCTACTTACAGAAAAATAAGCACTGTCTACGATGTCTACTTGCAGAAAATAAGCACTGTCTACGATGTCTACTTACAAAAAAATAAGCACTGTCTACGATGTCTACTTGCAGAAAAATAAGCACTGTCTACGAGGTCTACTGCATGAAAATAAACACGGTCTACGGTCGGATCACACATCCTTGGTACTTCTCATTCCCGACTCAACAATTTATAATAGAGTATAAAAATCACATAACCAATGGCCAATCAATGAAATATAGTAAAGATCAATATCGAAATACAGACAATAAACTGTACTCGCCTGTGGTCCTTTGCTGGTGAAACCGACAATCTGAACTACTCAATGTGCCACAATAGTCAAAACCCGTACAACAGTCCCCGAAAGCTGAAATAAACATTACCAATATTCTCAGAATAGTTAAATTAGCTAGGATTGTCTGTCCTTAAGTCCAATTCTGGACACAGGGGCAAAACGGTAATTTTGGGTCAAAACGGTGTCCGCCGTTGGACCCGCTTTGCACCGAAAAGCGTGCCAGAGTCACCTATCTCTAAAGTTGTCAAACTACATGTCTACGGATCCAGTTTTTCGATACGAACCCAATCGCATGTCCTAAGTTGGATTTCGGCGGGCCGTGCATAAAATCGCCCGTTGAGTTGGACCGTGGGACCCGCAAACGGCGATCCAATCAACTGTCACAGATTCGGACCAAACTTGGCATACAGGACCAAAAAAATGATACGGTCCTACTGGCGCAAGTTTCGTCTCGATCTGACGAGTGTGCACAAACTAATTATAAAATTTGCACAGAGGTCGATACGGTGAATTTCGACGGATACGCATCAAATTCGTCGCGGACACGCACCCAATTTGAATTCCGTCAAAGCCCACACGACCACGAAGCTGATACGCAGCTTTCGATGCTTTCGGTTCACGACCACGTCGCCCGGATTGGCAGGATGCACGTCGTATCGAGAGATTTTTCAATATTTTCATAATTTTGAAACAGATTTTTCATCAAATTCGGAATCCGATTTCTCGACGCACAGTCGACGAAATCTGATTCCACAAAAAGGGAATTGAAGCCCTATAGGTTGTCTAGGACTGTCTTTAATTAGTTCTCGAAATAACCTAATGGTCTGTCCAAAATCCTCCTTCCAAAACAGGGTTTGAGACTAGTGTTTTGTCCTATTTTTAACAAATTTTTCGCGATGTTTGCGCAGATTTCCCGTCGAGCACAAATAAGTTCAATAAAAACTAATTTACAAGGATCTGAGAGGGTTATATAGGCCTTTAAAACCAATTTACGGTTCACAAAATGATGGAGTATCGGGATCGGGATCTTACCGTGAGTTGGTGGTTGCATCTGCTATTCCTGCTGTCGTATACGGCTTTCGCATGTGCGCGTGGCTTTTTCGGCCGGCGGCGACCGCCTGTGACGGCGCACGGGGCCAGAAAAGGTCGCCCAGGGCTCGTCCAGAGGCAGGGGCGCCGTGTGGTTGGATAGAGTTAGGGTTACTATGCTCGTTCTCTCCCTCTCTCGAAGTATATATATTTGAACCGAGCGGGTGTGCCTCGGTTTTACAGGGGTCGGGTGCCTGTGAGGAACTCGGTTGGGGTCAGGTGAGTTTGGGCTGTGGGAAAGTATAGGCTTGGGCTTTAATTGCTCGGGCTGGGAATTCTCATCCTATATTTTACTCATTAAAACCAAAACAAATCCAACTACACACACACACACACACACACACACACACACACACACACACACATATATATATATATATATATATATATATATATATATATATATATATATATATATATATATATATATATATACATATAACCAAAATAATATCTATATACACACATATATATCTATATATATACGTACACCCATATGCGTATATATATACATACACATAAATACCTATGTATATATGCATGTACACATATATACGCACATATACATATATATATAATATGTATTATATATAAATACACATATACATCTATATATAATATATTTATATGTGTATACATCTACACATATATACAATATATATATATATATATATATATATATATATATATATATATATATATATATATATATATATATATATATATATACACACATACACACGTATAATATATATTTATATATATATGAAAACATTTCTATATATATATATACCCATATATGCACATGTATCATATATAGATATAGCACTCTAAAATCCCATACATGTAATATTATCTATTTTCAGTCTAGGGCCTTATCTATATAAATATGAATATATATAACATTTATTTGACAAAAATATAATATAACTAATAACAATATTATTATTATATAATAATAACCTCAATAATAATAATATTAATAATAATAATAATAATAATAATAACAAAATTCAATAAATTAATTATGGTGTATATACCATTTATGTACAGTCTAAAAATCTCAAAATGTACAAGGACCTATTTTCTACGATTGTCACTGAATATCAACTAATAATGATAATTATAATATTTAATTTACGAATATTTAGAAATAGTCATTAAATTATTAAAATGGAATATAACACACTCATACCAAATTCCATCAACACGAATGTCATTGGACGTGCCGCATGACTCACATAGGCTTGGGTTCAGTTTGGGTCCATTCCGGGCTAAAATGGTATAACCGGGTTTCCTAAAACTCCATAATATAATTAATAACTAAATAAACTTCCGGTAAGAGTTACGTCGCAACTTGGCCTGGTTTTCCTAGCTAGGACATCATTACGGCTTAGCCTTCCCTATCAAGGTTAATACACTAGTCTAAGCACGCCATTGCACTATCCGTGCCACGATTTCTAGTCTCATTGTACTCCCAAACTCCACCATAGTTAAAGTCATCTACCGTAATAATTAACTAAGTAATTATTTATAAAAATTCTAAAAATCACTATTTAATTCAAATAAATAAATAAATAATATATTATCGAATTTCGGGAAGAGGGATTACAAATCTACCCACCTTAAAAATAATTTCGTTCTCAAAATTCTAATTCATAGCTATTCTTTAAATTCAAAAAGAAATCTACCATTACCTTAATCTCCTCGAATTTAATTCCTCAAAAATAGTTTATATCCTTCTCCTTGGCCATTTTGGCAACTACAAAAATCTCGAGAATTTCTACCCACCTTTGGTCGCACTACTCCCGCAAAGCTATGTCACTAAAACTCTATAATCCTCCAACTAATTGCTAAAAATTGCTACCAATATATATATATATACATATATATATATATATATATATATATATATATATATATATATATATATATATATATATATATATATATATATATATATATATTATATATATATATCTACTGTATGTGGCATCTATAATCCTCTCTTATTTATCCAGCAACCAAAAATTTAACAAGCAACAAATTTGTAACAAACAACAAATTTGTACAAGTAGCTGAGAACATCAATAATTTCCAATAAATATGACCATTCGTCACTCTACAATAGGAATGACAAAAAGATAAAGAAAAATAATCGAGAGCGAGTATGGAGTTTCCAGAGTGGTAGAGAGTATCCAATGATACAGCCCGAAGGAAAGTTTATAAACCATTGACTTATTTGCTAGATTGGGCTACTCTAGTCCAGTCACTTGTTAAATCATGAACCCTTCATTTCTTAGAGGGGCTTACAAAACGTGAAATACAGAAGTTCTGTTCTCGAAATTCTGAACAGGTTCCGTAATAGAACGAAATTTGAGAAATCAAGATTGTGATCTTTTCCGTGGTTATTTAAACACACGAGCAAGGGTTATAAATACAATGCAAGATCGTATCGTAACTTCCAGTTAGATGGAATAAGGGTTACGAACGACTTCACATTCTAAGAAGGGGAGACAACATAATAGGTATAGGGACCTATGTCAATAGTTCTGTTTACAATCCAAAATAGTGGTATATATGGATGGATTTTACTCGGTCTTAATGGGTTCCCTTATTGGATATCAATCGTCGGTTGGATGAACCTTGGACTTCAATCTATATAGACTGGACAAGATCCCAATGATAAAACTACTTCTACTAGGTTAGGGTAACCTAGAATAGGTTTTCACCCAAGTGGTTGAGCTAGTTGCCAGTCAGGTTGGTTAGCCAGGTTCCTAAGTCCAAAATGTGCCTTCAGTGACTTTAGTATTTAAGTAGCATGAGAAGGCACAATTGATTGGCACACTGGTGACATGTGCGTAGTGGGCTTTGAGTCGATCACAACCATATATTGGGTTAAAAATTCGAGTCAAAGTTGAAGCTCTAATAAAAGTCGGAAGCATACCGGTGTTATGGTAAGGGTTATAACTTGTCTTTTTGACCCGAAAGTTGTACCACAATAATAGAGTACAAGGGGACGGATTTGACTGGGACGTGATAGACCTAGATGAAGGTGAACTCGTCTAGATCTTGCATATGAAGTTTATTGGTAGGTAACCGCTGGTCTCGTGTCCCGAATATTAATGACACGGCTGGGGCACAAAATGATCTAGATGGAAAGTGGGAGTCCATGGGGCACTAATTACCATCCTAATGGAAATTACTCTAATCAATCGGTAATCCTCATACATCCCAAAATTTTGAAGGCTTACAGTCTACCCACCTTAGAAGCTAGGACATGGTTTTAGGAATAATAAGATTAGAAGAATTTTAAAGTTAGGATATTGTACCTCGACTCTTGTTAATAAGGAATCAGGCACGACGTAACGGAATACGGTAGACATAATTCAAGTCAAGGATCATTCCTTAAAATGGAAAATGAGTGTGTACAATGACACATGGTCGATAAAATAGAATGACCTACTCGTCCGCAGTATACGAGAGTTTCCGATGGGGTAACCAACTCCAAGGTACAACATAAGAAAAGATTTCTAAAAATTCAGTCAAGAAATTCTATTTATGTCAAACCTGCCAGACTATGGTCACAAGGGTTGTAGTGATCAGGTATTGCTGTTGACAACTGGTAGGTCATAGTGTGACAGGGTATTTAAGCTATAGTATTGGCTAAGCTAGTGACTGTGGTATTCCAACACTAGTTAGGTCTTAATAATAAAATTTACACAACTAGGACAATACTTGTTGGAAACCAATCTCGAAATGAGAGTCTACCATAGTCACGATAAATGATTAGAGACTCACGACATTTGGTTTCTTGAGAATAGACAGACTTTTGGGTTGGCAATTTGACTAAGGATAAAACCTTACTCATTCTCAAATTCAGAAGGCTAGAAGGTCCCGATAACAGTTTGGGGTCAAGAGGAGAACGAGTAACTCAATCACATGGCTGGCCGATGATAACTACACTTGTGTATACAACTACCATAGCCATGGGGATACTCGGTATCTTTCTACTAATTACGCGCTTCCGTCTTTCCAATCAGTGAAGGACAAAAACAATAAAGAGTTCAAGAGACGTCACTGAATACCATTACGTGATTCAAAGGCGAATGCATAATTCAAGAGAAATTGTCAAGCGATTGCGGATGAGATCCTGGAGGCATCTATATCTTAATCCACGTAGGGTAATTAGATGAAGAGCGAACCAATTGCATCATGGTTGATCAGACCGTAATACAATGATTCTGATTAGACAATATGTTAGCGGGCGTCCCCAATAAACATATGTCTTGAATCAAGCTCGATAAAAGAGTAAGCTTACAAAAACTAGGCTGTAATAGCAGCGTTGGTCAAGATAGTCAAGATACAAGTACGCGAGATTTTTGAAAAGAGGTACAAGTAGTTCGAGTTTAGAGAGAATCAAAACTTACCTGGTGTTCTTGCTTATACAGTCTTCCTACTATCTTCTTATCCACAAGGACTTGGTCGACTAATGGGTTATGACCTCTAACTTCTGTATTCTAGGTAAACCTATTAGTGTCAATCAATTCCTCGTCAATAAGTCACAAGGACTACAGAATGCTAGGTCGGGAGATATGCTACCCAACTTACAAAACTTCCACTAATATCGACTTTGGATCTTATGGGACATGCATGGCATTGTCCTATCCTCTATGGTATCCCAAACTTGTAATCATGTTTGAAGTCATTTCACCGTGGATTACGCCTCGCCCGTATACTCTGGCTGTGGTAAACCCTTGGTTTCGTAACTCAACATGATACAAAATCGAACCCTTCTTAACTCTATCTAATATTGGCTCAAGGGTATCTACGATCAAGAGAGGACCACTAGCCATAGTTTTGGCAATATCCTATCACCTATATTTTCTTAAACTAATTTCACCTCTAGGGGTTGTGTCTCGCCAGTGCGCTGCTGGCTGCAGGGTATCCATAGTCTCCAAAATTCAATTAAATGGCGACAGTGCGCTGCTGTCCTGCCATTATGAGTTAACTAACATTCCTTTAACTATATCTAAAAATATTCATGAGCTTCTAGAGAATCGAACAAGTTGACCATGAACTAGAGCGTAAGCATTTGTCCTATCAATCACAATCCTTAAAATAAAGGATTGAACAGGAAAGAAATATCTGAGGACAAAAGAAATACAACATTCTAATATCTATTCCATGTGTATTCAAACCACAGAGGAAAACTTTTTGGATTGAAACTAACTTGAGGTTCGTATGGGTATAACAATAATCAGAATTTATACAAAATAATAATTCCTAGGGCAAATAGAAACTACACAGGCAATTCAACAAGATATGAGGATGATATCTTAAGAGACAAAAAGAAGGATTTGCACAATTCATCAGGGTTAGATCATTAATTCTATGAAGCTCTGTCCCACCAAGTGAATAACCTATCCACATTGGAGCATATCGTCATATCAAGAGGTAATAGTGTACCTATGGGGATCTAACAAACTATCAAAATTAATAACTCCTCATCTAAATTCCATGGCCTAGACTACCCATCGGTAAATTGTATAGGGGACTCCTCACCCTAGTCATTTACTTAAATTAAATTAATTTCTAATTCGTGAATGAGCATTTCTAGTCGCATGCTCGCAATAGTACGACTAACTTAAGTACTATCACGAGTTCGTATAATTTACGAAAACAGACCTGCATGGGCCACCACAAAAACTTGTCACGACCTGCAGCCATTTTTTTTAAACGGATACGAGACGTGTCCAAGCCAGCCTACGCCGCAGTGTCGGCGGTACAATGCTGTCACGGCCATGAAGATCAAAATCACAAATAATGCTCATTCACATAATTAATTTAACTTACATTGATCACAAGTTTTATATTTGTAGAAAAATATAAACTTGTACAAATAAATGAATGACTACAACTCAACTATCTAGCTAGTCTCTAGGCTTTTGTCTGCAAGTATTCCCGTCACTCCCCAAGCTAAGTGAATCCACGGCTAACCTGAAAAATATTAGTTTTCAGTCAGGAATGGAACGAGCACAATTCACTGAATGCAATTTTAAATAAAAAAAATGACTATACAACAGAGGTTAGACATCAATTACATGTTTTTGAAAATAAACAAGAAATACGGAAAACCAATAGCAAATAAATAGACACAAAAATACTTTCCCCAACTGTTAGAAGTACCTTTGATATGTGATTAGTCTGGGACACTATATCGCACGGTCTACGAGGTCTACTTGCATGAAAAATAAGCACTGTCTCTACGATGTCTACTTGCAGAAAAATAAGCACTGTCTACGATGTCTACTTGCAGAAAAATAAGCACTGTCTACGATGTCTACTTGCAGAAAATAAGCACTGTCTATGATGTCTACTTGCAGAAACATAAGCACTGTCTACGATGTCTACTTGCAGAAAAATAAGCACTGTCTACGAGGTCTACTGCATGAAAATAAATACGGTCTACGGTCGGATCACACATCCTTGGCACTTCTCATTTTCGACTCAACAATTTATAACAGAGTATAAAAATCACATAACTAATGGCCAATCAATAAAATATAGTAAAGATCAATATCAAAATGCAGACAATAAACTGTACTCGTCTGTGGTCCTTTGCTGGTAAAACCGACAATCTGAACTACTCAATGTGCCACAATAGTCAAAACCCGTACAACAGTCCCCGAAAGCTGAAATAAACATTACCAACGTTCTCAGAATAGTCAAATTAGCTAGGATTGTCTGTCCTTAAGTCCAATTCTGGACACAGGGGCAAAACGGTAATTTTGGGTCAAAACGGTATCCGCCGTTGGACCCGCTTTGTACCGAAAAGCGTGCCAGAGTCAACGATCTCTAAAGTTGTCAAACTACATGTCTACGGATCTAGTTTTTTGATACGAACCCAACCGTATATCCTAAGTTGGATTTCGGCGGGCCGTACACAAAATCGCCCGTTGAGTCGGACCGTGGGGCCCGCAAAACGGCGATACAATCAAATGTCTCAGAATCGGACCAAACTTGGCATACAGGACCAAAAAATGATACGGTCCTGCTGGCGCAAGTTTTGTCTCGATCTGACGAGCGTGCACAAACTAATTAGAAAATTTGCACAGAGGTCGATAGGGTAAATTTCGACGGATACGCATCAAATTTGTTGCGCACACGCAACCAATTTGAATTCCGTCAAAGCCCACACGACCACGAAGCCGATACGCAGCTTTCGATGCTTTCGGTTTGCGACCACGTCGCCGGATTGGCGGGACGTACGTCGTATCGAGAGATTTTTCAATATTTTTACTATTTTGAAACAGATTTTTTGTCAAATTCGGAATCCGATTTCTCGACGCACAGTCGACGAAATCCGATTCCACAAAAAGGAAATTGAAGCCCTATAGGTTGTCTAGGACTGTCTTCAATTAGTTCTCGAAATAACCTAATGGTCTGTCCAAAATCCTCCTTCCAAAACAGGGTTTGAGACTAGTGTTTTTGTCCTGTTTTTAACAGATTTTTTGCGATGTTTGCGCTGATTTCCCGTCGAGTACAAATAAGTTCAATAAGAACTAATTTACAGGGATCCGAGAGGGTTATATAGGCCTTCAAAACCAATTTACGGTTCGTAAAACGATGGAGTATCGGGATCGGGATCTTACCGTGAAGTTGGTGGTTGCAACTGCCATTCCTGCTGTCGTGTACGGCTTCCGCATGCGCGCGTGGCTTTTTCGGCCAGCGACGACCGCCTGTGATGGCGTGCGGGGCCAGGGAAGGTCGCCCAGGGCTCGTCCAGAGGCAGGGGCGCCGTGTGGTTGGATAGAGTTAGGGTTACTATGCTCGTTCTCTCCCTCTCTCGAAGTATATATATTTGAACCGAGCGGGTGTGCCTCGGTTTCACAGGGGTCGGGTGCCTGTGAGGAACTCGGTTGGGGTCAGGTGAGTTTGGGCTGTGGGGAAGTATAGGCTTGGGCTTTAATTGCTCGGGCTGGGAATTCTCATCCTATATTTTACTCATTAAAACCAAAACAAATCCAATTACACACACACACACATACACACACACACACACACACACACACACACACACACACACACACACACACATATATATATATATATATATATATATATATATATATATATATATATATATATATATATATATATACACATATAACCAAAATAATATCTATATACACACATATATATATATCTATATATATACGTACAGCCATATGTGTATATATATACATACACATAAATACCTATGTATATATGCATGTACACATATATACGCACGTATACATATATATAATATGTATTTATATATAAATACACATATACATCTATATATAATATATTTATATGTATATACATCTACACATATATACAATATATATATACACACACATACACACGTATAATATATATATATATATATATATATATATATATATATATATATATATATATATATATATATATATATTTATATATATATATGAAAACATTTCTATATATATATACCCATATATGCACATGTATCATATATAGATATAGCACTCTAAAATCCCATACATGTAATATTATCTATTTTCAGTCTAGGGCCTTATCTATATAAATATGAATATATATAACATTTATTTGACAAAAATATAATATAACTAATAACAATATTATTATTATATAATAATAACCTCAATAATAATAATAATAATAATAATAATAATAATAATAATAATAATAATAACGAAATTCAATAAATTAATTATGGTGTATATACCATTTATGTACAGTCTAAAAATCTCAAAATGTACAAGGACCTATTTTCTACGATTGTCACTGAATATCAACTAATAATGATAATTATAATATTTAATTTACGAATATTTAGAAATAGTCATTAAATCATTAAAATGGAATATAACACACTCATACCAAATTCCATCAACACGAATGTCATTGGACGTGCCGCATGACTCACATAGGCTTGGGCTCAGTTTGGGTCCATTCCGGTCTAAAATGGTATAACCGGGTTTCCTAAAACTCCATAATATAATTAGTAACTAAATAAACTTCCGGTAAGAGTTACGCCACAACTTGGCCTGGTTTTCCTAGTTAGGACATCATTATGGCTCAGCCTTCCCTATCAGGATTAATACACTAGTCTAAGCACGCCATTGCACTAGCCGTGCCACGATTTCTAGTCTCCTTGTACTCCAAAACTCCACCATAGTTAAAGTCATCTACCGTAATAATTAACTAAGTAATTATTTATAAAAATTCTAAAAATCACTATTTAATTCAAATAAATAAATAAATAATATATTATCGAATTTTGGGAAGAGGGATTACAAGAGGATCCAGTTAGAGAGAGACTAGAGGTGACCATATGAGAGGATAGGAAAAGGGGCTGGTAAGAGCACTGATACAGGGTGTTGCCTCATAGATGTAAGTTGCCTATTCCACACAGGGTGTACCTACATCTATGCTAATATACTGTAGGGATGGGAGTCACTGGAGTAGCAACCTATAGATGGGATACATGATGTCAAAGGGAACAATATATATAACCCAATAGTAATAATAGAAGTAGTTGTAAAATAGCAGACATGTGACACCAATGTGTAAAAGAGAAAAACCTATACTCACATGTATGCTAGAGGGTATAAAATAGAGGTCGAGATATAAGGAAGGATTATAGTTGGATATTGGTAAAAGACAGGGCATAGGTAGAAGGCAATAGGCATTAGTGTTAGTTTTCCTGAGATATATCATTTTAGTGACAAGGGGATCCTGGGTGCAGCAGTTAGATACACAAGTATCTGTAGAGTAGAGCAGGTAGTAGGCATACCTTTACCTACACAGGGAGTGCCAGGTTGTACATGCTTCTGAGATAAGGAACTCGAGTAGGGATGTTCAGGTTGGGGGTCACAGTATAGGAGTTGCTCGAGTATATGCAGGTGAAGGTTGAATGGTTAGAAACAATAGGTTTCAGTTTAGGAAAAACCCATCAATAGGTAAGGAGTTAGAAACAATAGGTTTCAGTTTAGGAAAAACCCATCAATAGGTAAGGAGTTCATGTACAAGTATATAGAAAGGTCAGGGGTATATTTTAGTAGTCAATAAGCAGTGCAACAATGTAGCAATATTAGAAAGAAGTACGTGGTTATCAACTATAATTAAGACATGCATATATACATCAGTTACCTATAATATAGTGACTGGGCTACAAACTGAAATTCACATTTGGGGTTACAGTATTGTAGGAGGCAGGGTGTCATGTTTGGTATATAGATTGATAAAAAAATCTCAAACTTGTATATTAATCTAGTTATATTTACATATAGGTCTTTTGGACTCTGACTCAGTGCTCGACCCGTATCTGCAGCTCAAGACCACAGGCAAGTACATATACTGATTGCTTTCAATTTTTGATAGTTTTTTCATTAAATATTATATATATGCTCCTCCTGCTTGCTAACACGCTTGTTACACGAGACTAGCATTATGGATCTTTATATACTACTTTTTCTTGATTACCATTTACATGATTATCGTGTTCGTGACTTTTTCGATTTTATGAGTACTAGTCGGACGGAGAAATATCTTAGTAGACGTGTGAACTATCCTTGCCATCCTAATTGTCTTTCGTAGAGAATAGCAGCCGCACACGACACGTGCGGTTGGCCGAATTTACCCCCTAACCGTTCAGCGGTCGAACATGATATTTCAACACACATAGATAGATATTGTTTTCACTTATTCAACCTGTTTTCCTTCATCACATGCTATGTCACCATATTTTCTTTCTAGTTGCTATATTTTGTTATAGAGTAGCCAGTTCATTTTCCTACTATAACATGATGCCTGTTACTTTCTAGTTTAATCCTCATATGCTATGTTTATAGCTTACAAATTCTATCATGTCTTGAATAGCCTGTCATATGTGTGCTTGTTCCAATCTTGACTGGATAAACTATTTTTAGGTGATGAGTTAGAGGATTTTTGTACTACTTATTATGAGTAGACTACAAATCCTGATCTTGGCATACCGGATGATCTGGACGCAACTTTAGCAGAGTTGCCAGCTACCGATGACAGTTAGTTAGATGATATCTAGTTTTTGGCCGAATTTGTCTTCGAGGACCTTTTTAGTTGTTATTTCATTTGAGGGTTATTTGAGTTTGGATCAGTGGTTTTGACATTAGTAGTAGTTGACTCTTTGAGATTATTTAGTTTTATTTTCCATCTGTTCTCTCTAGTTGTGTTGAGTATATTTCGTTGCTCTTGATTCATCTATGAAATTGGAACTGATATGAAATATATATAAACTGCATGGTTGTGTTTGATATACTGTGGAGGTTTAGACATTGTTCTACCGTCGACACTGCGACGTAGGCTGGACGTACCCATAACTCATGTCCAAATTCTGGGTACGGGTCGTGACACTGTTGCTGGGAAGGATGAAGTCAACATAGATCACGAATTGGACACATGCTAGTTTTGCCAACAACTTGGCCAAAAACGACAAAAAAAACTAGTTTGTTTTCCACCCTTTGCTGCTTTTGTTATACAAAAAATGACTGAAAATGACAAATGTCAAAAACTTGTAAAAGCACCATTTGATGCTTACCATTTGAAATTGAGCTCTCATTACAAATATAAACCAAATTAGCACACTATTATTTTGGCATTTGTCGTCGTTTCATATTCCAAATAGAAGCTAAACATGTTTAGGATTAGTTTGAATTGTAGTCATTTCATCTGAAACTGCTTTGAATTCGGAGCTTAAATGGATGTTTCTAAAATGAGTCTATTTTTGTTCACACACCAAACTAGAGTGTATGTTCACTATTCCACTCAAGCATTGTCACTTGTCATTTTTATCCAACCTAAAATCACTTTGGGAGTGGTTTTGTGAACATTCCACACTAATTTTGACTACTAGTTGCTTGAATGGAATGGTGAACATTCAACCTAATTTTGGTGGGTGAACAAAAATACACTTTCTTAAATTAACAACCTGAGAAGTATTTTAATTTCGAAAATGGATGTTCAAGCAAATATATGACCATAAATGCAACACAAATAGCCCTTAGTGTCTACTTTGATTGAGGTTAAGAGAGTTAAGTGAGGGAAAGTTAATCGAGGAAAATTCTTTTTTGCTTGGTTTGAGGGTGGGAGATTGGAAGGAGAGTTACAAAGGGTTAAGTGGGAGGTTTGCTTAGCCTTTTTTTCCTCCATTTTTAACCCCCAAATCAGGGGATTATTGAGAAAAAATGAGAAATTTTATTTAAAAAGACATAAATACCCTTATTTGTTATATATAAAAAAAATATTTTTTCCTTTCAACCTACTACTCCGTAGCATATAAACGGTATAAATTTATAATTCTCATGTAACTTAATTTTATTGTGTTTGGATTCTAATTATTATTTTTATATAGGTATCGGATTTGTGTTGGAATTATTCAATAATTATGGGGCCACACATGTAAAATTAATTGTGTTTGGGCTATCTAAATAATTAAGCCAAATTAAAGTGGTCTATATGGAAATTGGCTTAAGGGTATAATTGTCATAGAATTAATGTGTAGATACCGGAGATAATTCTAATTTGATGAGGGGCCAAATTAGAAATATCACAACACACATATCTATATATGTGTATTCATTAGGGTTATGGTTCCCCAACTCATACGGCCACCAAAGAGAGGGTTTCTCTATTCTCTTCTGTATCCCCATCAACAAAGAGAGGAATAAAAATTTAATCTTTATTATTAAGGGCCGTAGCGGGTTGGAAGATCAAACCCCATAAAGAGACGTTTGCTTCAAGATCCGTCAAACAAAGACAATGGATTCAGGTACGCTTCCGCAAGCAATTTTATTATGTTCTTCATCTTATGAATCGATAGGGTACAATAAATTTCTAACAAGTGGTATCAGAGCCTACCTGTTTGATTTATGAGATCGAAGTTTTAGAATTTATTATTATTATTATTATTTTTTGGATTCAGAACCCTAGATCGTTCGGTCTAATTTAATTTAAAGAGAATATTTTTCTATCCGCTTATTTCTATAATTTATGTTATTATAAGCTGTAAGACCCAGTTTTCTGAAATTGGGGTATTTTTGAAAATTTATTATTTTTATTATTTATTAATGGTGATTTAGTCATGATATGATTTTTGGTGATTTTTAGTGTAATTAAAACCATTTTCTAAGTCATGACTTATGACTTTGTGATTTACTAATGAAACCCTAGTGTAACCTTAGAGTTACTTGTCCTAGAGACTAACCATGATCTGAGCCTAGTCATAAGTTTAGAACATCAAAATTGTGGTTTTAGCCTAAGGGGTATTTTGGTAAATTTCTAGGAATTAAGTAGGATTAGGGAGATTTTACTATTTATGGACTTTTGATTAGTGACTTGATAATCCCTAACCTAGTTACCCTAATCTATAGGTTAACCCCTAACCTAGAATGACCAAGGGTTAGATTTTATCATGAATCAAGGTGTCAAAATATCTAATTTTACTTTAATAGATATTTTGCTTGATTTATGCAAAATATCCATTTAAGGCACAAAAAGTCCTTAGCTTAGCCAAGAAGTTTTGAACCCCCTATGCTTAGTATGGCCGGCCAAGTGACCCCATGACAGCCCCTTGCCCCCCCTCTCTCCTATATAGCTAACACTTAGTTCATATTCCCATAGTTACATGAAAAATCAAAACCAAGAAAAACCTAGAAAACCTTCCACCCATTCTTCCATAACTTTCTCATTTCAAGAGCTTTGAACCTCTAGTTTTCTCCATTAGGTCACCTACAATCTAAGGGAGCCTAGGGAAGTGTGCTACTCAAGTTTCACCAAGAGAGGACAAGTTGAGGCTAGAGGATACATCACCCTCTTTTAGGGATTTTCAAGACTTTGTGCACCAAGGGGTAATTATTCCTAAACCTTGTTAATATAGTGTTTTTCCTCACAATTGCATGCATCTAGGTAACCCTAGCTCTGTTTTTAGGTTTGGTAAATTTTAGGGTTTGTTTGGTGTCGTATCGGACACGTATCCTATTTGTCAAAACATTGAATTTTAGTGTAAATAGCTCACTGTCACATGAAAATTTACTCACTGTTTTGTAAATGTATTTGAACCAAAATGAAGCCTAGACCTAGCTAACCCTAACCCCTACTCACTGAGCACAAGTTGGCCTTGTGTCGTGTCCAAAACTGGACACAAACCCCTCGGGACACAGTGTATAGTACACAGGGAAAATTCCCTGCTACCACTGTGTCAGTTCTCACTGGACACGTCACTTGGACACGTCAAACTTGACACCCACCTTGGGGCATTGACTGACAGGTCATCCCCAAAGTTTGGGATGACTTCGTGTCGTGTCGGACATGAAATTGACTCTCAAAGGGTCGTTCAGTGCACAATATACACACACAGACACCTAACTTTGGGCGTGTCGTGTCCACTGTACACGACACGTAGACACTTCGTACTGACACGAGCACGTAGCCTATACTTAGGCGAACACGTGGACACAATTTTGTGGTGTCTCGTGTCCTGTGTCACGAACACGAGCCACGAGAAAACACATCTACACGGTCTGAAACACGTATTTTAGGGTTCCGATACGCGTCTCGTGTCCGTTATACACAAAACGTGGACACGTATCAGGCCCATGGACACGAAGCCCAACCCTAGGCGCACCTTTGGGCACGAGCACGAGGCCTGTGTCGCTTTGTGTCGTGTCCTAGGTCGTTTTCTAATTTGTACTGATACGTGTGTATCAGTTTAACCTAGTTTACCCGTGTGACTTTGAAACCTCGTGGACACGTCGTGTCGCGTCGTGACACCGTGTCAGGATGCTAAGATCCTAGTCTAACCTAGGGGCTACAGTTACCAACCAACCTTGGGCCATTTTAGTTTGATTTAGGTTGTGTTTGGTTTAACCTAAGATCTAGGTTTACTGTCCAATATTCCATTTCCAGTTTAATTCCCAGTTTTCTAAATTGGATTTTGATTGTTAATTAATGTTGATTTTTACGTATAATGCTATGTTATTATTAGGTTAACATGTTGTATAAATGTTAGTGTGTGTGGGGGTGAAATTTGGGGAGAAATGGATGTGTATTCATGTGTTTTCACACATGTGCAAGGAGGGGCCTGTTTAGTGTATTGTGTGTGTGTGTGTGTGTGTGTTGAGGGCTGGATTTGGTTCCAGGAACCACCCTCCCTTCCCTTCCTGTGTGTCAGTGTCCCTCTCTCTCTCATTCTCTCTCTCTTACTCTATGTCTCTCTCTCTCTCACTTTCTCTCTATATATATATGTAATATATATATATAGTTTCTTCCCTCTCTATATGTAAGTTTTATATATATATATATATATATATATATATATATATATATATGTATATATATATATATATATATATATATGTATATATATATATATATATATATATGATATATATATATATATGTATATATATATATATATATATATGATATATATATTTGTATTAGTTCTCATGAAGTATCATTATATATATATATATATATATATATATATATATATATATATATGTGGGTGATGGTATGATATATAGTATTTTACATATTGGGATATAGGTAGTAGATAGATGTGTATAACTATATATATAGATATATATATATATATATGTACTTGTGTAGAGATGGAAACCTGTATGACTAGCCCATGGCCTAGGTTACTAGCCCATGGTCTTGGGACTAACTCAATTTGACCTAAAGGCCCAAAAACCCAACTAGTTAACCCTTGTTGACTAAGGGTTGACCAAAGTCAACCTTAGGTCAAACTTAACCTAGTTGACCTAGATTGAATTTAAATTAACCTAGAATGACTAGTTTGACATTGGTTGACCTAACTTGACTAGTAGACCTAGTTGACTAGATAATTGACAATTGTTGACCAAAGTCAACTATTGGTCAACCATGACCTAGATTGACCTAGAAATGACTTGGATGAACATAGAAGGACTATTTGACTTGAGTTTGACTAAACTAGATGATTAGGTTGACCATATGGATTATGAGGGTAATCCTATATAGATGAAGATATGTATGGGGTTAAGTTAGATACTTAGAGTTGAGTCATGACTTGAGTTGGAGAATAGGATTAGCTTGATTATAGGATTAAGGTTGGTATTGTACTATATGTATTTATGTGTGGTATACTTTGTATAGGTAATTATAGTATAGTATCTTAGGTATTCTAAGGCATGTTAGCCTATGTTTGGTTTTGAGTTAGCCTTATAGGGTTTGACTGGATGTTGACCATTAGTCAAGATTAACCTAATTACCTTGTTGACTAGTCTGTGATTAACCAAAACCTTAGTTAGTCTAAGATTGACCTAGACTTTGACCATGTTGACTAGTATTGACTAATCTGACCATTATTGACTAAGCCCTAGATAACTTGACTAGTTTGGCTAGAATGTTTGACCAAGGGTTGACTTTAACCTAGATTAGATTTGTTTACCCTTGTTTAACCTTGTATGACTTAGTTTAACTTCTTGTGACCTAGTATGACTTGATTTGACTTAGTTTGACTGTAGTGTTGACCTAGTTTGACTTTGACCTAGATTGGCTTAGAATTCATATAGATTGTATTGTAGATTTTATTTACCTTTATTTTGGACATGTCATAACTGTATTGCTCTATTTTAGGACATTGTGACCCTGGTACAGACATCTGATATTACACTACTCTTTCCAGAGTAACAGGCAAGTACATTCTCTGATAATTCTCTCATTTATTTGTCGATTACTGTATTTCAGTTCTAGTTAGTTCTATGTGATTCTCTGTATCAACACATATGGATATTTCTGGATTCATGTATGCGACACATACCTTACTTACTGATCTCTATTACTGGAATCACTGGAATCATTCCGGAATTATTTCTGGAATCATCATTTGGCCGAACTCATCTTGATTTTTGTGTCTTGTACTGGATTCACTTGCTGGGCGGGGAAATATTGAGTAAGACATGTAGACATACCCCAAATCTGGAATCTCCAACTGGAATCTACTGGAAGCATAGCCATCTCTTGCCTGATCAGTGAGAGATGTGCCTGATACCTACAGCCGTTTACATGTCGACCTCGGTATTTTAAAACACACTGTTAGATCATAGTTGGACTCACCCTGGTTTCATTGATCACTGTTGGACTCATCTTGTACTGGAAATTATCTGGTATCAGATTATATGGACTGGACTCACACTGGGATTATATTAGACTTATATCGTACTGTCTGGACTCACACATGATATTCTAGTTCAGTTAGCTTTTATTACAGTCTTCATTGCCATGATTCTTCTCTTGTTTTAGTTACCTTTCTTTTCTTGTATCTTACTGCTTCTCTATGCCATCATTACCTGCATAGAACTGCTATGCTCATCAATAAAACTGTCTATAACTGCTTTATAGTTCTTTGTCATTTACTTGGGTTTTTCTTGATGAGTTGTACTCGTTCCCGTCCTGATTGGACCTGTTGAAAATATTACAGATGATAATCCTGAGGACACATGCCCTGCTTACCATGGACCTGGCAAGGGATTAGCTACCTTTGGTTCTGACTCTCAGGAGTGATTCAGGAGATTAGCTAGTAGACTACTTTAGCTTTCATGTTTTGGCTTGTTGTATTAAAGTTAAGATATTGAGTCTGTATTAAGTTGGTTTGAGATATTGGTGTATTATTTAGCAGTTAGTTGTTGTTGTCTTTAATTCCTTAGGTATAACTTCTGTGTTATCTTTTCGTGCTTAAACTGTGTTTGAGTAGATCATACCCTTTACTTGCCCTCCATTCGGAGCTGATATCTGGACAAGTACTTTTTATATTCACTGCATGAGATTAGTTAGCAACCTAGAACAGCTTACTACCGCCGACACTGCGGCGTAGGCTGGACGTAACCACTTCTCGTGCCCCTATACAGGGTGCGGGTCGTGACACATTTTTAGTGGTGGCCCATGCAGGTCGAGAGTCGCATTTGTGCGATTTTGTAGTAGCACGACGACTTAGTTGTACTGCTACGAGCCTGCGATAGAATATAGGAATTAAGGTATTAGGATGAGAGTATACCCAATCACTGTTAGGATTTCATGAGAGATTCCGGGACGACCCTTGAAAATCTTATTTTGAACTTCGATATTGAAAACCCTTTTCCTCTTGTTTTAATTCACCCTCACTCCTTGATGTTTAAGGGATCTTGGACTATTTAACCTTATTCATCATTACCTCCCTTATATTTTGACCTTCTTTACTGCTAATTTAGCCTTAGTTTTGCAAGCTTATATTTTATCGAGCTTGATCACGACATATTTTATTGGGGGCTAGTACCCACTAACATATTGTCTAATCAGGGCCGGTGCATGATGGTCTGATCAACCTATTGCACTTTGGTTCGCTTTCATATATTATTCTACATGGATGGAGCCACTTGCAGGTTCTGTTCTTTCAAATCCATTCCCATCTTGTTTCATTATATCTGTCTTGAAATCCAATTCCATATGCTCCTACCTATTTCTTATTTTTGATGAATTTGACCTGATAGTTCTTTTGATTTTATCTCTTACTTAGGAGTGGGAGTAGGAGTAGGAGTAGGAGTAGCTCTAATTGTTAATATAATCCTTTAGGAATGAATTGATGTATGTGCTATACCTTTGACTTAGAAGAGTAGCTCTAACCATAGAATGGTAAACCTCTTAACCCTATTGATTCATTGTTTTCTTACCTACCTAGTCTAATACCCATAGTCACAGACTATCCCATTTAACCTATCCTTGTACTACTATTGCATCACAACTTCTGGTTTAAATTTAGGCCATTGACCATTCCCACTCTAATTATGATCATCGTAGGCACATTACCATGACTTTTAAATTAGGAGCACAAGACTAGTTGTTTTCTCAAAACCAATTTCACAGGCATGACCTAGACTTGACAACCTACACCCATGACCTTAGTATCCCACTAAGGCACACCATTTTATACTTCAATTGCTTAGTACGACTTTCCTGACACAAGACTTCATCCTAAATTATCCCATAGAGTTACTTTTGATTCCAATTTAAATTGAGGACACCCTTGACCTAAACCTGCCAGTCCAATTTATTGGACATGACCCAGTATAGGTCTACTACCCATATTTTACTTGTTGACCTTGTATGCTGCTAAGTAGTAACTCTGACTTTGATTATTGAGGGTTTGACCCAGAAGGGGTACGACTATCTTAATTTCGAGGACGAAATTTCTCTAAGGAGGGTAGACTTGTAAGACCCAGTTTTCTGAAATTGGGGTATTTTTGAAAAATTATTATTTTTATTATTTATTAATGGTGATTTAGTCATGATATGATTTTTGGTGATTTTTAGTGTAATTAAAACCATTTTCTAAGTCATGACTTATGACTTTGTGATTTACTAATGAAACCCTAGTGTAACCTTAGAGTTACTTGTCCTAGAGACTAACCATGATCATGTGAGCCTAGTCATAAGTTTAGAACATCAAAATTGTGGTTTTAGCCTAAGGGGTATTTTGGTAAATTTCTAGGAATTAAGTAGGATTAGGGAGATTTTACTATTCATGGACTTTTGATTAGTGACTTGATAATCCCTAACCTAGTTACCCTAATCTATAGGTTAACCCCTAACCTAGAATGACCAAGGGTTAGATTTTATCATGAATCAAGGTGTCAAAATATCTATTTTTACTTTAATAGATATTTTGCTTGATTTATGCAAAATATCCATTTAAGGCACAAAAAGTCCTTAGCTTAGCCAAGAAGTTTTGAACCCCCCATGCCTAGTATGGCCGGCCAAGTGACCCCATGACAGCCCCTTGCCCCCCCCCTCTCTCCTATATAGCTAACACTTAGTTCATATTCCCATAGTTACATGAAAAATCAAAACCAAGAAAAACCTAGAAAACCTTCCACTCATTCTTCCATAACTTTCTCATTTCAAGAGCTTTGAACCTCTAGTTTTCTCCATTAGGTCACCTACAATCTAAGGGAGCCTAGGGAAGTGTGCTACTCAAGTTTCACCAAGAGAGGACAAGTTGAGGCTAGAGGATACATCACCCTCTTTTAGGGATTTTCAAGACTTTGTGCACCAAGGGGTAATTATTCCTAAACCTTGTTAATATAGTGTTTTTCCTCACAATTGCATGCATCTAGGTAACCCTAGCTCTATTTTTAGGTTTGGTAAATTTTAGGGTTTGTTTGGTGTCGTATCGGACACGTATCCTATTTGTCAAAACATTGAATTTTAGTGTAAATAGCTCACTGTCACATGAAAATTTACTCACTGTTTTGTAAATGTATTTGAACCAAAATGAAGCCTAGACCTAGCTAACCCTAACCCCTACTCACTGAGCACAAGTTGGCCTTGTGTCGTGTCCAAAACTGGACACAAAGCCCTCGGGACACACTGCACAGTACACAAGGAAAATGCCCTGCTACCACTGTGTCAGTTCTCACTGGGCACGTCACTTGGACACGTCAAACTTGACACCCACCTTGGGGCATTGACTGACAGGTCATCCCCAAAGTTTGGGATGACTTTGTGTCGTGTCGGACACGAAATCGACTCTCAAAGGGTCGTTCAGTGCACAGTATACACACACAGACACCTAACTTTGGGCGTGTCGTGTCCACTGTACACGACACGTAGACACTTCGTACTGACACGAGCACGTAGCCTATACTTAGGCGAACACGTGGACACAATTTCATGGTGTCTCGTGTCCTGTGTCACGAACACGAGCCACGAGAAAACACATCTACACGGTCTGAAACACGTATTTTAGGGTTCCGATACGCGTCTCGTGTCCGTTATTCATAAAACGTGGACACGTATCAGGCCCATGGACACGAAGCCCAACCCTAGGCGCACCTTCGGGCACGAGCACGAGGCCTGTGTCGCTTTGTGTCGTGTCCTAGGTCGTTTTCTAATTTGTACTGATACGTGTGTATCAGTTTAACCTAGTTTACCCGTGTGACTTTGAAACCTCGTGGCTACGCCGTGTCGCGTCGTGACACCGTGTCAGGATGCTAAGATCCTAGTCTAACCTAGGGGCTACAGTTACCAACCAACCTTGGGCCATTTTAGTTTGATTTAGGTTGTGTTTGGTTTAACCTAAGATCTAGGTTTACTGTCCAATATTCCATTTCCAGTTTAATTCCCAGTTTTCTAAATTGGATTTTGATTGTTAATTAATGTTGATTTTTATGTATAATGCTATGTTATTATTAGGTTAACATGTTGTATAAATGTTAGTGTGTGTGTGGGTGAAATTTGGGGAGAAATGGATGTGTATTCATGTGTTTTCACACATGTGCAAGGAGGGGCCTGTTTAGTGTATTGTGTGTGTGTGTGTGTGTGTGTTGAGGGCTGGATTTGGTTCCAGGAACCACCCCCCTTCCCTTCCTGTGTGTCAGTGTCCCTCTATCTCTCTCTCATTCTCTCTCTCTTACTCTATGTCTCTCTCTCTCACTTTCTCTCTATATATATATGTAATATATATATATATATAGTTTCTTCCCTCTCTATATGTAAGTTATATATATATATATATATGTATATATATATATATATATATATATATATATATGATATATATATATTTGTATTAGTTCTCATGAAGTATCATTATATATATATATGTGGGTGATGGTATGATATATAGTATTTTACATATTGGGATATAGGTAGTAGATAGATGTGTATAACTATATATATAGATATATATATATATATGTACTTGTGTAGAGATGGAAACCTGTATGACTAGCCCATGGCCTAGGTTACTAGTCCATGGTCTTGGGACTAACTCAATTTGACCTAAAGGCCCAAAAACCCAACTAGTTAACCCTTGTTGACTAAGGGTTGACCAAAGTCAACCTTAGGTCAAACTTGACCTAGTTGACCTAGATTGAATTTAAATTAACCTAGAATGACTAGTTTGACATTGGTTGACCTAACTTGACTAGTAGACCTAGTTGACTAGATAATTGACAATTGTTGACCAAAGTCAACTATTGGTCAACCATGACCTAGATTGACCTAGAAATGACTTGGATGAACATAGAAGGACTATTTGACTTGAGTTTGACTAAACTAGATGATTAGGTTGACCATATGGATTATGAGGATAATCCTATATAGATGAAGATATGTATGGGGTTAAGTTAGATACTTAGAGTTGAGTCATGACTTGAGTTGGAGAATAGGATTAGCTTGATTATAGGATTAAGGTTGGTATTGTACTATATGTATTTATGTGTGGTATACTTTGTATAGGTAATTATAGTATAGTATCTTAGGTATTCTAAGGCATGTTAGCCTATGTTTGGTTTTGAGTTAGCCTTATAGGGTTTGACTGGATGTTGACCATTAGTCAAGATTAACCTAATTACCTTGTTGACTAGTCTGTGATTAACCAAAACCTTAGTTAGTCTAAGATTGACCTAGACTTTGACCATGTTGACTAGTATTGACTAATCTGACCATTATTGACTAAGCCCTAGATAACTTGACTAGTTTGGCTAGAATGTTTGACCAAGGGTTGACTTTAACCTAGATTAGATTTGTTTACCCTTGTTTAACCTTGTATGACTTAGTTTAACTTCTTGTGACCTAGTATGACTTGATTTGACTTAGTTTGACTGTAGTGTTGACCTAGTTTGACTTTGACCTAGATTGGCTTAGAATTCATATAGATTGTATTGTAGATTTTATTTACCTTCATTTTGGACATGTCATAACTGTATTGCTCTATTTTAGGATATTGTGACCCTGGTACAGACATCTGATATTACACTACTCTTTCCAGAGTAACAGGCAAGTACATTCTCTGATAATTCTCTCATTTATTTGTCGATTACTGTATTTCAGTTCTAGTTAGTTCTATGTGATTCTCTGTATCAACACGTATGGATATTTCTGGATTCATGTATGCGACACATACCTTACTTACTGATCTCTATTACTGGAATCACTAGAATCATTTCGGAATCATTTCTGGAATCATCATTTGGCCGGACTCATCTCGATTTTTGTGTCTTGTACTGGATTTACTTGCTGGGCGAGGAAATATTGAGTAAGACATGTAGACATACCCCAAATCTGGAATCTCCAACTGGAATCTACTGGAAGCATAGCCATCTCTTGCCTGATCAGTGAGAGATGTGCCTGATACCTACAGCCGTTTACATGTCGACCTCGGTATTTTAAAACACACTGTTAGATCATAGTTGGACTCACCCTGGTTTCATTGATCACTGTTGGACTCATCTTGTACTGGAAATTATCTGGTATCAGATTATATGGACTGGACTCACACTGGGATTATATTAGACTTATATCGTACTGTCTGGACTCACACATGATATTCTAGTTCAGTTAGCTTTTATTACAGTCTTCATTGCCATGATTCTTCTCTTGTTTTAGTTACCTTTCTTTTCTTGTATCTTACTGTTTCTCTATGCCATCATTACCTGTATAGAACTGCCATGCTCATCAATAAAACTGTCTATAACTGCTTTATAGTTCTTTGTCATTTACTTGGGTTTTTCTTGATGAGTTGTACTCGTTCCCGTCCTGATTGGACCTGTTGAAAATATTACAGATGATAATCCTGAGGACACATGCCCTGCTTACCATGGACCTGGCGAGGGATTAGCTACCTTTGGTTCTGACTCTCAGGAGTGATTCAGGAGATTAGCTAGTAGACTACTTTAGCTTTCATGTTTTGGCTTGTTGTATTAAAGTTAAGATATTGAGTCTGTATTAAGTTGGTTTGAGATATTGGTGTATTATTTAGCAGTTAGTTGTTGTTGTCTTTAATTCCTTAGGTATAACTTCTGTGTTATCTTTTCGTGCTTAGACTGTGTTTGAGTAGATCATACCCTTTACTTGCCCTCCATTCGGAGCTGATATCTGGACAAGTACTTTTTATATTCACTGCATGAGATTAGTTAGCAACCTAGAACAGCTTACTACCGCCGACACTGCGGCGTAGGCTGGACGTAACCACTTCTCGTGCCCCTATACAGGGTGCGGGTCATGACATAAGCTTATTCGATGACCCATTTGATAAAAATGCCTATGATTCTTCCAGAAAGAAATAAAGTTTGTAGCTTTGGGTGTTCTCCTTTGATAAAAACCAATGATTTTTTTTTTTCCCAGAAAAAGATGTAAAGTTTGTAGCTTTGGTTGTTTTCGTTTGATAAAATATATGATTCTTCCATGAGATCATATAAAGTTTGTAGCTTTGGGTGTTTTCCTTTTGGTAGATACTGGTGATTCTTTTTAGCTCGGGAACGGAGATCTTGAGGAAGGATAGGATAACTGGGAAAAGTTTGAATTTTTGGTGGATTCTGATACTGTAGTTGTTAATGAATTATTGATTTCTCCATATTTATCGCTTTATTCTCTTTCTAATGTTTGCTTTTGATAGAAAGTGTTGGAATTATTAAATAATTAAAGGAGATATTTTTTAAGATATATGATTGTTTTTCAAATTAAAATTAGGATTTTGTCTTTGGTAGATTATTTTATTTAAAATAATCCTTATGGATTATTTGATATAATCTGTTAATGCATATATTTGACCTTCTATAGATTATTCTATTTAAAGTAATCCGTATGCATTATTTGATATTATCTTTGGATGCATATCCTCCATAGATTATTTCATGAATTTTGTTATAGTGATAATATCCAATTTTGCCAAATTAAAATTCATGATTATGCTTTTGATTACTTTATTTGAGTAATAATCTTATGAATATGCATGTATATAAAGTTTTGGACATGATTCAGTTTTGTAAAATTTAGTCAACATTCAATTTTTTTTGGGTGCCTTTTATGACTAGCAATAGTTGTCCAATATTCTAAGTAGACTCATTGAAACAAGATGTCGCCAAAGTGACCTCTCTTGCGTAGATAGTCTATAAGGGATGTCGGATGTTTGTGTGTGTATATTCATGCGGGTATTAGCCGGCCCAAAGGAAGGTTAATACTTGGCCGAATTGCACACATACTTGTAGTGATAAATGTGTGAAAATTATACGGTTTATATGTGAATAATAATCCGATCCAAAGATAGGCTTATTATTTGACATGAATTATTGTCAACATTTGATCACTACACCAAGAGTACCACTTGTAGTTAATATCACTGTCCAAAGACTTGATATTAATGATGCACTAGGTATCTTGAGATGGGGTTCACCATTATTTGAATTTGTTTGACTATCTTTTATTCTTTGGTTATTAATTAGAGCATATTTATTTATTTATTTTTGCTCTTTTTTCAGCTAGTATTGCTACAATATCTGCTAATCTGAACTCAATTCCAATGCTTAACGGGACAAACTTTAAGGACTGGAAAGAGAACATATATATTGTTCTCGGCTGCATGGATCTAGACCTTGCACTTAGGATTGAGCGTCCCACTACTCCTAAGGATGACAGTTCATCTGGTGACAGAACGAACTTCGAAAAGTGGGAACGCTCAAACCGCATGAGTCTAATGATCATAAAGCGCGGTATTCCAGAGGCATTCAGGGGTGCAGTATCTGATGAGGTTACTAATGCCAAACAATTCCTTACTGAAATTGAGAAGCGATTTACAAAGAATGATAAGGCGGAAATAAGCACACTTTTGTTGCGCTTGATTACCATGAAGTATAAAGGCAAAGATAACATAAGGGAGTACATCATGGAGATGTCTCATATTGCTTCAAAACTTAAGGCACTTAAGCTCGACTTATCGGATGACTTGCTCGTTTATTTGGTATTGCTCTCACTTCCTACACAGTACAATCAGTTCAAGGTCAGTTACAACTGTCAAAAGGAAAAATGGACTCTAAATGAGCTCATTTCGTACTGTGTACAAGAAGAAGAGAGATTGAAGCAAGATAAAACTGAAAGTGCTAATTTGACTACCACCCCTAAAGACAAGTATAAGGGCACTAAGCGAAAGAATACAAAAGCTACTAAGGGTCCAGTGCAAAAGAAACAACAAACTGAGGCTAATGGTTGTTTCTTTTGTGGCAAGCCGGGACACGTAAAGAAGGAATGCACAAAGTACCACGCATGACGTGTAAAGAAAGGTATATTTCTTAATTTGGTATAATTTAGCTTCAGTATTAAGAAACACATGGTGATTAGATTTTGGTACAACTACTCACATCAGTGTTTCTATGCAGGGTTGTCAGATCTACCGAAAGCCAATTGATGGTGAAAGACATATCTATGTGGGAGACGGCAAGTCGGTAGAAGTGGATGCAATAGGACAAATTTTGGATATTAGTTATTATTGGATTTGATAGACAATTTTATCTAAAGCTTTTATTGTACCGTCTTTTAGACGAAATTTAGTTTCAGTTTTCTTGTTTGACAATCTTATTTATCATTGTTCATTTGGGAATAATAAAGTTTGATCTATCTTTAAATTCAAAATAATGTTGGTATTATTTTTATTTTTTTTAAATGTTCGTGACATGCTATTATCACTTGATACTATTGCGTCCTATAAAGAAATCTTGCATATGGAACCACGTGGTACTAAACACAAAAATAAAGAATTTTTTTTTAGACGAGAAGTGTAATATTTTTTTTGAGAATGTTGAGTTTGGGAGAGAAATAAAGTCAATGACATTGTCTTTTGAGGAGGAATCGATTGCGATTCCTACTATCAATTTTGACGATGTGCAAGATTCTGTACCTGTCATTGATCAAGAAGTGAATTCGGAGCCTCAATAAGATAATGTCGAATTACCTCTATAAGTCGATGTTGAGCTACCTCAACAAGACAACATTAAGGCACCCCCCATTCAAGATAAGGTAATTGTTTCTGAGAAACAAACTCAACAACCTCAAGAGAAGAGGAAGATATTGTTTTTTAAAGAGACTTTCTCTTTGGTTTCTTTGAAAGATTCTTTTAAACCAATCATAGTACTTGTTGTACATTTTAATATTGAGTTACATCAAATGGATGTTAAAATTGTGTTTCTCAATGGTAACATCGATAAAACAATATATGGTACAGCAAGAAAACTTTGTGTCGGAAGATCCAAAGAATATGGTTTGCAAACTGACAGAATCTATTTATGGACTCAAGCAGGCTTCTCGTCAAAGACACTTTGAGTTTTAACAAGTGACTATCTCGTTAGGTTTTGAGATGAACACTGTTGAAGATTGTGTCTATCACAAGTTCAGTGGGAGTAGAAATAATTTTCTGGTTTTATATATTGATTGAAGTATTTAATGTAAACCAGGTGACACCTCTCGTTAAAGGAGACAAATTCAGTCTCAAACAAGTGCCCTAAGGTTAGCCTTAAAATTAAGAAAATACAATAGATTTTTCCTTCATAATGAGTTGTAGGGAGTCTAATGTATACTCAAGTATGTACGCGTCATGATATTGCGTATATATATTAGGATGTTAGGCAGATATTTAAGCAAATATGGATGGATCATTGGATAGCAGCCAAACTACTTAAGTAATTAATAGAGAACATGAAATTATATGCTCTTTGTAGGAGATCGGATAATTCTGGAGATCATAAGGTATTTCGACTCCGATTTTGTTGGATCCCAACACAGCAGGAGATCCACATCAGGTTATGCTGACTAATGGAGGTATATTTGGGTGAGTGTCAAACATGTACTCATAATTTCTTCCACCATGAAAGCAAGGTTTATAACATGCTGTGGGGTATCTATTCAGAGAATATGGTTGCAAAATTGTCACAAGGCTGCGCCTACAGTACGGTGTTGAAAGACCACTTAAATTATGGTGTGACAATAAATCAGCAATAATGTATTCCAAAAACAACATAAACTTGTATAAGTAAAGGATGTTGACATAAAGTTTCTAGTTGTGAAGGAAAGAATTCAGAATGGTTATAGTGTCCATATAGCACATTAGGACAAACTCCATGTTAGCGGATCCGCTCACAAAAGTATTATCACCCAGGGTCTTTCATGAGCATACTGCTCATATGGGTGTTAATTAAGAATATGGCAATATAGTGGAAGTTTGTATTTTATGTATTTGGGTGCTATTTGGTTTTGGACACATTTATGTATTAAAGTATTTTGGATATTTATCTGATCAGATATATGGAAATTTAGTTCATTCTGTTTTCATTATGTTAAAGTATTGATCTCATTAAAGTTAAGGAGGACCAGTTGAAAATAGACATGTATTGATCACATTGCGTGTAATTTCCATGCTACGCATCCATGATTGATCTATGTCGTTTAGGTATATTGGTATATGTGACCATTGATGGTTTAGTTACGCTATATGTGACGAAGGCCGCTTTGATCCTATGTTGATATGGTTAATGGACGAGATTGTCTGAATATACCCTAAGGATTAAGATAGCGATTTATGAGCTCACTAAGGTTAACACAATTATAAGGTTACATATGTGGCCCAGTGGGAGATTGTTGGAATTATTCAATAATTATGGGACCACACATGTAAAATTAATTGTGTTTGGGCTATCTAAATAATTAAGCCAAATTAAAGTGGTCTATATGGAAATTGGCTTAAGGGTATAATTGTCATGGAATTAATGTGTAGATACCGGAGATAATTCTAATTTGATGAGGGGCCAAATTAGAAATATCACAACACACATATCTATATATATGTGTATTCATTAGGGTTATGGTTCCCCAACTCATACGGCCACCAAAGAGAGGGTTTCTCTATTCTCTTCTGTATCTCCATCAACAAAGAGAGGAATAAAGATTTAATCTTTATTATTAAGGGCCGTAGCGGGTTGGAAGATCAAACCCCATAAAGAGACGTTTGCTTCAAGATCCGTCAAGCAAAGACAATGGATTCAGGTACGTTTCCGCAAGCAATTTTATTATGTTCTTCATTTCATGAATCGATAGGGTATAATAAATTTCTAACAATTTGTTGTTATTATTTTTTTGTGAAGACACTTTGACAAGTTTAATTAAAATTCAATCAAATTAATCTGATTTTATGCAATATGTAATAAGGCTATTTTTGTAAATATTGTATTTTTTTTATTAATCTTCATTCAAGTAAGAGTTATTAAACACGCCATACTTAATTTTTCCTCTAATTCAAGTAAAGCTATATGTATTGACTCCCAATCCTTCACTTAACTTCCTTTCACTTAAGCCCACTTAACTCTGTTTATTGTTTTTACCCCTCAATCCAAGTAGACCCTTAGTATCATTTGTTCTTCAAAAAACACACAAAATTACTATTTTCTTTTGATACTAGTGGTTTATTTGGTTATTCATTAAAGTCCAGGTTATTAAAAATACCCTCCCCATTTCACACCCTCTTCTTGTCGGCGCATAATAAAATAATACCCCCGACTAAATTCACAATTCTTCATAATCAAAGGCTTAAATGAGACTTCAATAAGATTCACTATTGTCCAAATCTTAATGGTGTGTTTTGAAACTTTCTTGGGAAGGGAAAGAAAAATTTGAAGAAAATGAAAGTAGAGAAAAATAAAATGAAGGTAAAATTTATTTTTCTTATCATTATTTAGATGGCCAAAAAAGTAGGGAAAAAAATTAAAATTAATTTGTTTGTTTGTTTATGGATAAAGATATAATTATTATTTAGTTTTTAATTTTCTAAAATTATAATTCATGCTTACCTCTTTTTAGGGATGGTTGAATAATTATTCCAAAATTCTCTTAACTTTCTCTATTTCCTTCCACTGCCAGTTTTGAATATTTTTTTTAGTGGAACTAGCATAATTTTCACTCTCAAAATTTTCTCCCCTTCTTAAACACGCCACTTTTAATTTTTCTCTAATTTTCCTTTCCCCAATTTTCCTCCTTCCCAAACAATACCCGACCGTCCTCAAAACCATAACCCGAGGAGGCTGTATCCAGGGTTCGGCGATGACGACGAACCGCGCGGTGGATGTGTCGGGGAACCCGATCCCGACGTCGGCGGTGCTGACGGCGGCGTCGAAGCACATTGCGACGAGGTGCAGAGCGGAGAACATGACCTTCATCAATTGCAAGAAGAAGGACCAGAACCCCGAGAAATGCCTCGATAAGGGCCGGGAAGTCACTAGCTGCGTCCTAAATCTGTTAGTTTTTCCGAGATTTACATCATTTTCTCTCTACTATATTGAGCATTTTGTTCTATTTTAATATTCATGTTTGTGTTCGTCTATTTGCTTGATGAAATGGAGTTCTGGTTAGCTTGAGAAAATCCCATGGAAATTAAAATTATAACTTTTAATTTGGTTGGATTCTTGAAAGCATGATCACTCTGAAATCGGTGCTGTGTACCTATACATGCTTTTAATTTTCTCTCTACTTATCTTGCTTGTCTAGTTGGTCTCTTTAATTTATAATCAGTTACTCAGGTTGGCTTATCCTGGTAAGATGACAGAATTATAAATTGTTGGCAGGTTAAAGCATGTAATTACATCCCAATGTTCAGTCGGATCATAATATAGGAGGTTAGCTCTGAACTGACGTACAATAGGCTTATACCATTTCTTGTGTATTCAGTTTGCTAACCACAAAATTTAGTATAGATGTTTTGTTGTTGTTGTTGCATCTCTAGTCGGCTTGCTGCCGATTAACTACTTAGATAGTAAGTTGCATAATCAGATATCCTTTGATGTTCTGGTATCAAGGTCCAAATCAGTGGCGGATCTTGAAGCAAGTTTTAGGTGGGCCAAACTGCAAGTAACTAAATAAATATATAATACAAAAACAATTTCCTAATATAATTTTTTTATTCGCAAAGAATATTCATATAAAGTAGTATTCAGGAAAACTAACTAAAGAATTAACTACAAAAAATTGTGAGATGGAAAAAGAGAGAATGATTTCACTTTAAAGTTGTGTGCAATGTTCTTCGAGAGCCTCACAATCATCAATAAATGAATAGGAATTGGAACTCCAATATACTTTTCTTTCAATATAGACCAGTAAATCATCGACAAGAAACTAATATTTTATCTTATTTCAAAGTCTTTCTGTTGACAAGTTTTATTGAATAAATGGTCATTGCAATGTTGTATAGTAGTTATGGAAACTGGAAGAGTGTAAATGAGACGAAATAGTCTATCCTATATCCTTGATAGTAAAAATCATATATACGTTATGTAATATTAACTGTGTGATAAATGAACTTATGTGATAAAGATTGGGAATCATGACAGGCCAGAATGGGACCAATGAACTAATATAGGTGAGGATCAACTGTGAGATGTTTGTTTCTTTTATTGTTATACACATTTGCCAGTTTCCCGTAAGTAGTTGTGGCATGAAGATCTTAAAAGAGGAAGAGACCAGGAGGTGAAGGTAATAAATAATGTTCAGGTTTGGGAATCACAAGAGATAGTTAACTTCTGGTGTATTGATAGTGAGGTAACAGTGTTAGAGCAGTAAATATGCTTGAATAAGCTATCTACAAAGTAAATTTACGTGGTACACCGAGCCAGAAAATATGCCAATATGTAATATCTTATATCTGACCATAAATAGGTGCTTAAACCTGGAACATGAATGTTAAAAGGAAGAACTTGACTGTGGTCGTGAAGGGTTAATATCCACATGGTGTAAAGTACTTGAGGATTTGTGGTAAGGGAGCATAGAGAAATAGTGTCAACTTGTTTTTATGAGATACAGTGTGCATCCAGTTAGTAGGTTATGCTCTCAAAGCTTGTCAAGGGTGTCCAAAACACGCAAAAGCGATGTATACATCATTGTGCCAGAGATTTTGTATGCTTGGGGAGACCTGAATGGTCAATATATCCATATGGTATGAAGTATTTGAGGAATTTGTGTTGCTATGGGAGCAAGTGTTCCAAAAACGGCCTAGGCGGTGCCTGGTGTCCGTTCGATGCCCGCCTAGGCGTCCACCTAGGCCCTCCGACCCCCCGACTATGCATGTTTTTGGGTTTTATGTAGTGTTCTAAATTTCGGCCTAGGCGGTCATCCGTCGCACCGGAAACCCCATGTTCGGCCCTATTCGGGCCTGTTTGGCATCTAGGCGGGCCTATTCGGCTTTGTGCGGCCCTGTGCGACTGTTCGGTCTTTTATTTTTTTGATTTTTTTATACTTGTGTGGTGGATATGTTGTTTGGGTTTTAAGATTGGATTTGGATTTGGATTTTAGAACATTGAAATTTCAAAGTTCAAAAATTTCAAATTTGAAATTTCAAAAAAAATTATGAATTGTATTATGGATTTAGAAGTTAGAACATGTTTGGATTTCAAATTTCAAATTTCAAAAAAAAAAAGTTCGGCTGCCTAGGCACTAGGCAGCCCTCCGCCGCACCGATTCCGCCTAGTGAAATTTAGAACACTGGTTTTATGGAGATTTTTTTGTTGCAAATTTTAGTAGTTTTTTTTTGGGTTTTTTATTTTTATTCTGAACCGCGGCCGCCTAGGCGCTAGGCGCCCGGTGCCTGTCCGATTACCGTCTAGCGCCTTTTGCAACCTTGATGGGAGCATGGAGAAATGGCAGCAGCTTGTTTATATGAATGCACTGTGTAGTTCGTAGGAGTCAATGCTCTTGAAAAATGTCAAGGGTTTATTTTTAATGCGCAAAGGGGATATATCATGGAGAAATGATGTGGATCCCTAGAATTACGACAAGCAATTTGTTTGACTTTATGAGATTGTTGCACTAATGGTGTGTGAGAGGAAACTAGGCCTGATATCTAAATTTCTCGACCAAACACTAATTATAAATGGAGGAATAATTCTAGTACAATGTCCATTCTCGTGTCTCTAGAGTTAGGACCCTAATCCCTAATTGAACCCTCCACCAGGAATCTATAAATGAGTAAAAATTAATGAAAGACATGGTATGAGGAAGGTTCGATCACAATTTTAACTTCTGGGTGTGTCAAAATAGCGAATGATGGGATATAGACCCCAGTTTATCAATTCCTCACCCAATGGTACCTTAAGGGTTATTTATCATTGTAATGTTTTCAGTATAGTTTTGCAGTTTTATTTCTACGTTTATTACTTTAGAATAAGGGGATTAAGTTATTGCAAGGAGTTAATGGTGTTAGGAGCGATTTAGTATCCAACAAGGGGGACTTTTTGGATGATACTGTTCATGTTAACAATACTAGTTCGGTTATTTTTCAAGTAAATCGTAACTTCATGTGGAACGGTTCTGAGTTGTTACAATGTTTTTATATTTTATTCAGGATGGTGCACCGAAACATTGACTGAAATCTTGGTTTACGTGGAGTTTCTCATGGTAGAAACAAGTTATGGAAATTTCTCATGATACCTTTTTCTTGGTCATTTTTTTCTTACTCTATCTGTCACTGATGTTATAATCTTTTTTTGCTTATAAGTTGTTAATTTTAGCCACTAAATTTTGTTGAAAACTCCTTTGTTCAGTCTCTAAAACTAACACCAATTGAGGAAGCTCGGACATTTCGAAGATTGATGTCATTTCTGTATATTGGAAATTTTGTTGAAAACTCCTTTGTTCAGTCTCTATTTTGACACTCCAAGATACATTGGGACACTCAAAAATTGTTGTTTTATCCATGTCGCTTTGTCCTAATCATGTCGTTTCCATGTTTCGGCGACATAGCTCATTTTACAACTAATTCTGAGGATACATGTTTCTTCAGGACATCAAACATATTTCTTGTTGAATTTCCTTTGTTTCCCAAAACCAATTCCCTTGTGGTCTTGAAACCTAGACTATATGGAAATTAGTACGAGAGCCAAAATTGTTGTGTTTGTCTCTTCGTTTTCTTTCCCTTTTTTGATCTTATATGCACATTCATGCTTGTGCTTCCTATTCTTCGTTTGACTTATTTTTTTCTCATCTTCTAGTGCAATCTTGTATTGATCCTTTTAAATAGAGAGCTAATAATCTAATAATGGTTTGGAGAAGAAATTTGATAATGAAGCCTATTCCACCAATAAAGTTTGGAAGGAATTTTATTTTCACAAATCATCTCTCTAAGGGGGTGTTTGTTTTTACATCTAACTAGAGGTGAATCACCAATAAAGTTCATTCAGGGAGACACGTTGTGGGCGACCTGGATGAGGAATCGATACCTGCGCCAGGATTCGTTCTGGGAGTATCGATGAAATAACAATGAATCGGTCGTCCCGAAGACCATTCTTCGACAACGGGGAGGCTTGAGGCAGTGTATCACCCGTGTTATTGCTGACGGGAAGGATACCGGTCTGTGGGGAAATCCTTGGGTTGACCACCAGAGCATTCCTGACTGGCTGAATACACAGGGTAGGGCTCCTTTTCTTTGGCGGGGCCAGGTGAGCCGCATCATCAGATCGGGTGTGTGGCAGTTGGCGGACTTACGTATACCGACAAATCTTGCTAATCGCATCCGTCACATTCCGATTGATGGGGATATTGACCGGAATGGCTGGAGGTGGGATGGCAGCCATACGGGTGACTTTGTGTTCCAGCTTGCCTATGATCAGATGCGGAAGCATTTTACTACTTGGGAGTATGCGGATATTGTTTGGCAGAAAGGTATTGCGAGAAAGTTTCAATATTGCATGTACAAGCTTCTGATGGGTAAACTACTTACCAGGGACCAACTGCATCGATTCAGAGTGCTTACTCCCGACCTTAGTTGTGTGCTATGTGGCCAAATGACAGAGTCTATGGTGCATTTGTTCTTCGAGTGTCCCTACTCCGGAAAAGTTTGGCAGGCGCAGAGGAGGGTGCTGAAGTTGAAGACTAGGGGCTCTATGCAACTCTTGAGATCATGAGAAACATCTCAGGGGCTCGACGGAGAGGATTGCTGTGGTTCAGGGAGGCTAGTACCCGACTGGCCTCTGCAGTATGGCATATCTGGAAGGAAAGGAACAATAGAATTTTTGTCGGGCTTAGCACAACTCCCACTGGAGTTCTCCATAACATTGAGTTTGATGTAAAAGGGCTGATCTCAAATTGGACCCCACATAAAGGGGCCTAGATGTAACAAGCATTTCTATCAATAAAATTACATTATTCCAAATATATATATATATATATATATATATATATATGTATATATATATATATATATATATATATATATATGCACACACACAAAAAAAAAATATATATATATATGCACACACAAGCAAGCAGATTATTCCTTCCAATTAATGGTGGGCGTTAAACAAGAAACAAAAAATTAAATACACGCGTGCACACACACACACATGGCTGCTGCGCACATGAACAATGGCATCTTAGATCTACAACTTATTTATTAGGGTTTTTTTATTTTCTTCTGGGTGGTTTGCCTATGTTGCCGAAACCTTGATACGAAATTCTAGTGGACCCCAAAAATTTGGATTAAGGCTTTGTTATTTTGTTGCTTATCTTTAATTCTTAACTCTAATATCTTATGCTTGCCAATTTTTTTCTCCCCTCACAATTGCTGCTCTTTATCTGTTAACTATAAAACCACTAAAATCTATTGGAAACCCTTCCCTCAGCCTCTAAATCTTATGACCCATCATTCATACATCTCCATTTACAGTGACAATTTCCCAAGTATACTAACATTTTAGAACATATGTTGCAGCTTTCCCAGGATTGGTAGCATATTTCTTGTTAGATCCTAGTGTGAAGCCGCCATCTTCCCTAAAATCAATTTTTTTGTTGTTGTTGTTGTCTTGTGACAATAAACTAAATTATTAGAACAAGAAGGTGAAGGGGGATACTTCAAAGACCCATTTGTTGCTAATACGTTGGTTTTTCTTCGAATGTGGTAGGTGGGATATGTGCCTTTAATGAGAGATCACACTGATTTGTGTGCTAATAAAAAAAACTGGTAGATGTTTTGAGTTCTCAACCGAAACAGATAAAATTTGAGTTTACTGCTGCACATTTTCACATAGCTGTCAATGTCACGTCGACACTCAAGAGACAACTTTATTAAGATTTTCATTTCATAGGAAGTACTATGTTAGCTGCAATTTGTCCTACGGCCATAACCCATATAAAAAACAAATCATACAAACCAACCTAATCATCAAAACTATCCCCTATGAAGTAATGATTTTAAACCTTAACCATCTTGATTAAGACAATATTTGCTTGTTGGCTGTCTGGCTTAAAGTTGTGAACATCTACCTGTAATTGAATCTTCCATACATTTAACTCTATTGGGTTGAGATTGATACCACTAACTTCTAGATACACGAGATCTAATTTCTTAAGAAGTGCCTTTGACTTTCTAAACTGTCTAAAGTAGATAATGCAAATATGGACTTCCAAGGATAGAGAGCCGAGACCTTTTAGTTGTAACTGAGTCTGCTAAATATTCAAGTATTATCGGGTCGAGATTGACAATTTGACACCACTAACTTCTAGATACTAGAGATCTAATTTCAAAGAGAAGTTCTCATGACAACTGCCTAGAAATGAGTGCAGGCATATGGAATTGTAAATTTCTGTCCAACATGTGACTAAATCATTATTGTTGTCGTATTACCTATGCCCTTTTGCATGCTTAGTTTTAGGTTTTTAAACATAAGACTTCGAGATGATTTATGGGTAATTACCATAGAAATTCTTCTGAAAGACTTAGGATAACAATCCACTCATCGCCCAATAACAGATTAAACAACGACATAACTATAACGGTCTTTAATACCAAAATTTTAGGGTCGGCTACATGATTTTTTATCTATCGTAAGCACAGGCCCTAGCCTTTTTCAAAATCTCAATCATAGTTTGTATAAGTCTACCCAAACTTCTAGCGTCTCCTTAACAATTTATCACTACTAATTGGTGCATATGTTGGTCTCCATTGCACACGTGTAAACCATCTCAGATGATTTTCTTTCATCTTCACACCTTATAGAAACATGTGGAACTCAAACTGGTCCTGAACTTGGAACATAATTGACCTACTGTGACAGAAATCCCACTCTAAATTGATCGACCCAAAGCTAACCATTTATTGCTCTTAAAGTTGAAGCTAGGTCTTCATTTGTTGACATTGTTTTCTCTAAGGAGATCTTTGGGCCTATGTTTAGGATGCTAGGAATTCACTCAGGATGATCCTTTTTAGAATTATGAAACTGGTTATTAAGAGTTCATGATTGGCTTGGCCTATGACAACTTTGCCTCTTGGATTCATGGTTTACATGCTTGTTTTCCTTTTCTGGGCTTGAGCTAGTCCTGAGAGTCCTGACTGTAGTAAATATAATGCACTTTAGAAGGTATTTTTCTTCTTGAAATATGCACTTTTCGCTGTCCACTTTGAAGAAGTCATTTAATCAGAAGGCAGAGAAGAACTATTTTCTATTGAAGGAAAAAATTTAAACATGTCCTTACTTTTGAAGAAATCATGTCATGTAAAACACAACAGATTATCTGGTTGTTTTCCAATTGCGTATCTCTAATCTCTATCATAAAATATTTGAATAGTGATGTCTGATTCTGAATCCAATCAAAATCTAATTTTTGTTACTTTATCCAGAAAAGATCCATTCAAATATCAAAATGGTACATAATATAAAATTAAAACTCGTTTCAAAATCTTAAAACTATCAACCGATCTAAAAGTTTAGGAGATTAAAAAGACGATCTTCTTGTGAGTGGCTAAGGACCATTGATGCCATAGATTCAAATGACCCACAAAGGTAGGTGGACTGGCAATCGATTGATAGTGCAACGATTGATATTCACTACCATGGCTACCTCTAGTAGCAAAGAGGTGCAGGAACTTGATCTCATTAGAACGAGTTTAAGAAATATTGGGGATGATGCCAGAGAGAAAAGTGAGGCATTAGGAGGGACTAATATTTGTTTTGGAAAAGGGTAGTTGTGTGGGTGAGGGAGGGTAAAAGTCTCTACCACCAAGCATGAAAACTATTATCATCCCATAATTGTTCTGCTTCAACAAAGGTCACTCCATGTATTGGGATAAAAACCATTCTTATTCATTTTGAAAAATAGAACACTCTACAACTGAACACTCTTGAAACTTGAAAGAACCATTCTAGTCTTTTTACTTTGTAGTTAAACCATCCTCTTATTCATTGCTAATTTTCTGTTGTAGTCTCTCTTTCTGCAGTTAAGTTAACTTGAAGGTATATGAGGTTTCTTTAAGATTCTTATTTTGCACTATATGTTCAGCGACATTTGTTCAGTGACCATCTGTTCCTTTCTTTTCCATTTTTGTCTGTTTTTTTAAAAATATTTTTTCACTATCTTAAATGGTCAAGTATAGGAATGGTACTTTAATGAGGTACAAGATGGTGAGGAACAAAGATCCATTCTGGGAATATCGTGAAGGTTTTATCTGAAAAACCATAAGTGCATAATGTACATACTACATTTAAAAATTGGTACATAATAACTGACATATTAATATTATCCAATTTTTTAAATCTGTTTTTGTACCAAGTCCAAGTGAAATGTTTAAAACACTATAAATTTGTTACTATACCTTCAAGTTTCACCAATTTTGCATCTTAAGATCCTGTAAGATTTATGTGCATTTCAATAAGTTGAAGTTTGTTTTGCAATTTAAGACCATAATGTTGTTTATGGATGTGAAAGACACTATTGACCTTCCTCATAAATTTCTGTCCTTTCACCAAGGTTGAAGGGGCAACGACAATTCCCAAGCTGGTGGTTGTCATGCCCCGATTCGTGGAATCGTTCGTCTGGTATTGCACTTGTACAAGGCAAGAACGTGCACCTTTGTGTCATTTTGAAACATTTGAAAATAAAGCCATATTGCTGAAACATTGAGTACGCAGAATAGGAAGAAACATTTGATTTTAGTGATGATTGCAGCAAAATACAACTTTTCTCGGTACTCTTTGAAATGCCATTCCGGCTTACATTTATTCATGAAAAGAAAACAACTAATAGGCTGCCATGAAATAACTTCTCGTTCCATACATTATGTCCCTTTATTACATTTGAAATCCAAACAGTAATCTTAAAAACTCCGCAATACTTTGTGCATCTTTATTTGAAAGTAACTCGAAAATAGCAGCAACTCAAAAAGCTTTAATTTCGACTTGTGCCCGCACCTAATTCAGTACCTATGGAGGAGGGGTCAATACATTATAAAAATGCACTGGTAAGCCCCTTTTGGTCCACTCAGCTAAACCGAAATTTGTAATTATGGCAAGCATTTTAAATCATGGGATTCACTATTAGGGACTAGCAACAGTTAGAGATTATATTCATTCAACTCAAAGCAGCATTGAACATATAGAATATGTAATACTTTACCCACTGTCGATCCAGCATACCTGCATAAGATACATGATATAATACTTATCGCCCTTGAACAAGACAATCATTAGCATGCATTCGGACTTGGTCGTTGGTGAAACTGCACTATAAAGGACTTTCCAACGGGTATTGTGGTGCACCATTCCAGAGTAGGTTGCAAGCCTAGTCGAATGTCCCGCAATACCTCGTGCCATCATAGCACGACCAATGTTTTCCCCTAGGTCGATTCGGTCACCGGTGCCCCAAGTACCGTCTCGAACGTTCATGACCACACGAATGCATAACCGACTTAACAGTAACACAATTGCATGGTACAAGTAAGCCAACATTCAGAACTCAGCATTTTATATTTAACATCTTAGGCATAAATTCATTTCATTTCCAACAGTTCTCGCAGCATTTCAATGTTCATGGGGACAAGCATTATTTCAGTTCTCATAGGATCACATTGCATTTCATTCATTCATTGGTGTTCATAGCATAATCAATTCATTTCAATGTTCATTTACTAGCTTCTTAGTGGTATTGACTTGTGGCAAGCATCTATTATCGATCAACGGATGTAGCAAGGTAACAAGAGAATTCATTTAGTTGGCATGAAGGAGTAGCGGAGAAGGGACAAACCACCACAGAGAATCCACACTTACCAATTAGAGAATTGCTGAGAGGAAGAGGAACACTTGTGCAATTAGCTTTCCGTCACGCGTCCGCCTGCGATGTCACCAAAAGTTTGGTTAATACTCCGTCTCATTATGTTTCTTTCTCTCAGAATTCTCAAGAATGAATGCTATGAAAATCGATAAAAACGGACAAAAATCATATCATCGAAAACCATTCAGAGAAGCATCCATCAAAACCAAGCAGCAAAATCAACAGCAAAATATCCAGAGAAAACTCTTGGACGTATTTCAAGAGAAACCGATCCATTAGTTGGAAATGTTCTTATGCATTTGTCCGTGATCGATTCGATGCCGACGATAAGTTTTTCCGATACTCGGTTCCGACCGAGTTAATCAAGCCATAAGTCTTACATAGTGGACCGCTAGGAGCGGGGCACTACAATGGTGGCCAAGCTTATATATATATATAATGTTTTCTATTTCAAAATTATAATATTTACATAACAAAATCTATATGATTGCAAACTTATCTACTTATCGATATCAAGTAGCCAATAGTGAACTATTTTAACAACTTTTGTAGATTGATGGTGTAGAATGTTTTAAAACCACTAAAGGTTTGTCTATATATATTGTTTACGGGAAATAGGTTTGACATCCCTATCCAATATCACGAAATGAGTTCCCTCCTACGTGGCAACCACATCGAATAGTCTTAATTTAAGGATGGTAAAAAATGCGTTTTTATCACAAGAAGATTCGTCTTCATATATATAGTTGTTAGAGATGAAAAATTAAGTTAGGTGCTAAGGTCCTTTAGGGCCTAGGTACTAGGTAGAACGTGCAAAATGGATGGCACCCTTGAGCAAAGCAAGCACATGTATAATAAAAATAAGATGGAGAGTTTCAATGATGCTATTGAGTTTTTATATATGAGGTCACACTAGCTTGCAACACAACATGGAAGCTTCAACGACGCTTGAACCCTAGATGGAGAGTTTCAATGATGCTATTGAGTTTTTATATGAGGTCACACTTATTCACAACAAAGCAAAGAGTGCCCCTCGCTAAAGTAGACAAAACCTCCCTTGAAGCTAAGCTCGTCGCCTAGGCACGCTTTTTGCAACTATGTTCTTATATATGGTTACTTCCATTGTCCTCTCCTTTCTTTTCTGCCATTGTGTTGATACACTCCTCTCTGTCGCCTTTGCAACACTGCCAATGACCCCTCCCAAGTTACCAACAATGAGCAATATCCCATAGGCTTGTCAATGGTAACCGAAAACCCGTTAACCCGGCCCAAAATTTTCCTTTTTTTTTTTTTGATTTGGATGAAAAAGTAAAACTTGAATTAATTTCGGTTTGGCTTCGGGTACAAAATATGCAACCCGAAATTATTTTGGGTCTGGTTTGCGTTTGGATTAGATACCGAAACTAACTTAGATGGGCACAACTTAGCTTGTGGTGAAATGGTTAGCGTATGAACTAGAGTTAAATCCTCAGGTTGAGGCTATCAGGTTCAAACCTCTCCAAGGCTTTAAATGATTTTCTTTTCTTTTTAATTTGTACACAGTGAATCGAGTTAGGTTCCGTAATGATAAACTGAACCCGAAAGGAAATTGGGTCGGTTTTGGGCACAGACATGGGAACCCGAATTTTTTGGGTCGGATCTGGATTTTACATAAATCCGTCTCGAATCCGACCCATTGACAACCCTACTATCCCAAGACCGCCCCTACCTGTTTATCACATCCTCTTCAATAACCTCTTCTACCTCAATTGACTTTGCATGTGACCCCTCCCTTCTCGCACAACCTTTCCAACAACCTACTACAAACCTTCCTAGTGGCATTGGTTGATTGTCACACCGAGGATGCGAGGAGCTCATAAGTACGAGCACCCTTTTGATGCTAGCCCCAACGATTGCATGTTAGCCAACGTGAGCTCTTGCCGTTTCAAACGACTGTCTCAAAAAGGGTAATTTTGTTAGAAGGGGTTACAGAATAGGCATGCGAGGGTCACATGAGAATATTTCTTCGATATCTTGGATGATGGTCTAATAAATGGTAGTTTAGTGCAATCGCTTAGGAAGGTTGGAGGTATTGATACGAGGTATTGAGCTGCAAAACCGGTGAGAATCGAAATATTAAAGTGTCAATAAGCCTTTTTTTTATAATTGTTCTTGTAACTTGTGCGGATGTGCAAGAGAGACCTTTAAACAGACCAATTAGGAATGATAAGCTGTTAGTTGAAGAAAAGTAGAGAGCTAGGGGTAAACCTAAATGAACTTTGATTTAAGGTGTAAAAAAGATCAGGGAATTGCTCATGTCAGAGAGAAGGTGGCGTGGTTACAGGTTAAGGGGATTTATGTAGTGACCCCAAATTTTTTGGAGACAGGCTTTGTTATTTTGTTTGACACTGGTAATTTACTTGAGGTGAAATTTCCTTTACCCTTTTTCAATATCACCTTAAGGTTGAGATAAGAGAGACGAAACTCATCTCCAGTCTTCTCATTTGAAGTTTGGAATGGAAAAGTTAAATTGGCAGAGGAGATTGATCTTCTTGCTCATTGTTACCTGAAACATGTTTTGCTCCGGAATGAAAACGAGAAAACGGTACATTGGTTTAAACTTCAAAAATGCATCTCACATATGAATGTGATGCACCAAATGTTTCCGGAACAGAATTCACAGCATAGGCCGCAAATTCTTGTAACAATGATCTTACCATATGCTAGTTGATTAATTTCTGAAACCAGCAAGGGATTCGTAATGTGGTTGGTGGTATGTTTTTTGCTTTTGTTAAATGTAACATGCTGTGCTATTACAGTGCAAATTCAATTAGGTTGAAACTTAATGATCAGTACTACATGAAGAGGTAGTGGAGGCCATCTCTCATGATCTGGCTTGTCCATGCTCCCTGTGAGTTGCTCGAAGATTGTTCTTCCAATCATTGATAAAGCCGTTAACTTCAACAAGCAATAGTAAATTCTGACATGGTTCCAGCGTGGTATATGCTTGAATAGCAGGTCTTTATGTAGGTTATTGGCCATTTTTCTCCATGACCAACTATCAGCGCATGGAATCTTTCTTGTGGTCCTAGAAGTGTAGTTATATTCTGCAAACACTTGCTGCTTGGAGGTGGTTAAACGATCAATAATTTTTAGGAATGTGGACCCCTCTCCAGTTGCCACGTCAATCAGGAGATCCAACTCTAACCTTTTGTTCCAGTTGGGCTTAGCAAAACTACTTTTTTGGAGACTCCTCAATTTGTCTTTTGCAAGTTGGCAGATTTGCAGTGTTTGTGGAAGACCTCTATATGTTCCTTGTTTTTCTTTTTTAAAATCTTGTGCACACCCTTCTATCATGTCCAAAGATGTAAGCTTCCCCACTAGTCTTACGTCTCATATAATAATCATTTTATTTAACAAATCAGGAAATATATTTAAAGAAACCTGTCTACAATACTTAAGCTATGTTTCTGGTAGTCCTTATATATATAATATATACTAGTGGATAACCCGTGCCATAATGGCACGGACACGAACCCGGCCTTCTCGACGTAGGCGTGCAGGCACCGGGCCAGCGCCAGGGAGTTCCGGACGGAGACGCGGCCTCCGAACCCGACTTTCTCGACGTAGGCGTCCAGGCACCGGGCCAGCGCCAGGGACCCGAGCCCGGCGGAGGCGGACACGGCAAAGACCACGGTGGCGGCGTTCGGGGCGGCGTGGGGCCTCATGGAGGCGAAGACGCGCAGGGCCGTCGCGGGGCGTCCGAGGGCGGCGAGGCCCGAGACGACGGCGGTCCAGGAGACGATGTCCCTGTGCGGCATTCCGTCGAACACCTGCAGGACGTGGTCGGCGGAGCTGCGTCGGGAGTAGGCGGTGAGCAGGACGGTCTGCACGAAGGGGTCGAGCCGAAATCCGAGGAGGGCGTGTGCGTGGAGCGACCTGGTGGCGGTGGCGGCGGTGGTGGTGTTGAGCAAGGAAGAGAAGGTGTGGGAGTCGGGAGGGACGCGGCGGCGAAGCATTTGGGAGTAGATGGAGCGTGGGGCGGCGGAGATAGCGATGGCGGTGTTGGAAGAGAAGGGGTTGGGGTTGATCATGACGGAGAAGAGGGAGTCGGCGAAGGACGGGTCGGCGTCGGCGACGCGGTGGAGGAGGCTGCTTGCGACGAAGGGGTTGCGGAAGAGGCCGGCGACGATGACGTGGGCGAGGATGGAGCGGAGGCGGCGGAGGGAGGGGCGGTGCAAGAGGAGCTGGAGGCGGAGGTGCCGTTGGAACAACCGGTTGCTCCGCACCCAATATGGGACCTCCTCTCTTATAGAGAGAGGGGAAATTTAGTTTTGAACCAAAGCACATGGGTCGGACCAAAAACCCACTGTGCTTTATATATATATATATATATATGCACGCAGGAGCGAGCGATCGTTCTCCCGATGGAGCCCCGAATCTAGGGTTTGGCCACGGGCCGCCCCCACGACCGCCGGACCCCCTGGCCGGCGGTCGGCGAGCCTCGGGCAAGCAGAGCGGCCCCCCTCCCGGTGCTGGGGGGGGGAGCCAGAACGTGGGGGTCAGGCGGACCCCCTCACGAGCGCGCGCGTGGCAGTACCCCTCCCGGCGGCCGGAGGGGGGGCGGGAGCACAGGGGGGGTCGGGTGGACCACCCGGTGGTGTTGACGACCCCCCCCAGGCGGAGGGGGGGGGGTCGGGCTCTACGGGGAAGGGGGCGGACCTCACGGGAAGGGGGTCGAGTGCATTGGATCCGAACTTCGAATTCGGAGCGGGGTCCGGATCTCTGGGGAGTCAGTCGGAGGGTGGAGGATGGACGACGGTTACGCGTCGTCGTGTGTCGAAGACTGGAGGGAAGACGGGTGGCGGACAGGGTCAGATTCGGGATCGCCATCCCGAAAATCGCCTGAACGGAACAGGGTCTCGGCCTAGCCGGGGTCCGGGGGGGGTCTGCTGGGCGATCGGTGGATTGGCGGCCAAAGGCGACTGCGGCGGCTAAGGGGAAGAGTAAGGTAGTGGATCTGGATGTTCAGGAACCTGGGACTTCCCGCCCGGTGAGTGCCCAGAGGCCTATTGGGACGTCCCCACGGCCTGCTGGACGGTCCTGGGCCGAGATCTGCAAACCGGTGGGGCCGAAATCCCCCACATCGATGGAGTACGTTCCGCCGCTCAAGGTTGGGAGGGGTTACCGGGCTGTGTTTCCTGCGGAGGAGATCCAGCAGGTGACAGCGTACTGGGAGAATACCCTCGTCCTGTATGTCTTGGGCAACAAGCCTTTCTACGGGCAGATTCGGGGCTATGCAGCGCGAGTCTGGAAGCCGAAGGGGAGTATGGAGTTCTATGCTCGTGAGAACGGCTTCTATTATGTGAAGTTCGGGCTGGCGGAGGATGTCGCTAGGATCCTCCAAGGCGGCCCCTGGACGTTCGACGGCCGACTGATCATACTCAAGGAGTGGACTCCAGAGCTGCGATGTGAGAGGGAAGTACCGAATGCCATCCCAGTATGGATCCGATTCCCCGAGTTCCCGGTTGGATTTTGGAGCATTCCCTTGTTGATGCGTCTTGCAAGCTTGGTGGGCACCCCGATCAAGGCGGATGAGGCTACTACCTTTCGGACGCGGTTGATGTACGCGAGAATCTTTGTGGAAATTCGGGCAGGGGGGGAGCTCCCGAAGATGGTGGAGTATGAGCTCCCTTCTGGGGAGGTGCTTACCCAGAAGGTGGAGTATGAATGGGTTCCGCCTACCTGTTCTCGCTGTTCCTGTTTCGGGCACCTGGCCAGTGCCTGCCTAGAGGCTGTCACTCCGGTGGAGCCTTGTATTCCTCGAGAGGTCCCCGAAGTCCCATGTGATATGGATTTCAGAGATGATAGCGGAGTGGTGGTCGTGGAGGAGGAGGTTACTAATCAGGGGAGGGATGTCGGTTTGAGCCTCGTTGTTTCTACCCAACTTGCTACAACGGGTGGGGTTGTATCTACTGGTCAGGGGCCGAGTAGTATAGTTACCAGAAGCATGGCTGCGTCGGAGACTGGGGCACGAGGGGAGGGCGGTTCGGCTGGAGGGCAGGTTTACTGTAGGAAGAGACGTGCGGTCGGGGTGCTGCGAGATGGCCCCTCCATGATGGAGGGTCGTACCACAGACAGAGAGGAGGCAGTGTGTGTTGACAATCCTGCCTGGGCGTTGGTGTTATCTCAGGTCGTCCCCCAACGGACGGCTCCGACTGGTATGGATGAGGATCCTTTAGCGACGGATGCGGCACCTTCCCCAGGTGCCAGTCCGGGAGTTTCTCAGGGGGCTACACCTCTCATTAATTAATGGCCATTATCGCCTGGAATGTGAGGGGGGCGTGTTCGCTAGGGAGGTGGAGAGAGATATGTGGGGTGCTCCACAGAGAGAAGTGTGACATTTCTGTTATTTTAGAATCCAAGATCAAAGGGGAGAAGACCCTTACTCGGCGGACCCCTTCTCATTGGGCCCAGCTGAACAACCTGGCCCTCTGTGACATGTCCAGGATTTGGGTTCGCTGGAACTCGAAGAGTTAGGATGTTGACTTGATCTTGATGACGGAGCAGTTGATTACCATCTCTTTCGTTAACAAGGGTGGCTTCCGGTTCTTACTGGGGGCGGTCTACGGCCACAATGACAGAAGGAGAAGGGAGTCTCTTTGGGGCGACATCTCTCGTGTTTCCGGTGCTGCTGAGTCGTCGAGACTCCCTCTGCTCTTGATCGGGGACTTCAACGCTCTTATGCATCATGGGGAGAAGCTGGGTGGTCGTCCGGTTCCAGATTCTATCCTTTATGATTTTCAGAGATGCCTCCTGCTTGCGGGGCTACGGGAGCTGTCTCGCTCAGGCTTCATCTGGACTTGGCACAACAAAGCTACTCACAACCGGGTTGCTTGTCAGCTGGATCGAGCTCTGGGCAACGGGGAGTGGTTCTGTCACTTCCCCAACTCTTCGGCTGAGGGACTGGCAGCTGGGACGAGCGATCACTCCCCCATCAGGGTTGACTTCTCTGCTCGAGCTCTTGGGAAGTCCCGTCCATTCAGGTATAACAACAGTTGGTATCTCTCGGAGGGCTACCTTGAGGCTGTCGCAGAGGGGCTATCCTGCGGTCAGGAGGGGACGGCTCAATTCCGATTGGTTCGCCGCCTCAAGGCCACGAAGAGAGCTCTCAGGAGTTGGGTGCAGGGGTTACCCAAGTCCACTCTGGAAGACAAGGAGGCTGAGTTGAGATCTCTGCAGCAGGATTTGCAAGCTGACATGCTCAATGGGGATCTGGCGGCTAGAGAGAAGGAGCTGATTGGAGAAGTCAACATTCTGAGGCTGCAGAAGGAAATTAGTTCGGCCCAGCGAGCCAAATGTTCCTGGCTGAAGGATGGAGACCGGTGCTCCAAGTTCTTTTATGACGTTATCCGGACTAGACAGAATCGGAATCACATATCCCAGCTTCTTGATGCGGATGGCACTCTGGTGGGGACGCCGGCTGAGATTCAGGGCGAGGCTGTCAGGTACTACTCTGATTTATATTTCCAGACTGACTACCTGTCCGTGTTCCCAGAGGTTGTTACGAAGCGGTTGGTGACTCCATTTGGGAATAGCATCCTACTTGCCCCTGTCACATTGGAGGAGGTGGAATCTATTGTCAAGGTGGCGGACCCCAACAAGGCCCCCGGTCCGGATGGCTTCAGCAGTGGTTTCTTCAAGCGCCATTGGGAAATTCTGAAGCTTCAGGTTGTGGAGGTGGTCCAGGAGTTTTTCACTAAGGGGAAGCTTTTGAAGGAGCTGAATCACACTTTCCTGACCTTGGTGCCTAAGAAGGAGGGCGCGACTGCATTGGCAGATTTCAGACCTATTGCTTGTTGTAATTATCTTTATAAGATAATTACACACCTTATGTGCCGTCGGATGGAGGGAATCATGCAGGACTTAGTTTCTCCAAACCAGGCTGCGTTCATCAAGGGGAGGTCGATTGCAGAGCATAGCCTCCTGGCGCATGAGATGGTGAGGGGATTCAGCAGACCTGGTGGGGAGAAAGCTTGTGTTAAACTGGACCTGAGGAAGGCGTATGACATGGTCAATCGGGACTTCCTCTGCCATCTGATGTCTGCCATGGGATTCGCGGAGCACTGGGTTGCGTTGATCAGGGAGTGCATCACGTCCCCTACATTCTCAGTTCTCATCCAGGACGTTCCTTATGGGTACTTCCAGAGCAACCGTGGACTTAGGCAAGGTGACCCATTGTCCCCTTACCTGTTCACGCTTGTGATGGAATACTTTACTTGTTTGATGGACCTGGCAGTGCACCGTGGACGACTGGTGCCTCTGTTTCGGAGGATGGTCCCTTCAGTTACCCATCTTATATATGCTGATGATCTACTGGTCTTCATCCAGCCTACGACGATGGGGTTGCAGACGCTTGCGGGTATTATAGAAGATTTGAAGTCCTTCTCGGGTCTCCAGCTGAACAGGGATAAGAGTCGGGTCTATTTCAGTTCCCGGTGTTCCCAGAAGGAAGAGCGGGCTGATGTCCTGGGTATAGCGAGGAGTGATCTTCCGGTGCGGTATTTAGGGGTGCCCCTCACAGTCAATTATGCGCGGGATCAGGACTGCCAGGGCCTGGTGGAGTATGTCCAGCGGAGAGTAGAAGGCTGGCAAGCTGCCGGTCTGTCTTTTGGCGGACGCATAGAGCTGATCAGATCTGTGATCTCGGCTGTGGCCCACTTTTGGCTACAGTCCATCCTCCTCCCGGTGGCCACTATTCGGCGAGTGGAGCGTCTATGTGCTGATTTCCTTTGGAGGGGGGTATGCATGCGATCTCGTGGGAGCAGCTCTGCCGTCCCAGGAAGGAGGGAGGTGTGGGGCTCAGGCCGTTACTGGAGATCAGGGAAGCCTCTGCGCTCAAGCTGGCCTGGAGATTCATTAGCGGGGGGTCTCTCTGGGCGGACTGGATGCACAGCAGATACGTGAAGCAGGACAATTTTTGGACGTGTTCTCCTGATAACAACCATTCTGTCACGTTCAAGACTGTCCTGAGACACAGGGGTGTGCTAAAGTCTGCTATCCGGAGGGTCATGAAGGATGGGTCGGGTACGGACCTCTGGCGGGACCCTTGGATTGATCGGAGTTCGTTGCTAGACATCAGGGGACCCCCGACTCACACTGAGGACAGGCGAGGTCTGAGGTGTAGTCGGATCTTACGAGATGGAGAGTGGAGGCCGGAATCGTATCGGTACACAGAGGAGCTGGGAGGGTTCATTAGGGCTACAGTCATTGATCCGGCTTTGCCTGCGGATCGGTAGATTTGAGAGCCGACTGGAGCTTCTTCGGGCTCGGGGGAGTTCCAGTTCCGTAGTTGCTACAACCTTATCCGGCACACTTTTCCTCTGAGTTCTGATTACGAGTTCGTCTGGTGTACGGGTCTGGCCAGGAAGATGCAGTTGTGTGTTTACAAGCTTCTTCTGGGTCGCCTCTTGACGAGGGATAGACTTGAGTTCTTTTGGAGTGCCAGTGCCGGATCCCATTTGTGTGCTTTGCTGCTTGGAGCCTGAGTCTATTAAACATATATTTTTCGAGTGCACTCTGGCATGGCAGATATGGTCGGAGCAGAGTCGGGTATTGGGAGTGTACGCCTCTGGTAAATGCATTGGGGACATCATCCAGGTGATTCGAGATAGTAGGGGTCGAGGTCAGGACTGGTTCCGCACAGCCAGAGTTCGTCTGGCGGCTTCGGTTTGGCATGTTTGGCGGGAGCGAAACCGCCGGATCTTTGAGGGACTAGTCACACCTCCGGTTGGCATTCTCCATAATATTGAGTTTGATGTAAATGCTATGGAGAATGGATGAGTGTTGAGTGGGAGTCCTACTCAATTTGTATGTTGTACGATTATGGCTTTTCGTTTGGAATAAAATTTACCTTTTTCCAAAATATATATATATATATATATATATATATATATATATATATATATATATATATATATTACACCACCTCCAACAAATAGGAAGGTATATGTTAAGAAGTTTGCCCAAAATCTGTTAGTTGTTTGACAGTCATGATATTGTAGTTTGATGTAAATGCTATGGAGAATGGATGAGTGTTGAGTGGGAGTCCCACTCAATTTGTATGTTGTACGATTATGGCTTTTCGTTTGGAATAAAATTTACCTTTTTCCAAAATATATATATATATATATATATATATATATATATATATATATATATATTACACCACCTCCAACAAATAGGAAGGTATATGTTAAGAAGTTTGTCCAAAATCTGTTAGTTGTTTGACAGCCATGATATTGTATTTTATATTTCTCAAGAAACGTACTTACTATCAAAGCACATAATAAAATACAAAATAAAATCAAATACAATATAAACTGCTGAAGCCATGATCCATGTTCCACGTCTGGAAACCCAACGCAACAAGAAATCCGTGCCACCCAGTATGAAACATGTTGTATCAGTGTCTGCACAAGATATTTGATGCTTTTACATGTACCTAATATTGTCCACACTGTATTTCAGACTGGGTATTGGTCTAGGAGAGAGCTAATTACTGTTTAATGTGTAGTGCTTGCTTTGATTGCATAATTTTCCCTTTGCTTAGTTTTAGCTTAGTTTTTAGGTCCATGTTGAAAAAACTCTAGGAGGGTGAGTCACCCTTGAGTGTGTATATATGTATATATTTTTTTTTTGTATATATATATATATATATATATATATATATATATATATATATATATATATATATATATAATCCCTCGTTTCAAAATAATTAAGTCAATTAAGTTGAGCCAACTTCTCAACATATGGAGCCACTAGCTCCCTTACTTTCTCCAAAACCCTAGTCTCCACATTTCCATCTTTCCATAGTCTCCATCTTTCCCAAATTTTCTAAAACCCTAAACCTAACCCTAACTTCTTCTTCAAATCAAAATCCCTCCCTAACCCTAAAGCTTAGAAACTTCACAGTTGCCACCCTTCTTCTACATCCCGAAACCCCCACCAGCCAAAAACCACTATACACCAGATCCCACTAAACGGTAAGCAACCCACAACCCACCCTTACCTGAACCATCTTCTATTCCTAAATCCATCAAAACATCCAGATCTCGAGACCTGTGTCGAGATCTAGATCTTGACCAGTTCTATTTGTGGTGGCCATAGCCAATGCTGACTCTTGGCTTCCTCTCCGGCGATTCGTCGTGCGCTCACCATCATCTCCAGAGCTTGTGTATCATCATTAATGGCCTCGATGATTATCCGAGCTATGGACCTCCTCCTCTCCACTCCTTCAGATCTAGTCATCGGTTCCTGATCGACAACAAGACCTCAAAGTTTCGATTGGTCTCTGTCCATCCCTCCGGAGATGACGATCTTTCACTTTCTCTGCTTCTTGCCTGAGTTTTTTTTTTTTTTTGGGGGGGGGGGGGGGAGTGTGTCTTGGTCCTCTGTTCTTTGGTTTGACACCAGTTCTTTATCACTATTTTGGCACAGGTCAGTAGGGGTGAGCAACGGTTCGGTTCGGGTCGAACCGAACCGGTTTAAATTAAACCGACAAAAACCGAAAATCGGCCATTAATAACCGAGAACCGAACCGTCCTAAACCAAACCCGACCAGAACCGAACCGAAATATAGCGGTTCGGTTTTGCGGGCCGCTGGACTGGGCCGGATTTTAATGGGCTTTATGAAGAAAAAATATTATTTGCCAGCAACAAAAATGCCAGTGAATTGCACAATATAATACAAATAACAGAATATTGAATTACAAGTTACATCCATTTACATCCAGAAGGACAAGTGAATTGAATTACAAAAAGGCCAGTGAATTGCCACCAACAAAAACAGAATATTATTGAATTACAAAAAGGCCAGTGAATTGCAAGCAACGAAAACTCCACTCTCCACTCTCCAGTACATGATCCAGAACGGAACAAATTACATCCATTTACATCCATTACATCCAGTATAATACAAAGGACCAGAACCAATCAAATATACAAGTCTCCAGTAGATGAATCATGATCGAACTAATATACAGATTACAAAATCACAATCAAGAAGAATAGTTCATGTTTGCACATCCAATGATTCCAATCCATCCAAATTCCAAACTCAACAGTAAGTCAAACCTGCATTATATACAATAACTAAAAGAAAGGCTCAGAATGTGGCTTTTATTGCGTCATTAAAGAAGCAATGTATGCCTCGCCAATGGCTGCAACGAGTGCCTCGCCAATGACAAAGAGCGCCAAATCATCATCGCCAATTCTAATGGAAAAGTTTAGTAAAATTTTTGAATATTAAAATCGACTATGAAGAGAGTACCTCACCAATGGCAGGCTGCAACAAGTGCCTCGCCAGTGGCTGCAACGAGTGCCTTGCCAGTGGCTGCAATGAGTGCTTCGCCAGTGTGGCTGCAACGAGTGCCCCACCTCTACAAGCATCGACAAGCAGTATCCAGGTACATGTATCAATATCAGAACAAGCATGTATCAGATCATCACTCTCCCAAAAATGATGCATAAAAGAACAAGTATCAAGATTACTGAACAGTTCAAAGAACAATATGAAAATGATTATTTTCCAGAGGACAGTCAAAGAACAGTTCAAACTTCAAAGTTGCAAGTCACAGACCTAAACCGTTTTCTGCTCAGCCCTAGTCACAGAGTATAATTTCCAGAGCAGTTCAAAGAACAATATCAAAGTTGCAAGTCAGAGAGTATAATTTCCAGACCAGAACACTAGAACAGTTCAAACCTCAAACTCTGAGGCTTTCCTGTTCCATAACTTGCAAACTTCAAAGTATCAAAATGACAAAATGTGCAAAAACATCCAGCACTAGTAGACTAGTAGTCTAGCAGATCACTATCAGTAACAAAATGACTGACATATTACAATAATGTGTTCCAAAGTATTACACTGATCTTAAATAGGGGCAGTAATCAAACCTCGCTCGTTGATGTTGATTCCACCGTTAACTTTCCCAATTCTAAGTGATAAGAATAAATCAATGAACAAGTTAAAATACAACACAACCATATAAAATAGAAAGAATGTAATAGAATATAGAAACTGACAAATACCCATTTCAACTTTGTAGATGTCCTCGAAATTCTCTTCAACAATTGAAACAATAGATCGATCGGAAGGACTCCTAAACCAATCTTGACAACAAATAAGTGCTTGAGCAATTTTAGGAGTCAAAGAGCTTCTATACGCATCAAGCACATGACCACCCGTACTAAAAGCGGACTCGGAAGCCACGGTAGATATGGGAACAACCAAAACATCCCTAGCCATCTTTGAAAGGATCGAAAAACGGGGAGAATTGAGCTTCCACCATCCCAAAACATTAAAATCCTCACAGTCATCGTCGTCGTCATCTACGGTGCTCTCATCTAGGTAACGATCAAGCTCAGATTTAGTGTTGACGCCACCTAATTCCATTTTGTGTTTCTTAAATTGGGCCTTCATAAACTTTTTCAGTTGCAATGTATTCCCCGGTTGATTTTCAGTACTAGATTCTACCCTATCAGTAGTAGTACTAGTGCCACCAATTTGAGAAGTGCTAATATTTTTGTACTCATTGAACATAGAGTACAAAACACTCTTCACTTTCTTTTTCATGGAATCGCTCTTCTCCGTACCATATAGTTGGTTAAGAGCATATTCTACATACTCTAATTTATGTCGTGGATCAAGAATTGGTGCAATAAAGATAACCATATTCATTTTCTTTCTGTCCCCCCAATACTTATCATACTTTTCTCTCATTTTATTGGCCATTGTAGATAAAGTCAAAGTCACTACTCTCCTTCGAAGAACGCAATAGAATATCAATTGATGTGATTTCATCAAAAAAATTATTGCAAGTGACATACAAAGAATCCGAGATACGCATTGTGAGGTCATAGAAGTGTTCTAGAAAAGTGCACAACCTTCTTGCATTGGACCAATCTTCTTCACTAGGATACCCTCCATTCTCCACTAGTTCTACTCTGAACCACGGATCGATAGATGTGTATCTCTCAAAGGCACTTTCAAACCTTTGAGCCGTGTCTAACATTAAGAATGTAGAATTCCAACGAGTACTCACATCAAGACACAGAAGCTTCTTACTTTGAATCTTCTCGGCTTCAACACACTCCTTAAAATTTTGAAATCTACTAGGAGAGTGTCTCACATATCTTATTGCATTCCTAACACGAGAAATTGATGGCGACATCAACTTCAAACCATCAACCACAACGAGATTGATGATGTCTGCAATACATCTCATGTGTAAATACTTGCAATTCAGAATACTATTTTCCCAATTCTGAATTTTCTTACTCAAGTAAGAAATAGCAACATCGTTGGAACTTGCATTGTCAACTGTGATGGTGAATACCCTGTCAATGCCCCACTCAAGCAAACATTTCTCAACCTCTTTTCCGATGGCCTCCCCTTTGTGACTAGAAATTGGACATAAATTTATAATTTTTTTCTTCAATTCCCATTCTTCAGTTATGAAATGTACGGTAAGACACATATAGTTTATCTTTTGCAGTGACGTCCATGTGTCCGTTGTAAGGCACACCATTTGCTTAGACTCTTTTAAGTATGATTTAAACTTAGTCTTTTCAATAGAGTACATATCATAGCAATCTCGTGCCACGGTCCATCTTGATGGAATACGAAATATAGGACACGCGACACTCAGGAAGTGCCTAAAGCCTTCACATTCCACAATTCTAAACGGAAGCTCATCAACAATAACCATGTGTGTCAAGGCTTTTCTCACATCTTCCTGATTAAATTTCCAACTAGTGAGGATTTTATCTTTGCCTTTAGCATTGGGTTGCAAGTTGAGTATTGATTGACTAGAATCATTATTTTTTGGATTCATCGGACATGCATTCCAATGATTTCTCACATTAGTTGTTCCATTAACTTTACTATGACAGTGGTACTCTTTTCTACAATGTTTGCAACTAGCCTTTGGTCGACCTTCCCCATCCACAGATGTAATAAAATCTGACCAAAAAGCAGCCCGTTTCTTTGTAGGTTTTCTAGTCACGCGAAGACTCGGATTAGGAATGGAGATTGGCTCATTAGTGCCCTGAGAACTAGTTGGTGGTTGTGGTAGATCAGCTTCGTGCGACATCTAAAAAAAAATTTATTTGTTACAATTGCTAAGTGTCAAGTGTGGACATGAAACTTGAATAAAAATTAAAGAATACGCACATTGCATGAATATGAAGTACGCACATTGCATGAATATGAAGTGGTTGCCATAGATTGGTGTTACCTAACAAACATCACATAATTAAGTAAGTAACCTAAGCTACCTAATCCTTACCTAGGCTAGCCCTAAAATATAACAGGACATTCCTAGCAGTGTACAGAACATTAGCTATACTACACAAGTACACATTATATAATATACAGTGTAAAGGACATTATTAGCCCAGTGTAAAGAACATTAGTAGTGTACAGAACATTAGTCCTACTTGTGTACAGAACACTCAAAAATATTGGCCCAGTGTAAACTGTGCAGAACATTCAAAAATATTGGCAGTGTACAGAACATATTAGCCCAGTGTAAAGAACATTAGCAGTGTACAGAACATTAGCCCAGTGTAACACATTAGCAGTGTACAAAAAAAAAATATTAGCAGTGTACAGAAAAAAAAATATTATTTGCCAGCAACAATTTTTTTGGCAGCAACACATTAGCCCAAATTTTTTGGCAGCCAATATTATTTGCAAGCAACACATTAGCCCCAATTTTTTTGGCAGGCAATTTTTTTGGCAGCAACAGATTAGCCCAAATTTTTTTTGGCAGCAACACATTTTTTTGGCAACAAATATTTTTTGCATGCGGACCAGCAGCGCATCTGTTCCAGAATCGACAAAGATGCACAACATACAAATTTGGAAGTGGGAAAAAAGGGACTTACAGTGAGTTCAAATAGGAAATATCGAACAGATTGTGAATCGAGTAACAGATCTACAAGACTACAAGAGATCTCGAAGAGATCTACAAGATCTACAAGACTACAAGATCTAGCTGATGGTCTGCAAGATTACAAAAATAACATGCATTAATAATAAATTAAAAAAAACAGATCTACAAGACTACAAGAGATCTACAAGACTAGCTTGGATCTCGAAGAGATCTACTGATCTACAACATTAAAAAATAACATGCATTAATTAAAAATTAAAAAAATGAGATTTCTTTCGAACTTACCAGATCTAGCTTGGATCTCGACAGATCCTTGTTAGATCTCGACAAATCTTGCTTGGATCTCAACAGATCTGGACCAGATCTCAACAGATCTGGACTAGATCTCAACAGATCTGGACTAGATCTACAAGTGAACAGATCTCGTCGTCACGAATAGATGGAGGAGTGGTGAAGGCGGAGTGAGGAGGAAGGTGGTGGTCGGAGTGGAGTGGATGGAGTGGGACTGGAGACTGGAGAGTGGAGGGGGCTGGAGAGTGGAGGCGGTGGAGAGGACTGTGAAGTGGAGTGGAAGGAGGAGTGAGGAGGAAGGTGGTGGTCGGAGGACGGGAGGAGGAGGAGTGGAGGCCGCTGGAGAAGTGGAGAGTGGAGAGTGAACTCAGTGAAGTGGAGGCGGACTGGCGGTGAGGAGAGTGAAATGTGAGAAGTGAGGAGAGAGAGAGAAAGCTGGATATTTATGGGCCAGGGTTAGGGCAGAGGGTAAAATGGTAATTACCCTTATCGGTTTTCGGGTCGGTTCGAAATCCGAATGCAGAAACCGCGAGCCGACCCGTTAACCGCTTTTATTACTTAAACGAACCGAAGTCCGACCCGAAAATGCAAAACCCGACCCGATTGGCCAGTTCGGGTCGGTTCGGGTCGGTTAACGGTTCCAAAACCGTTTTCTGCTCAGCCCTACAGGTCAGTGACACTGGTTTATACCAGTGGCTCGTAGCAGTTACTTATTTGTACTACGGTGTTTTCGTCTCCCTATATTACGACTTCTATTACGTCTTTTACCGACGATCCCATGACATTATATGGGTGTTGGACTTTTCTAGTTGCTAATATTGTATTGGTGTTGGACTGTGTCTCTGTTGGTCATTCCCTGATTATTTCCATCTCCGATTGATTTCTCTCTGAAAGGAATCTGGTCTCTGTTTTCCTATCTGACGAACTTTGTTTCCTGAATTGTGTATTACTTGGCATACTTAAGTCGGTAGAAGAAAGGTGCTCACAGAGCCTATACCTTTTTTTATGTTACGTAGTGGCACTTGGCTTCACTTAGGGTGCTTTATACTTGGTTTCTTTTTATATTTGGTGATTGCTCTTCTCTTCTCGTGATGTTACGTGGATCATGGTGTTGCTATTCATTATGAAGGTGACATCTTTCTATTGTGTTGGTCTACCTGGAGATCTCCTCTCTTGATGCACAATACGAACATCTAGTCTACTACTAGTACATTTTACATATGCTACGTTTTCCAACTCCTTTTTCCATCCTCTTTTCTACTAAGGAACCCTTTTCGACGGTCCTGCGGATATTTTGTTGTACATGTTTTGTTCACCGTCTTGGACTGACTATTGATATATTAGTTCCCCATGCTGCCATGTTTATCTTTTGAGGGGTATTCTTCTTCTTATAAGTATTCCTCTTATGACAGAAGGTTGTATCATCAGTTAATTTTGGCTTTTTTGAGAATCAACCCTTCTTCCCTCTCCATCTACGCCACAACCACCGCTAGAGCCTCTACGTACATTCTTTCCGATCAATGGACCATCTATCCCCACTCTATCATCAATACCATGCCCTTCTTCAACTATACCACTATCACCACCGACACGTGGCCGTGAACAAAGTCTCGTCACGATACTACAGGACCGTCTTCCCCCCTAATATCGTACCTACAATGGTTGATTTTTTCTTGGCTATTCGTAAGAAGCAACATACTTGTACTATGCATCATATTGCTAATTTTGTTTTTTTTTATCATCGTCTAGCTCCTCTAGTGTGCAAGTTTGCTTGTTCTCTTTCCTCTATTTCTACACGAACTTTTTGTATAATAGGCACTTCAACATCCGGACAGTGTTCTAAAAATCGTCCAACTCGGGCGCCTAGGCGCTAGGCGGAGCCCCAACGAACCGATTATGCTAAAATCGGCCAGAAAAATCGGTGGCGGTCAAAATCGGCGCTAGGCGGTCAAAATCGGGTCTAGGCGGTCCCCAGGCGGCCCTTAGGCGGCCAATTTTTTTTAAAAATTCAAAAAAAAAAATTACATACTTATCTGCCGCCGCCGTCGTCGTCGCCGTCGTCGTCGTCGCCGTGGTCGTCGTCGCCGCCGCCGCCGCCGCCGTCGTCGCCGCCGCCGCCGTCGACGCCGTTGTAGTCGCCGGTGGTGGCGGCCCGCCGCCGTCGTCGCCGCCGCCGCCGTCGTCGTCGTCGTAGTCGCCGGTGGTGGCGGCGGCGGCGGCTGCTGGTGGTGGTGGTGGCGGCTGCGGCTGCTTCTGTTGGTGGTGGCGGTGGTGGTGGTGGTGGTGGTGGTGGGAGGGGAGGAGGAGAGGGGAGCGGAGGAGGAGAGGAGGAGGAGAGGAGAGGAGAGGTGGTGGGAGGGGAGGGGAGGAGGAGGAGGGGAGGAGGAGGAGCGGAGGGGAGAGGGGAGTGCTCAGTGCTGCATCTGCTGTCTCTCTCCTCCCCCCCCTCCACCACATATATATACATATATATTATAAAAAAAAAAAATCGGCTCCTAGGCGCCGTCTAGGCGCTAGTCGGCCCTCCGGCGCACCGACTCCGCCTAGCGCTTTTTACAACATTGCATCCGGAATGGCATGCTTCCATGGATGAAGAGATGCATGCTCTTTGGTCTAATGGTATTTGGGATTTGATTTCTCTACAACCTGGACATTCTCGTTTTAGTTGTCGATGTTTGTTCCCACATAAACATAATCCTGATGGTTCTACTAAGTGCATGAACATGTAGCTTGTTGCTTGAGGTTTTGCACAACAATATAGGATTTGTCATTAGGAGATATTTTTTCCAGTTGCCAAGCTAAATACTATTCGTGTATTGATTTCTATTGCGGTGCATCACAAATGACCTTTATATCAGTTAGCTATGTTATATTAAGCGTGGGACAAGATGAGGCAACGAAGCTGTCACCTCGCTTTACACATAAATTTTAATATTTTTTCATACAGTCCTACTAGTATATGCATGAATAACAATACCAATTATCAATCAAGCAAAGTAACAATATAAATACTACAATCAAAATGCAAACTACAAGCTACACAATGCATACATACTATATAGTCTTCAAAATACCATCAAATATAAAAAAACGAAGTCTCTAAAGTTCCTACTTAAAGTTTTCCAACTATCCAATTATGTAAATAACATCAAAAAATCGAAGAAGAAAAATGAAGAAATTGAACAAGGAAACGAAGAAATGAATCGAAAAAACCAAAGGCGCTAATTCCAGCACGTAATACTAGGCAGGCGCTACTAAGCGACGCTTAAGCGCGCTTAAGCATTGATCGCTTTTCTGGGACGAAATTTCATTAAATGAGGCACCCAAATTCTAAAACTCGCTTAAGCGGCACTTAAGCGCCGTTAAGTGCTTTTTTCATAACATAGTCAGCTAGACATCAATAATAATTTTCTTGAATCATGATTTAGTTGAAACATTCATATGCAACAGCCTCTTGGCTATGAGACTGCAGTGGAGTCTGTTATTGCCGGGGCACAATTTTTCGATGGAAAACTGAAATATCGTAACAATTTTACAAACAATCGTTATTACGTAACACTTCACAGAATGTACGTAAGAGAAATTTCAACTAGTGCTACACTTCACAGAAGGTGCACAGAGCGTAACACTTCACAGAAGGTACGTAAGAGAAATTCCACTAGTGCTACACTTCACAGAAGGTGCACAAATAGAATTCTGATAATATCAACGCAAACACTTCACCGAAGGTGCGCTAATAGAATCCTGAAAATACCAACAAAGAAGGTGACAGGCGAAAGATGAAAAAACTCCTGCTGGGGTGAATGATCACCGTTGCTCAAAGCTTTATTCGTCCCACACGAATAGCTTCCAGGAACCCAGCAAGTTCGTCGGAGAACTTGGAACACTGTTGCTCTTCTGACTCCTCGGATGAACACGAACTCCCGTGCAAAACTCAACGCTGGTACAAAACCTCTCTTCTCTCTCACAGCCTCTAAACACTTGTAAACTTTTTGTCTACTGCTTGTGTATATGTTGTAACCTGTGAGAGAGAGAAGGAGGAGGTCTTATATAAGCCCCAGCAACAACTGCCCGGTTAGCACAATGTTAGGGACGTGGTAGTAACCACCCCGAACATGGAGCAACCGCTCAGAACATGTAAAGACACGTTCTGCTGCAAGTTGTGCCACTCACGTAACCAGCGTAATTTGCACTTTACGCACACAGCCCCTTTACGCACCCTACGCACACTACGCACTCTACGCACACTGCGTACGCTGCGTACGCTGCGCACTCTACGCACGCTGCGCACACTGCGCGCACTGGGCTGCATACTGGGCTGCGTAACTGGGCCAGCGTAACTGGGCTCGCGTAACGGGCCGCGTAACGTGGTCGCGCAAGTAGCTCGCGCAACGAGCGCAACTTAAGCACACTATGCGCCTAGCGACGATGCTGACGTGCTAAGTGCAAAGTGCGCCAACAAAACGCCACATTACGCCTCATGAGCCATTGAGCCCGAGTCCGAGCCCGAGTCCGAGTCCGAGTCGCTAAGCCCCTACGGCTACGGGACTTAGCTCCTATGGAAATAAATTTCCCAAGAGCAAAAAGCATGAATGCTTTAATTGTTGATTTTAGCCTTTTTCCTATTAGAAAAATAACCCCACATGGTAAACCCATGTGCACCTCCACACCACATGTGCATCTCCAATAATAACAAAGCTAATATATAGAGATACAATCTCTTTGTTTTTTTCGATGTGGGACTAAAGCTTTCTAAAGGAAAAACCAAAACTCCAACAATCCCCCACATATCTCTATATATGGGTATAAGTGTTCTCCACTGTAACTGTCCATCATGCATTAGGAGAGATGTCGCTGACGACTTGAATCTTCCCGCATGGGTCAAAAATCATACTATAATACAAGAATGGACTAAGCCTTGAATTCTGCATCATAGCTGAAATTCTTTTCACTCACATAATGTAGTTACATGTGCTTCTGGCTACACATTAAAGGTCCTGTGCCAGCCTGGTTTCAGTGTATAATTTTGGGCCTCTACAAGTTTACCCTCAAGAGACGGCTTGATATCTCTTTGTCCATACACTATAGGTGAGTTCATTATAAAGAGACATGGCATGAAGCGCTTTGCGCTTTCCTTGCGGTGCTACGCCGCTATGACATGGCTTAAAGCCGAGACCATACCCCGTACCGGGAACCTCATCGTAGTGTCATACTACTGTAGCATGAGGCAACCGCCTCTTTGTAGTGCCAAACTACCCAGCATGAAGCCTTAGGCTCCCTTGCGGTGTTACGCCGCAACGACATGGCTTGCAAGGTCGAGGCTTTATCCCTAACCGGGTACCTCATCGTGGTGTCGTGCCACTGTAACATGAGGAACTCCTCCTCTTTGTAGTGCTGACTACACCCCTCTTAATTTTTAACATACAGCATTAGGCTAACTGCCTATTTGCGGTGCTACGCCGCTGTGACTTGGCCTGCTAAGCCGAGGCTTTATCCTATTCCTGGGCAGCACCCCACATATAGGAACCTCATTGTGGAGTCACCCCACTGTAGCATGGAGTTTCACTCCTTGTAGTGCTGCTCTACCGTGCTTCCTGTAAAGCACACCAGGCATTCACTCTGCCCGAGAACTCATTAAGGCAATTAAGCCAACCTTCCCACAGGAACCGTTTTCCGCAGAAAACAACAGTAGACAACAGTGGTTGTAGGTCCGTAACCTCTCCATGCCCAATAGAACATGTACCCACCGTTCCTGATATTCTTTCAGTTAATGGTCCTCCCTTGAACCAAAAGCTAGATGCCTGGTAGATAAATCTTTGAACTAATAGCATAAAACTTTATGGTAGGAATACAATAACTAATATCAGAATGCCTTCAAGCCCATTTTACATGCTGAGTCATCGACCAGCTGGCGCTTGAGGCCCTTGGTGAACAGATCCGCCAGATTTTTCTGACTCCGAACATCAATCACTGCAATTACACCTCTCTTAATAAGATCGTGTACTGCCCTGTGCTTTAACCGCATAGTCCTCTTCTTTCCGTTGAAAAGATCATTTGATGCCACCGCCGCAGTCGCTTGGTTGTCGCAGTATATCGGTATTGCCGGTATTTGTGCCCCAACCACTGGAAGATCATACATGAGCTCCCGAAGCCATTCTGCTTCCTCGGCTGCGGTATCAAGTGCAAAGAACTCAGATTCCATGGATGACCGCGAGAGCATAGTCTGCTTCTTCGATTTCCACGATATAGCAGTTCCATCCATTGTGAAAATATATCCACCTGTGGACCTCTCGCTCTCCAAATCTGAGCACCAACTGGCATCACTGAAGCCTTCTACTACCTGCGGATCTCCGCTGTAGTACAGTGCATATGTCTGAGTCTTCTTGAGATATCTCATAACCCGTTTCACAGCCTTCCAGTGTTCAACACCAGGGTTGCTCGTGAAACGACTCAGCATTCCCACGGCGAAAGCTATGTCAGGCCTTGTGGCATTAGTAGCATACAACAAACTCCCGATTATGCTAGCATACTCCAGCTGCCTGACGCTTTCCCCTGAATTAGGGTTCAGCTTCACATCACACCTGTACGGCGTATCGATCCCTGGAAGATCCCGATACCCATAACGAGTGATCATTTTCTCAATATAATGAGACTGTGACAACGCTAGTCCAGTGTCTGTCCGGATGATCTTGATCCCTAAGATCACATCAGCTTCCCCCAAGTCCTTCATACTGAACTTGCTCGAGATGAACCTCTTTGTCTCCGTGACACAGCTCATATCCGTACCTAGGATAAGCATGTCGTCCACGTACAGACAAACGATCACACCTCTTCCATCAGCGAACTTCGTGTAAACATACTTGTCCGTCTCGCTGACCATGTAGCCATTTGACCTTATAACTTTGTCAAATTTCTCATGCCACATCTTGGGAGCCTGTTTAAGACCGTACAAAGATTTTACCAACTTGCAAACTTTGTCTTCAAGACCCTTGACGACAAATCCCTCTGGCTGTTGCATGTAAATCTCTTCGGTCAGCTCGTCATTTAGGAAAGCCGTTTTCACATCCATCTGATGTATCACCATCTTATGTATTGTTGCGAGAGCAATAAAAATTCTGATGGTGGTCATCTGGGCTACTGGAGCATATGTGTCAAAATAGTCAATCCCCTGCTTCTGAGAAAACCCCTTGGCTACCAACCTAGTCTTGAACTTGTCAATAGTTCCGTCTGCTTTCATCTTCTTCTTGAAGATCCATTTGCATCCGATGGGTTTCGCTCCTTCAGGAAGATCAACCAACACCCAAGTGTTATTTGAGGTGATGGAATCAACTTCATTGTCAATCGCCTCCTTCCAGAAAACTGCGTCTCTGGTCTTCATCGCCTCATCATATGTAAGCGGATCTGCTTCCACATGATAGGTGACAAAGTCACTTTCGAAGTCCTTCGGCCTCCTCACTCGCTTAGCTGACGGCTCAGCTTGTTCTGGTTCAACCGTTGTTTCAACAACATTTTCTTGGACCACATCTTCATTGAAGACTTCAGTTTGCTGCGCACCCTCATTGTTCTCCGGTACATCCGCAAGAACAATATTCTTGTGCCTAGCAAATTTGTCTTCAAAATATTCTGTGTCGCGAGATTCAATGATATGATTTGACTCAATATCAAGAAATCTCCGAGCATCACTCTTCTCGGCATACCCCAAGAATATCGTCGTAGTAGTCCTTGTCCCAAGCTTCTGAATCTTCAGATCTGGAAGCTTGACATATGCCAGACACTCCCACACTCGAATGACATTCAAGTTAGGTCTGACCTTGAACCAGAGTTCATGAGTAACGTCTGAAGTTGCATGAGGCACTCTATTTAGAATAAAAGTGGCCGTCAATGCAGCTTCACCCCAGTAGCACTTAGGAATGCTAGCAGTCAACAACATTGAGTTAATCATTTCTGTTAACGTTCTGTTCTTCCTCTCTGCTACTCCGTTTGATTGAGGAGAGTACGGAGCCGTAGTCTCATTGACAATTCCATGTTCTTTACAGAACGATGCGAATTCATGAGACCTGTACTCCCCACCTCGATCACTTCTTATTCTTTTGAGTTGTTGTCCAGTCTGCCGCTCAGCTTCGGCTCTGAACTCCTTGAACTTCTCGAATGCTTCGTCTTTAGCCTTCAGCAAGTAGACGAAAGCATACTTAGAGAAGTCATCGATGAAGGTTGTGAAATACTTCATCCCGGCCTTTGTAGAGAACTGTTTGAAGTCACAGATATCGGAGTGTACCAACTCCAGAAGATCTGTACTTCGATTAACCCGAGGAAAGGGTTTCCTTGTGATCTTCGTTTGAGCACAAACTTCACATTTTTCTACCTTACTCCCACATTTGGAGATAAGTCCTAGACTAGACATTCTGTTTATTCGTTTACAATGAACATGTCCTAGCCTATTATGCCACAACTCAAGAGTACAAGTAGAAGGAGTGACTTCATTAATTACATTAATTACATTGGACTGATTTACAAGCTGAATTTTGAACATTCCTTCGGTATAATAAGCTTTCCCGAAATATGTTCCCTTGATAGACATCACCATCTGGCCAGCATTGATGTCCATCCTGAGGCCTGCGTTGCAGAGTAGGCCTCCTGAGATCAGGTTCTTGGCGATAGCAGGTACGTGCTTCACGCCTTGAAGCGTCAGAGACTTTCCCGAAGTCAGCTTCAACACCACCGTCCTGATCCCGAGCACTTCAGCTTGTGCCTGGTTCGCCACCATAACCACATCAGAAGTAGGGGTGTAGGTGGTGAACCACTCCTTGCTGGAGCAAACATGGCAGGTGGCTCCAGTGTCTACCCACTAGTCAGCATCAGTTCCTACCGCATCAACCTGCGCAACCATAGCAACAACATCAGTGATCATAGTTACCTTACTAGGTTCTCCTTGCTCCGATTGCTTGGTTTTTGCTTTGCACTCATTCTTAAAGTGGCCCTTCTTGCCACACTTGAAGCAAGGCATTTGAGATTTTGGCTTCTTTTTCTTGATAGAAGTTCCCTTGACTTTTAGATTGTCAGGGTCCTTCTTGCTGTGGGAAGCCGCCTGCTTTCCCCTTGGTTCCTTGGTATGAACCATATTGGCGTTAGCCAATTGCTTGGACAGTGTGTCCACCTTCAGTTGAGCCCGCATCTGGTCCTCAACATAGATTTCCTGCAGGAGATCTTCAAGGGTGATCTCCAGCTTCTTCCTATGCATGTTTGCATAGAACTTGCTCCACCCAGCAGGGAGCTTTGAGACAATCCCTCCAACAACAAACTTGTCGGGGAGGGGCATTGCCTCGTCTTCCAACTTCTGTCGCAGTTTCAGGAACTCCTTCACCTGCGGCAGCATAGACTTTTCGTCCTCAAAGAACTTGTGATATTTTTCAACCACAAATATTTTACTGCGGTTCTTGTCTTCTTCGTAGAGTTTTTCTAGAGACTCCCATATGTCTCTAGCGATATTCTTCTTAGAATAAGATTCTGCAAGAGAATCTTCCATAGCATTCAGGATAAGCAGCCTGCAAATACTATTTTTCCTTCTCCATTTTGCTTGAATTTAGTAGCCGCGGTGATTGTGGCAGCAGATCCAATATCTGGAACAGTAGGTTCTTCCTCCAGAAGCACGTGATCTACGTCTTTGAGTTGAAGGGTGAGATATACCTTCCTCTTCCAGACTTGGTAATGTTCTCCATCAAACTTTTCTAACTTGCAAAAGTCAGAATTGAAGAGTGAAACATTAACGTTTTCCATCGTAGCAATAAAGCTTTGAGATTGTTATTGCCGGGGCACAATTTTTCGATGGAAAACTGAAATATCGTAACAATTGTACAAACAATCGTTATTACGTAACACTTCACAGAAGGTACGTAAAAGAAATTTCAACTAGTGCTACACTTCACAGAAGGTGCACAGAACGTAACACTTCACAGAAGGTACGTAAGAGAAATTCCACTAGTGCTACACTTCACAGAAGGTGCACAAATAAAATTCTGATAATATCAACGCAAACACTTCACCGAAGGTGCGCTAATAGAATCCTGAAAATACCAACAAAGAAGGTGACAGGCGAAAGATGGAAAAACTCCTGCTGGGGTGAATGATCACTGTTGCTCAAAGCTTTATTCGTCCCACACGAATAGCTTCCAGGAACCAGCAAGTTCGTCGGAGAACTTGGAACACTGTTGCTCTTCTGACTCCTCGGATGAACACGAACTCCCGTGCAAAACTCAACGCTGGTACAAAACCTCTCTTCTCTCTCACAGCCTCAAACACTTGTAAACTTTCTGTCTACTGCTTGTGTATATGTTGTAACCTGTGAGGAGGCCTTATATAAGCCCCAGCAACAACTGCCGGTTAGCACAATGTTAGGGACGTGGTAGTAACCACCCCGAACATGGAGCAACCGCTCAGAACATCTAAAGACACGTTCTGCTGCAAGTTGTGCCACTCACGTAACCAGCGTAATTTGCACTTTACGCAGACAGCCCCTTTACGCACCCTACGCACACTACGCACTCTACGCACACTGCGTACGCTGCGTACGTTGCGCACACTGCGCACTCTACGCACGCTGCGCACACTGCGCGCACTGGGCTGCATACTGGGCTGCGTAACTGGGCCAGCGTAACTGGGCTCGCGTAACGGGCCGCGTAACGTGGTCGCGCAAGTAGCTCGCGCAACGAGCGCAACTTAAGCGCACTATGCGCCTAGCGACGATGCTGACGTGCTAAGTGCAAAGTGTGCCAACAAAACGTCACATTACGCCTCTTGAGCCCGAGCCCGAGCCCGAGCCCGAGTCCGAGTCCGAGTCCGAGTCCGAGTCCGACTCGCTTAGCTCCTATGGAAATAAATTTTCCAAGAGCAAAAAGCATGAATGCTTTAATTGTTGATTTTAGCATTTTTTCTATTAGAAAAATAATCCCACATGGCAAACCCATGTGCACTTCCACACCACATGTGCATCTCCAATAATAGCAAAGCTAATATATAGAGATACAATCTCTTTGTTTTTTCCGATGTGGGACTAAAGCTTTCTAAAGGAAAAACCAAAACTCCAACAGAGTCTCTTGTCTGTCATCTACGCAAATCTTTCTATTGTCTTAAGCAATCTCATGCTTGGTTCGAGTAGTTCAGCAGGTTGTCCAGAAGATTGGTTTTACTTAGAGTAGGGATCGGCATTGGGCCGGGCCGGGCCGCCCAAGCCCATAAAATACGGGCTCGGGCCTGGGCCGGTTTTTTTGGTTCTAAAGAAATTTCGGACCGGGCTTAATTATTATTTATGAAGCCCAAGCTGTCTATAAGAGTCGGACTTTTCGGGCCAAGTCGGATCGGGCCGGACTAGCTTTATAAAATTGATAATTTTCATGTTTTACCTATATTCTTTTATTCTTTTTTCGTGTACAATTAATTATTTCTGTAAATAAGTAAATAAATGCAAGCATCGAAAATATTAATTAGTTCCCTGGCCTTTCCTTATTGTTCCAAGATCAACCATAAAATGTTCTTTTCTGATTGTGCATGCTCTCAGTCTGACATCAGCTTCATTTCAATGCTTCCACTGAATATTTTGTTGTTGGCTTTGCAGTGATGATGATGATGCATGCTAATGCTGCAGATGCATAGTCCAAGCTTGTATCGGGCGGGCCTTGGGCCGGGCTCGGGTGGATGGATGCATAGCCCAAGACCGCCCCTAATGTGGACCGGGTCGGGCTATCCTAATGACCAGGCTCTATCGGACTTTGGCCCATCGGGCCGAGCGAACTTTTCGGACGTCCATGGACTTTTGGCCAAATGATGATCCCTAACTCAGAGTACTTCGATTCTTTTGGTCTAAGTTGATGATATTGTTATTACTGGTGATGATACTTTTAGGATTTATATGATTAAAGTACAATTGTCTTTTCAGTTCCAAACTAAAAATCTTGGTCTCCTTTATTACTTTTTGGGAATCAAGGTTGTCCAATATAATTATTCCTTTATGCTTTTGGCTTCGCAATAAATACACTATTGACCAATCCTGATTACTATCGTCGTCTTGTGGACAAGTTGATATATCATTGTCTTGTGGGCTAGTTGATATATCTAACTGTTATTCGTCCAACATGTCATTTGTTGTGAGCACTTATAGTATATGTAGTGTCTTCAAACTTCTCATCTTCAAGCTGTTGAGTGTACACTTAGCTATCCGAAGAAGTCTCATACATTGAATTAAAAAGCGCGCCTAGGCGCGCGCCTAGGCGCAAGGCGCAGCGATGTGCAGGGACATCGCCTAGGAACAAGCCAGGCGCACCACCTTAAAAAAGTGCACACCTAGTGTAGAAAGGCGCAGGCTCCAGGCGCTCAACAAGGCGCGCCTAGGCGTAAAGTTACTTTAATATATATATATATATATATATATATATATATATATATATATATATATATATATATATATGTATGTATTCCAGCAAATGACCTCTAGCCTATTGGTTAAGAGAGATGCATGCGGCCCAAGTGGTCGGAGTTCGAGCTCCAGTGGAAGCGATTTCGTCACAATTAACCGTTGCTTCAAAATATATATATATATATATATATATATATATATATATATATATATATATATATACATGTTATATAGTTTATGGGCTTTATTGGAAAGTATAGAAATTATTGTCATTAATATAATATTATTGTGGGTTTTAGATTGTTTTCTAAATTAGAATGTACTTCTATATTTAAAGGCTTATATATATGTGGTTTGTATATTATATGTATATAGTTTGGATTATTTATATTTAATGGGCTTTTAGATTGTTATATATATATATATATATATATATATATATATATATATAACAATAATTTTGTGCCTATAATTAGTGATATTTTCAAGGAATTTGGACTTCTATGTAGCTAAGTTTTTAAATGTAGATATTTTTTACATATAAAGAAAAAAGTGCGCCTAGCTTTCAAAAGGCACGCCTTGAGCCTTGCGCCTAGCTCCTCAGGCTCCAGGAACCTTTGCGCCTTGGTGCGCCTTGAGCCTTTTAAAACTATGGTCTCGTAGCTAGAGTCTTGTCTACCAAACCTTCAGACTCTTTCTCATTGACCGCTTATGCATATGCTTATTACACGGGTTCAATGGATCATCACTCAACGAGTAGTTTTTGCGTGTATTTTGGGGAGAATTTTGCAAGAAACAGACTGTTGTTGTCCGCTTTTCTACTGAAGCTGAGTATGACCCATGCGATTTCTGAACTCATATGGTTGAAGAGTCATTTACTGATCTTTGTGTCGCTCTCTTTTTCAACTCTTCTATATTATGATAACTATGCATCCATTCATATTGCTGAAATTTTGGTTTTTCACGAGCCCACTAAACACATTGAGGTCGATTGTCACTTGTTCGAGAGAAGGTCAAGCTTCGTGTGGTTCGCTCGAACACGTTTTTGCTACTTCACTAATTGTCGATATGCTTACCAAGGCTACTTTATCTTCACTTTCTCTCCAAGCTTAGAGCTCTCGACATCTATGCTCCTGCTTGCGGGGGAGTGTAGAAAATAACTAGTCTATATTATATGGCTCTTTAGCCTCTTTACTATTATGTTTTGTTTTACCTTAGTTTTTAGTCCTACATTGAAAAACCTCTAGGAAGGGCGAGTCACCTTTGCACAACGAGTGGATATATATATATATATATATATATATATATATATATATATATATATATATATATATATATCCACTCGTTCCAAACTAGTTAAGTCAATTAAGTTGTGCCAATTTCTCAATAGAGTTGTTAGTTCTCTTTCCGGGTTCCGAAATGTTTTGGATCTTCCTCAATGTCCCGGCTATTCGTGGAACGTGAGAAGCAGATGAATAATCATCTGCTTCTGGAAGAAATCGAAGAATTTTTTGGGAATCCTACAAGATCAATTCGTTCTTTTTTCTCTGACAGATGGCCAGAACTTCATCTGGGTTCGAATCCTACTGAGAAGTCCACTAGAGATCAGAAATTTTTGAAGAAAAAACAAGATGTTTCTTTTGTCCCTTCCAGGCGATCGAAAAATAAAGAAATGGTTGATATATTCAAGATAATTACGTATTTACAAAATACCGTCTCAATTCATCCTATTTCATCAGATCCGGGATGTGATATGGTTACGAAGGATGAACCGGATATGGACAGTTCCAATAATATTTCATTCTACATAATGAAATCGTTTGATCTATGAATAATTCATTAGAACAAAAGAAGTGATGTAATGGCCCGGCCAGTACTTTACTTAACCAAGCCGGGTAATGAGCCTTTCTTACAAAATCAAAAAGTGAAGTAAGGTATTTTTTTCTATATCTATTCCATTGGTGGATATCTGTTTCGAATCATTATCGAAATGGAATTACTGATCAAATTCGTAAATATCTTATCTAAGATGTTATCCATTTCGAATATATTGTTATCATTATGTTATTATATCATTATAATAAAGAAGGAAAACAAGAGTTTTTATCAACCTTTACTTCACGTGTTACATTACACAAAAAATTTCCATTTTCAATTGGGAGAGATGGCTGAGTGGACTAAAGCGGCAGATTGTTAATCCGTTGTACGAATTATTCGTACCGAGGGTTTGAATCCCTCTCTCTCCGCTCCCTCTGATCACTTCAGACTTTCTAATTTGAAAAAATGTCAATCCTTTTCCTTTTTCATCATAGGTAAATTCCATACATAAAAAAAACTAAGAAACAAAATAAAGAAAAAAGTAAAGAAAAACGAATTTTTTTTTTATTCCTCACGTCCAGGATTACGTCCAAATCTTATCAGAAGTTATATTGTGTTCAAGGGTTTTCTATCTGCATGTGATCTCTATTTAAAACAAACTTTCTTGTCATATTGATATAAAGAACAAATTTCTAATTATTGCTATAGTTATTAAAAATGTTTGAGACGAGAAGTGCAACACTAAGGGAGTTGTATTGTGTTCAAGGGTTTTCTATCTGCATGTGATCTCTATTTAAAAAAAAAAACTTTCTTGTCATATTGGCATAAAGAACAAATTTCTAATTATTGCTATAGTTATTAAAAATGTTTGAGGCGAGAAGTGCAATACTAAGGGAGTTGCCCCTCGCTTCAACAAGGTTCGTGTCTTGCACTTTGTGTCTAGGCACCAAATGACCTTGGTGCCTAAGTGAGCTTTGTACCTTTGACAAATATGACATGTTTTTATTATCTTACGATACACATGATACATGTCTTACGGTACAATATGATATACAACAATTTGGTTACGTATTAGTTGATCCAATACGAGATATATAGATGATTTTTTTTACTCGGTTCTGTAATGTATACATAAGAATATGGATTCTAGAACTAGATAGACCGGTAAAGATAAAAAAAAATATTTTTTTTTTTTGAAAAAATTATATGAAATCATGTTCCTATATGGATTTAGAAATATATACATAAATTCCTAGAGTTATTGTATTATATGCAAGGCAATTTGATATACAAACATACGTATCACGAGCTCACAACCTAGACTCCCTAGACTATGACTATTGCTTGCATTTAAGATTTTGTTGCTTGTGCTTAAGCTATGGGTATCTTGTATCTTATGGGTATCTTGTATCTAAGGAGTAAATTGTTTCTTTTAGAGGTTAGTTCCATCTTATACTAGTAGAACTTGGCCATAGAGACTTTTTCAGTGCTCCTTGTAGCTATCCTCCTGCCAATACATCGTATCATCATCCAAAGCTTCTTCCATCAGATGGTAGGCTACATAGAGGATTTGATGAAGTTCTTATGTCCCACTCTGATGTTACATCAATCCTCCAAGTGGGTGCAAATTTCAAACTAAGATAACTATGATTATGAGACCTGCATAAAACCCAAACGGCTAGTTGGCAGACAGGTATACCTACATTTTGGATATGCACTTTAAGCTCATGCACTCAGGTTGCATGCCAATTGCATTCTTTGTGTTGCCTTAAAATTTTGAGAAACTTTCTTGTTCTCGATTCAATTAAAATTTGTTATTTATGGGAATGTTATTTGTTGGTGATGCCGGATCAATTCTAAAGTATTTTGGTGAATGTTATGAATTTTTTATTACACTTCGCCACTCATTTCATGCCTTGGAGCAAATTGCCATTGCATGGGTTGCTTACTTTAAATTTTGAGAAAACCCGATATTTCTTGTGACACTTTTTTTTGACGACTCATTTCATGGCTCTCTATTTTTCCTGTGACAAGTCTTTTTACTGTGCATTAATTGCTGGCGAGTGTTCTGCCAGGTTGAAAGCACTCCATCAGAGCTGCCCCAAGGAGATGGATACTTGTGTGAAGTGCATGTACTACAACACCAACGAGTTCGACTTGTGTCGTAAAGAGCAACAGGAGTTTGGGAAAGCATGCCCTTGGTCATCTGAATGAGTCGTCGAGGGAGTTCTCTTCTCATGATTTTCTGAACATGAATAAATCTACGAGAAATCCAGTGAACTCGTTTGCTTTCCTTCGAGTAGAATAGTCGCTTGGGCTGGATTAGTACAGATTTGCTCGGGCAGACAACAACATGCCCCTGTTCTAGCCACCTGTTCTTTCATGTATGTTGATAAATTTGTTATTTTACTGGTAGAAAAAAGATTTACATATGAACTGATCTCAATTACGATGTTGTGGAGTTGGAATGAATGTTCTCTTGCCTTTTTTTTAGGCAATTGATAAAGGCACATCAAAAAGTGAAGTGTCTTTTATAACAAGGACTGCCCAAATTTTTGGCAGTCCTACATACAGTAAGGACTGCCAGAAAAATGGACAGTCCTTTTGTTTTACATGCTGAGACTTAGGACTGCCAAGTTTTCTGGCAGTTCATTCAGTTTGCAAGACTGCCCGAAAATTGGACAGTCCTTGTTATAAAAAAAGTGAAGTTTTTGATCAGGGGCTAGCCCAACTGATCAAAAGGTGCAGTGCCTTTATCAATTGCCTTTTTTTACTTGTCACAAACTAACATAATTTTCATATCGGCGTGGATTAAAATGATACTGGACAACCCAGTGGATCAGAGTCGACTATTTTTACAATAGTAGAATGAGTAGGATGTCCATAGCCTTTGGCATTCATGGATTTCATTATTGAAATGTACTGTTACGTAAGTGGAAGGAAAAAAAGAAAAGAAAAAAACATGACACTTCAGGAGGATCACCCTGTTCTTGTTATGACTTTTGAATCGAAGAGGACTTCTCAATAAAATTTTCATTTATCCAAAATTTAAGGCATAATTAGCATTTCATTCTATTTTTTTTTTTTTCATTGTCCATTGGAAAAACTGATCTTATAAACAAAGAAACTGCAACACAAAGAAAGAAAGAAAGAAAGAAAGAACAAAGATGTGGGCCTTTTGTTCAAATTGTCCACAGTTTATATAGGATATTTTTGATTCGTCAAATTCATGAGTATTACAGGAGTATTGGTTAATCCGAATAGCATAGCTAGGAGCTCATAATGTCTATATGGACTCCTAAATGCTGTCTTCGATACTTTTTCTTTTTTACTTTTACTTGATGATATCACAGATCAATTCTTAGAATATCTTAGCTTCTCCTAGTTGATCAAACAATTCATTGATCCTTAGTTATGAGTACTTAATTCTTGATTGTCACCTAATTTAATGTTCTATAGTTTATCACCACCCTTAAAGTTTATCTTTCTTCTTTACATACAGTATTGGTGAACCCTATGACGAGGCACTCAGTTGAATAAATCCTTTTAACATCATCTCCATCAATTGCTTATTCAATTCCACAAACTCCTCTTTATTCATTTGATATATCTTCAGTATAAGGTTGATGGTGAATTATATTGTTTATCTGGTGGCAATCATGGTAATTCGTTTGGAAACACATCCATAAAATCGACAACAACCTTTGGTAGTTGCACACTCCATGGATGCAAATACTTATCGAACTGGCAATTCAAATTATTCTAGCTCATTCACATCAAACTCTTTCTAGTCACGAACAAATTCATACACCTCCTTGTATGGTAGTTGAAATGGGACTCTTCCTCGCCTATGTTTTCCATCTCGATTGGGAAATAAATGTACGCGATTTCTTTTCTTTCTTTAGGAAATGACTTGTTTGTGTAGTATAAAGAATCATATCGTATTACAATCGCTTGGTATGTAAGATACAACCAATAAGGGACTTTAGTCCCACATCGGAAGATGTATTATGAAGAGGGGTTGGACCCTTTATAAGTAGTGGCAGTAGCCCATCAATAAAAATTATCAATTATTCATTTCTACATGGTATCAGAGCCATAACCATCCACCCCTCTCACCTCTCCTCTCCCCCCCCCAAAAAAAGAAAAAAAAATTCCCCTTCCCCTCCCCCGGCTCCAGCAGCGCCCCCCCGGCTCCAGCAGCACCCCCCGGCTGCCCCCCCGGCTCCACCAGCCCCCCCGGATCGCCCGCTCGTGCCGGATCCACCAGCCCCCCCCGGCTCTACCAGCCCCCGAAGGCGCAGAAGGCCGACAAGACGAAGAATCCGATGTTTTGCTATTTGGATATTTATATTTTTGAGATGCTATATGATCTGATGTTTGTTGCTTTGTTTTGATTGAGAAAGTGTAGTTTTTTGTAAAAAAAATGGTGTATTTCGAAGACAGAGGGATATCAAATGCTTTATTTGCACCCTCTCTGTTCCTAGATTACACCGTCTGGAATGAACAAATACTTTATTTGTTTTTCCTTCTCCAATCTTTACATCGGGATCTATACGGTGAATGATCTTGTTTTCTCCTGTGTTCTGACGTGTTCACTTTACATGCGCGCACCGGTGTTGGCCACGTTTATAGCGTATTCGTAAAGTAGAAGACGACGAAGGTACCGACGAAGACGACGACTAGCAGTTAGCAGCCGACGACGAAGACGACGACTAGAGATACATTTGAAGTAGCCATGGATTCGATCGCTGGAAAACTGACAGCACAAGAGATGAAGGCCTTGGTTGATGATATCTTGTCGAAGAGATTGACCGAGGCGGCCCCTAGTGTGACCCATACTGATGTGGATCCGTCATCCTACAAAATGGGAAAGTTGGAAAAGCTGGAGACGAAGTTGGAAGGAACGTCCAACTACTTGAAATGGTCACGACAGACGATGCGGACGTTGAAGAGACGTGGCTTGGTTGGCAATGTCAATGGCCAAACCAAGACGCCCGCTGATCCCTCCTCAAAGGAGTTTTCTATTTGGGAGATTGTCAACAACGTATTGGCTGGGTGGTTGACAGCCTCCTTGACCGACCAGGTGTCGGGTAATATAGAGGCGATGGAGGGTGCTGCTGATATATGGCGGACTTTGAAGGATATGTACTCAGGCTCGGACAACCCTATGCGGGTCTTCCAACTACAGGAAGAACTCGATAAGGTGGCCCAAGACGAATATACCATCTCTGAGTACGCAGCCCTGTTGAAGAAGTACTGGTTTGATCTGGATTACTATGATCCTCTTGGGATGGAAGATGCACAAGTCTAACCGGCATTTGCGAAGCATTTTCAGACGTTCCTGGCGTATATTTCGCGACAGCAGATGATGAAGTTCTTGAAGGAGCTCAACCCTGTGTTTGAGCAGAGAAGAAATGTACTACTCGGAGAACCCACGCTTCTAACCTTAGAAGAAGCCATAGCTGCCATGGCACAAGAAGAAACTCGATTGGAGTTGATGCCCAACAAGGGCTACTTCCAAGGGGAGCAAGCTGCTGTTGAAAAGTCTGCCCTTGTCGCCTTCAATCAACCTCCATCTGCAAGCAGTATTTGCCACAACTATGGTGACTCGGGACATTACATCAGATTTTGTCCAAAACCTCTGCGAGGTCAGTCGAATGATCGTGGGCGGGGCCGTGGAGGACGTCGTAGTGGTAGAGGAGGATATGCTGGTAGAAGGGGAAATTATTTTGGAGGACACAAAGCAAATCTGGCAGAAGAAGGGAAAGACAATCAATTGGCTGAAATAACCCCTCTTGAGAGGGAGTTCATCGCGAGGTTATGAGGTACGAAGCTGGGTTCGGACGACAGTCAAGTTACTCCTGGGACGTCATCTATCTCGGGAGATTACATCACTTGCTTTGCCCAAACCAGCACAAGTATACCTGCACGTGCTCTTGCATCTGTCCATCAGCAAGGTTGGATTATAGACTCTGGGGCATCTCGCCATGTCACGGGGTCCCGCGGTGTGTTCCAGGACTATACTCACCTACTGACGTCGAAGAGCATTCAGACTGCTGAGGGTACCTCCAGACCTGTAATGGGTAAAGGCACTGTCGCATGCACCCCTTCCCTCACTCTCACCAATGTCTTACATGCTCCATCTTTTCCTGTCAATCTTATATCTATTAGTGCCATTATCCTTGACCTAAACTGTATTGTTTTCTTTGACATTCCTACGGTGACTTTTCAGGAGAAGGGAATAGGACGACGACTAGGGACTGGCACATGGCATAAGGGGCTGTAGTACTTGGACAGGACCGGACTGGATAAAGCATTGGCATCTCTAGTAGCAGACGCACAACTAGACGCTTCACGTCGCATTGTAGAAGACGAATTACTACTCTACCACCAGCGTGTCGGGCATTCTTTCTTTAAAGTTATTAGTCGTATGTATCCGTCCTTATATCAAAGGGCTAATAAAGAGAAGTTATTTTATAATGCATGTGAGTTGGAAAAATATACCAGGAGCTCGTATGTGAGCTCAGGGAATAGAAGTTTCGCTGTATTTGATATGATACATTCAGACGTATGGGGTCCTTGTCCTACAACCAGTATTAACGGTTTTAGATGGTTCGTCACTTTTATTGACTGTTATACCCGCGTGACGTGGGTCTACCTTATGAAGAATAAAAGAGACGTCCTTGAGGCTTTTCAGGATTTTTATCGCCGGATGGAAACACAATATAACGTTAAAATTAAGTATTTTCGGTCTGACAATGGGACGAAGTATACTAATAAGAGGGTTGCTGAGTATTTATCTACTCATGGCATGCTATATCAAACTTCATGTGCCTATACACCGACACAAAATGTGTGGCCGAACGGAAGAACAGGCACCTGCTGGAGGTCGCACGGACGATGATGCTGGCTATGAATGTCCCGAAATACTTATGGGGGCAGGCTGTATTGACGGCCTCTTATCTCATCAACAGAATGCCATCTCAGGTATTGGACTGGAAGACACCGTTGGAGATGCTTACTGGTGCAACCACGTACACTGTTCCAGCAAAAGTATTTGGGTGTGTGTGTTTTTTCCAAGATAATAGGCCAGGAGTTGGCAAACTGGATCCTAGAGCGGTTAAGTGTGTATTTATCGGGTACACCGTGACTCAGAAAGGATACGCATGTTGGAGCCCAGTCGAGGGGAAGCTGTTTATAAGCATGGACGTTACATTCAGAGAACTGGAACCATACTATGGTTCGGATGAAGGTTCAGCGTTTGGTGACACACCTAACACAGAGGGTGTTAGACGTGAAGGGGAGATAATAAGTCCAAAAGTGGTAGTCGGATCGTCCCCGTGCCCGTTCGTGGAAAATTGGACGAAAGGGAGAGAAAGCAGTGACTCCGATACAGAGAATGAAGAAGAAGATACATATGTTACGCAGGGGGAGAAGCAGACAAGGAAAAAGGAGCTCCAAGTCTACAGAGGGAGACAGCAGAAGTCCAGTACTGTGTCGTGTCCAGCGCCGACTGTACCAAGCCCATTGCCTACTATACCAAGTCCCTCGTCTACTCCTGCCCCAACTCTTGAAGATGTTGCCTCCGCACCAAATCACTCTGATTCTGATGCGGATCTCTTTGACTTAGATGGTATGATATCTCCACCACCTATTGCTCCCTTAAGGAGATCTTCTAGCATCAATACGGGTAAGGCTCCTAGTCGTTATGATGATTATGAACATGACATTACCAACTTCTTGTCTTATTCTAACATTTCTTCGAATTATTGAGCCTTCATTGCATCGTTAGACTCTACTTCTTTGTCTAAGTGTTGGCAGGAAGCAAAAAAAAATCCAAGGTGGAAAGCTACAATAATGGAAGAACTTGAGGCACTAGAGAAAAATAAGACATGGGAGCTAGTTCCATTACCCAAAGGGAAAAAAACTGTAGGATGCAAATGGGTGTACACAGTGAAGGAGACGCCAAAAGGAAAAATAGAATGGTACAAGGCGAGGTTGGTTGCAAAAGGATACATACAATCATATGGCATCGACTATGATGAGACGTTTGCCCCAGTAGCAAAAATGAGCATGGTAAGAACTCTGGTCTCCATTGCAGCAAACTATGGGTGGAAGCTATACCAGTTAGATGTGAAGAATGCCTTTCTCTATGGGGACCTGCAAGAAGAAGTGTACATGGAACCTCCGCCAGGGTGCTACGCGACAGAATCAGATGGAAGGACGTCGCATGGTAAAGTGTGTAAACTAAAGAAGTCGCTATACGGGCTCAAGCAATCTCCTCGAGCCTGGTTTGACAGATTCAGAAAGGCTGTTATAGGCATGGGATACCATCAAACAAATGCATATCATACGGTCTTTTTTCAGCATGCAAGAGGCCACATCACTATACTTGTTGTATATGTGGATGATATAGTAATCACAGGTGATGATGAAGTTGAGATCACTAAGCTAAAGTCAAAACTCGTAAATAAGTTTGAGGTGAAGGATTTAGGAGCGATGAGGTACTTTCTGGGTATCGAGGTGTGTGACGGCGAACTAGAAATTTTTTTCTCACAAAGAAAATACGTACTAGATCTGCTAAAGGAGACATGGATGCTGGAATGCAAAGCAGCAATCACTCCAATTGACCAGAAGTGCAAGTTAGGAGCAGAAGTAGGAGAGCCTGTTGATCGTGAAAGCTATCAAAGACTTATAGGGAGATTGGTTTATCTGGGGCATACTCGTCCATTCTTCTTGAACCATAGCCCTTTTTCCGGCACCCCTTTCAAATATCTCAAGATCTGAAACACTGCTTTCATATGACCCGTTCTTAGATCATACATGTAGCGACTCACTACACTCACCAGGGATACTGTGATGCAAACTGGATGAACTGCATAGATGACAGAAGGTCTACCACGGGGTACTGTGCTTTTATAGGAGGAAACCTGGTCTCATGGAGAAGCAAAAAACAGTCAATGGTGGCACGGTCGTCAGCTGAAGCAGAATACAGAGCAATGGCTCTGGGAGTATCAGAGTTGCCGTGGGTGAGAGCACTGCTGAGCGATAGTCAAGCTACAATAAGTATAGCTAACAATCCAGTTTGGCATGACAGAACGAAGCACATTGAGATCGATCGATTCTTCATCAAGGAGAAGCTAGAACAAGGGATACTGAAGATTGACCATGTTCGCTCAGAAGAACAAGTTGCAGACTGTCTGACTAAAGGTCTTAGTTCATTGAGTCTGTCAAAGCTATGTAACAAGATGGGGATGATTAATATCTTTCGCCCATCTTGAGGGGGAGTGTCGAGAACCAATAAGGGACTTTAGTCCCACATCAGAAGATGTATTATGAAGAGGGGTTGGACCCTCTATAAGTAGTGGCAGTAGCCTATCAATAAAAATCATCGATTATTTATTTCTACAGATACAATAAAGGAACTCGATTACACATAGTATTTATTTCTGGCGAAGTGTGACGATAAAGGTCTTGCAGGTCGACGCGTGACCCTATCACTTCGTTGACAATCTTGACTCCAACCACGCTGCTTGCTGGGAGGGCACGGGAACATTTTACTCGATATCTCCAACATAGATATCACAACTCAGGAATTTCACGTCTCGTGGAGAAGACGGAGTAGATAGTACAGATTGCATGAAGTGTTATAGGACACAATGTTCTCTCTCCAAGCGCTCTCTCTATTTTGAATTCTCAATTTCTCGACCACTTTCTTGTGGGGGATAAAGGCTATATATTTATAGGCCAAATGACGGAATGTCCATATTCCCGCAGAATTTGTTATATGCCCGACGCATGGCGACCTGTGAGGGACGCATGGGTCCTGTGATATAAAGTTTACATTTCAACAACAGGCTCGGGGATCGAGGATTTCTGCGACGATCCGCAGAAGATAATCCACTCGAGTGACTTATTCAATTGTCAGAGCTTTGTCAGCGAATCACATCTTCCTAATAGTACATGCTTCCAGTTTTGGCAGGGAGTGTCAGACATTGCGTATTGATTTTGACAGTATAGGATGTCAGTGGTGTTAAGAATGTCAGCCACTTATGTGCTGACATTTTGACAGAGCCGTTGTAGGCATTTCAACATTTCTGTGGATTTTTGTGCATTCTGCAAGATTCGAGCACAATTCTATGGGGAACTGCATTATCTGTGGAGTGCTTCATTCTGCGAGGAATTTAAGCCTATTTTGGAAGATCTATTTTTTTACGGTAGAAGTTTGAAGTCTCTTCTTGTTTTGGGGAGATCCATTTCTGTGGAAAAACTAATTTCTGCAGGAAAAATAGAAGCTTTTTCTATGAATTTTTTTATTTCTGGAGGAACATGGAAGCTTCTGCTTGTGTGAAGGCTTCTTTTCTGCAAACTTTTTTTTTATTTATGCGGAGAAATGGAAGTCTCAAGGCCACGTGGCATTCTCGGGCAAAGGCAATAGGCCACGTGGTTTTTTTTACTTAAGGTTGAAGGAATGAGATCCATGTGTCATCTTTAAATGCAACCGTTAGATCATTAAATGCCACTAAAAAAAGCGGTGGCCTATGCGACGCTCTGACGTAGTTTGAAGCCTCGTTTGCCGTAACGGCTCCTCGACGGCTATAATATTTTCAGTGCATAATCATGGCATAATTAATTTTGATTGATTGTGGCCTTCTATCAAGGACAAATGTTAGAGACAACTGTCAAGGACAGTTGTCAAAGACAATTGTTAGGGACAACTGTCAGAGACAACCATCAGTTTATGGGGAGATTTGTCTTTCTGTGTCTTTTCCTTTATGTCAAAAATTCCTTTCTAGATGATTTGTCTTTCTACGGGATTTGCCTTCAGTTTTGACTTCTACGCCAATTTTTGCTTTCCCTTCTTTGAGTGCAATTTCTACGGTGGATTATTTTTGCGACTTTTGCCTTCAAATTAGACCCTATTTTTCATGGATCTATGAAACCACCATTCAAAGTTTTTGATAATCTGGTCAACCATAAACATATTTCAAAATACTTTGAAAATAAGATGTCTTCATTTCTGTCGCATAATTCTGGATGAGTATTTCTCGTAGAAATGCCAGTGTTGTCTTCTCGTAGAATTATTTTGCTCTTGTGGGATGCCCGTGTGTAGGGAGGTTTTTTTTTTTGCGTGCTTGGTGGATGTTTGTGTAAAATTTGGTCGAACAACTATTCACCAATGGGTGCCTACCTAGTATCAGCTGTGCGTGGTTGTTTCTTTGCCTCCAATTCTGTGCAGGTTACATTATGAATTTTGATCGCTCGTTCTTTGTGTAGGTTTGACCGCTCGAATCTCATGCCATTTAATATGGACAATTAAACTCTTCAGGGATAAATGATTTCTTTAAATGCATCGGGAATGAATAATCCTAATTAAATGCAACATGTTAGTTCTTTTTCCTATAAATGGACATTCTTTTGGGGTTTTCTTTCCCTCATTTGCTTTCCAGAATTTTACAAAATCCTTTCTTCCCCGACGATCTTTATTCTTTCATCCCCTCTTTATAACCATTTGTCACGTCCCACTCCCAGAATATTTGGGTATACGGGAACGGACTAGGCCAGGTACTTTCGAACGTCATACGACGATTACAGTTGTCAAAAAGACAAGTGGATGGACTCTAACGAGCAAAGGATGTCAATCTTAAGGCTGAAAAATCCTAGCTCTCAATCTAACAACAACAATTAACAAGGGTATATCATACATGAAAGTAAAAAGGCGTCCGGAAATACATATCATATTTGATCATGAAGCTAGTAGGGCAGAATGCTACACTAGCAGAGTACAAATAATACATGATCATAATATCAACCTAGGTCTATTATATACAACTACACTGACCGAAGTCAGTGGGAACATGCTCCAAAAGAATAGTGCTAAGACATGTCCTAGCTAATCTCACAAAAGAATAATAAGTACGAGTGGTACAGAAAAGAAACCACTCACGCTTTACAACTGCTATTCTACGAATGCAGGCTATAAAGCTAAAGGTATGACATATCCTCCAGCTCCTCAGGTAAATCTGACCAAACAAAACTAGTGGGGTAAAAACCCCAAGCAACAAGTACCACAATGGAGACCCGAGGTGAATGATAAAACCCACAAACCATTCAACAATACAACAACGATAATAATAGCATAATTAATAAATGCGGGTCGAGACTTGTGTGATACTAATGCACGTATCCCGAGAATAGAAAGGAGAAAACTAAAATAAGATACTGAACAAGAAATAACTATAAAGCATGATAAGATGGCGAGCGACAATAGAGCATAAGGATTATTCTGGAGCATGACTACGACCCGTAAACCAAACAAGGATCATGGTTGCAGACCATTTTTCGAATAGAATTTAGCCTCTAATCATGCACCGACCGACAGAACAAGACGCGAGCATATAAGATAAAGCTCAACCATTAGATGCACATCCAAACATATATTACGTTTTGATACAAGCTAACTAGCCAGGGTTATCACAAGACTTAATTACTAAAAGTATAAATCGAGGAACTTTGCTTCTATCACGCCCTGATTCCATAGAACCGATCGTCCTCGCTAGGGCATGATGTCGTACGAGCCTAACTTTTGCTCGTACAAGGCGAATACCAAAACAACCATTTGAGTAGTTAGTGACGGGGTCGTCACATAGAAGTCTCGAGCAAAAATGTTGAATAACATAAGTATGCAAAAATAAATCATCTTTATTGAATATTGCAGCAGAATTTACAAATGGCTTGAGGCCAAGATTACAATCGCTCAAGCTCGCTCTCCCTTTCTAAATACAATATGAAAATGCCCTGAGACTTACAACTTGTAGTCGAATACCGAAGACGATGTCCATACATTATGTCCCGTATAAGTGAAGTCTTCAATATGGTCACATACCTCGAAACGCCAATAAATTTCATGCCTCGACGCGTCCAAGAGATCTCCGCATCGAGCGAGTAGCTACCTGAAACCTGCATACAATTCTGTTGGGATATCAGTACATAGAATGCACTGGTGGGGAGGCCTCTCACCCACCCATACAAAATCAACACAATATTTTAGTGAGTGCACTATGATTTTAGTGGTCTTTCTAATCTTGCCTTAGGATCAGTTTCATGGCATAAACTACAACCTACTTTGTGACCCAAAACCAATATCGTGCCATACAACATAATGACCCATACTTACCTTCTGGCCTTTCCTGTTTCAATACAAAAGGATCAATACTCAAAGTCACAATGTGTCAACCGAAGCTAACTCAATCTATAACCATAAGAATAATTCCATAAATCTTGTCTTTGTAGAAGCCAAATCTTAAGCTTAATAGTTGTGTTACGTGCCATGCATCCACCTCTTTACTCAACTGATACCACGCACGTGGATTGCTGCTAGCACGCTTGACTCAATCGATATAAAGGTCACTAGCAATTTAATCCATCTTGGACAAAGCTAGGATAGACGAAGATCCTATCAGTGCAAGGTAGCTAGCCCTACTGAAGGCTCTTGAATCTCCCTTTCAGCTATTCTTTGTTTCTCCTAGGCCGATACGATCCGGTATCTCGATGACTTGTTCGAGAAACTAATACCTTGTGCATAAGTTGTCCATAATCATGCATCTACGAGAACATCTAGACTCAATATAAATGCATAGCCTAACTGATAGTACAACTCAAACCTTTTTTTTATCTCAACTTTCCATCTTTATGCAGCTCCCAGACCAGGAATTGCCTCCGCGACTCACGATCACGAGAGCTTTCTATGTTACATTTCTGAACCCATGAATAACTATTAGATAGCCTTTTCGCCAAACTGTATTAACTCAAATTCTCGTCTCAACTCAGGAACTCTATTTGATAGCCCTCCTTCTTACTTGAATAAGCCGTGTTCCACAAAATGCCTCAAACAATATCATACTCTATATATTACTCATTGAACTAGTGCCAACATGTGTACTATAGCATCAAGTCGATAGTCTGTGGGACAACATAAGAAACTCTACCTTACACAAGTCGTAAAAATCGATAGGGAAAGGGTCAATTTGAAAATACAGTATGAAGCATTATCTAAGTAGCAAATTTAGCATTTCTGTATTCTATACAAACCGACCATAGGATGGGATTATTTCCTTAGCTATGTGGGTTCAACTCTTTTATTAGTATGCATAAATTTATTTACTACAAAACAAGCACATGATTCATTTATTAGGTGCGAAGACAAAGCAGATACGAGTTCATAAAAGCCACCCACCTAAACGAGGAGTTGCCTCGACCGAACGGGACTCCGAGCAAGTCACTGCATAGCCAAGTTCGAACGTCGTTGCGTACATTGATTCATCATGTTGAACTGAGTGGGACGAGACACTACATAATACACCAATTAGAAAAAATTTCATACTCGAAACTCCCTGAGTACACACTCCTCAACTTTATCACTCTGTACTCAACTTGCATTCACATGGCATAACATTCAATATCTCTCGAATACGATTTTCGATGCATTTCCTCAATCTGAGCGTGCTCATGCCTTGGCCAAATTCTCCAAACAGCTATACCATTTCCAAACAATCCGAATGTATCCCAAACTTAACCCTCCATACTTTGATTTGTGTGGCTACTCTATAACACGGGGTAACTATAACTCGCCACGTACACGAGCAACTTTATTCTATTGTAAACCCTCCCAAGCGATATCCCTAAATCATTTAGAATCCAAAACTTAACTAAGTCGATCACTCATCATCTCTCTTTGAAATCCAGTGTTATCCCTTAACCAAATCTCGATAATCCACAAGTCCTCAAGTTCGAATCCCAACCAATCTTTTAAATATGACTACATCAATGCCTCAATCAAAGTTACACGTATCGATACTCAATTCTCGCTAACCAATTTCACTATCTTTCGAAGTTTTTGTAAAATCCCTAAAACTTAAATGAAATTTTAATTTATATAAAAATATTTTATTAGATTTTGATAATTTTTAATTATTTTTTTATTATATAAAAGGGGCCATAGTCATGGTTGAATTTTAGTATACATGTTGACTAGAAATTATAGCATGCCTTGTGTAGTCGTGTGCCATGACTAGCAAATTAGCGATGATAGGGATAATATAGTCATAATTTAGTCCCTTGTATGTTAACGACTCCAGTTGTGGCCCAAACCATACTTTTAATTAATTAATTAATTATATAAGCCTTTTTGACTTTTTAGGAGATCCGATTGGACCAAACCTTTCCGAACTTCTTCCAAACCAAATCCAAATCTATGTAGGCTTGTAGTACTCTCAAATATCTTCATGTTGATATATATATATATATATATATATATATATATATATATATATATATATATATATATAATATTTTATTAAAATTTATATGTTTTCATTTTAGAAAAGTTTTACCCTAGATGTCATCCTAGTTGGCAATTAACTAACTACCCAAAACCCAAACCAACCAAACACTAAACTAATGAAACCCAACCTCACATGGGACCCCCATGCCATGGTCGGCCACCCACATCAGCCCATGTGGTCGCCACCCTCAAACCCAATAGGAAACCCAATATTGGATGCAACCCATTAAGAAGGCCCATATATATATCAACTACCATCAAAACCCTAACATATTGACTAACTACCTTTCCTATCAAAACCCAAATCCCAAATAGGCAAGTAAAGCATCTAAATATCCCATATATATATAGAGGTTGATATATTTCTACATATAGAAGTTGTAATATATATATGGTACATATATATATAAACCTAGTTGGCATTAACTATACTAACCAACCAACAGCCTACCTAAAACAAACCCGACCCTAGACGAAACTCCTTGCCATGGTCGAACACCTTAAGATCAACCCCCTTCATTTTGGGTCAATTAAACACCCATAAATCCATTCTAATTAAGTCCAAAGCCACCAAAATATTATATATATATATATATATATATATATATATATATATATATATATAGCAAATGACCTCTAGCCTAGTGGTTAAGAGAGATGCATGCGGCCCGAGTGGTCAGGAGTTCGAATCCTAGTGGGAGCGATTCCAGAAACAATTTACCTGATTCCAAATATATATATATATATATATATATATATATATATATATATATATATATCCAAAATCCTAATCCTAAAACCCTATTTTCTCTCTCCTACTGGGCCGAAAAGCCCCCTCCCTCAAAAATTCTGAAAATAGCAGCCCCTCATCATTCCTTCCCCTTCCAACCCTTCTATACAACTTCTCATCCATCACATCAACTAAAGGTCTCTCCTTTGACTCATCTCTTCCCCAAAATTTCATTAAACCTCCAAAAATCTCCACCTTTAACATCCAACCTTCAAGAACCATTATCGACACCTTCAAACTCATCAAGAAGGGGTTAGCAAGCAAGCAAAGCAAAGCAAAAAAGTTGGGATCTTGGACAAGGAGAAGCACCCACAACCCTGATAGCAAAGGATTTCAGTAAAGATTCTATCTTTTTTCATCTCAAACCCCATGCTTATAATTATATAGAAATCTGAGTTTAATATCACATAAATTCTATTTTTATATCTTTTATCCTATATTTTCATCTCTAGAAGTTGTATGTTGGATTGTTGAAAAATTGGGCTACGATAGAGCTAACTTTTGAGCACCATTAATGCGAGACTGTAGGAAATAATAATGCCTTGTTCTCATTGCTAGGGTTTGTTACAATATATATAGTATCTACATTTGGGCTTATGGGTATGGGCCATATTTACATTACAAATATAATCCAACACCCCCCTCAAGTTGGAGCATGCAAGTCATAAATGCCCAACTTGGGAAGAAAAGAATCAAACACTTGCTTTCCAATGGGCTTGGTGAAGATGTCAGCCAGTTGAGAAGAAGTAGCAACATGCGAGGCTATTACGGTGCCATCTCTAATAGCATCGCGAACAAAATACAAATCCACCTCAATATGCTTACTGCGCTCATGAAATACCAGGTTCTGAGCCAGGTGCAGGGCTGACTGACTGTCACAATACACCGACATAGCAGACTCCTGACGAACGCCCAAACACACCAATAACTTCTTCAACCATTTTAACTCACAAACAAGCGCAGCAAGAGATCAGTATTCAGCTTCAGCAGAAGATCGGAAAACAGTTGATTGTTTCTTGGTCTTCCAAAAAATTGGAGACCCCCCAGAAACACCAACCAGCCTGTAACAGAGCGGCGAGTCAAAGGACAACTTGCCCAGTCGGAATCACACCAACCAGAAAGACGGAGATCACAGTCAGCTTTCGAAAGAATACCCTGTCCTGGTACATTTTTGAGATATCTGACAACTCTCAAAGCAGCATGCCAATGATCTTGTCGAGGCTCCTGTAAGAATTGAGACAAGATATGCACAACATAGGCCAAGTCAGGGCGAGTAAATGATAGATAAATTAACCTCCCAACCAGTCTCCGATAAGTCTCTGCATCCGCCATTCTTGGACTAGTCGATTCTGCCAGCTTGTGATTGGGCTCCATGGAAAAACCAGCAGGGCGAGACCCCATCAAACCACATTCTGAAATAATATCTAAAGCATACTTCCTTTGACACAAGAAAATTCCTTCCGCACTCCAAGCCACCTCTATGCCAAGAAAGTACTTCAACACACCAAGGTCCTTCATGTGAAAGCAAGAACTAAGGTACTTTTTGAAAGCATTTAAAGCACCTGTGTCATTATCAGACACAATTATTTCATCCACATAGATCAAAACATGCAACTCTACCTTCCCCTTAAAAAAAGAGAAAAGGGAATAATCGGAATGTGATTGAATAAATCCATAGGATATCAGAGAAGCAGTAAGCTTAGCGAACCAACAACGTGGTACCTGTTTCAATCCATATAGAGACTTACGCAGACGACACACTTTGTTGGGTTCACTATGCGAAAAGCCTGGCGGCAACTGCATATATACTTCTTCTGTCAGATCTCCATGAAGAAAAGCATTGTGCACATCCATCTGGTGCAAAGTCCAGCCTTTCACAGCTGCAACAGCCAAGAACGCCCGAACTGTAGGCATCTTAGCCACCGGGGCAAATGTTTCTGAATAGTCGATCCCCTCAACCTGATGATTACCGAACACAACCAGTCGTGCCTTTAAGCGCTCAACACTGTCGTCAGATTTGTACTTTATTTTGTACACCCATCTACTTCCCAATGCTTTCTTCCCAGGAGGCAAATCGACAAGACTCTATGTTCTATTATCTTCCAGAGCCTGTATTTCAGTTTGCATAGCTGCGCGCCAGCCTGAATCTTGCGAGGCCTGGCGATATGAAGTAGACTCAACACCGGCAGTGATAGCTGCAAGAAAATCTCTGTGTCCAGCAGTAAATATGTCATAACTTAGAAATTGTGTTAGAGGATACGAATTACCTGAGGAAGTGACGGGAACAGATGAACTGTGGTGAAGGGGGGACTTTTACTTCGAACAGTATTCGTCACAAAATCCTGTAATCGCACTGGCTGTGATTTCTTTCTCATTCCTCTTCCCAATACTACCTCATCTGGCATCTCTGGCAACACTGTATCTCCTGTATCATTAGCAGTATCCGCATCACCCCCAGCAGACTCTTCTGTCAATACTTCTGCATCTACCTGTACATCCTTGCCACTCGGTGCCGAGCCACCAGCAACCACTCCGGTTTTAGCAACCGTGGCCGACACCATCCCAAAAGCCTCTATATCGTCTCCCGGCACCACAACAGATGTATGGCGTGTCGCAGAAGATATCTCGTAAGCAGAGCCACACCCAGAGAATTCTTTTTCATAAAAAGTAACATCCCGGGACACAAAAAATTCACCAGTATCCAAATCATACAGTTTCCATCCCTTTTTATCAAGTGGATACCCAACAAAGATACATTTTCTGCTCCTGCTAGCAAATTTATCATGTCGGGATTTCAAATCATACGCATAGCACAGACACCCAAAAATACGTAGATGATCATACGAAGGAGCCGAACCATATAAAACTTCATAAGGAGACTTAAAATGCAAGATACTAGAAGGGGTTCGATTTATCAAATAACATGCACCCAGAACACATTTCCTCCAAAAATCTACGGAAAGAGAACCCTGAAATCTCAATGCCCGAGCTACATTTAAAATATATCGATGTTTTCTTTCCACCCTTCCATTCTGTTGAGGTGTCCCAACACAGGATGTTTGGAACAATATACCTTGAGCTGAAAAATAATCTCGTAAACAATTAAATTCAGTGCCATTGTCACTCCGCACCCGACGTATATCAGCCCCAAACTGACACTTCACCATAGCAATGAATTTAAGAAACGTAGAATAAACATCACACTTATCCGTCAATAAAACAACCCAAACAGCCCTAGAAAAATCATCCACCAAAGTTAAAAAATATCGTGCCCCATTAGATGACGGAACACGATATGGTCCCCACAGATCACAGTGTATAAGTTCAAAGCATCGCAAAGCACGACTACTACTATCAGGAAAGGCATCACGAGTCTGTTTAGCATGATGACAAATATCACAAGCCTTATGAGAAAATACACTACTACCAGAGAGAAAAGGTAAAGTCTGCATTACTTTATCTGAAGGATGCCCCAGTCTACTATGCCAAACTTCGAAATTACTCTCTTTGCATGCCAGGATCACCGAAGCCAAAGAAGCTGGAACCTCCCCCAAGAAGTAAAGTCCACCCCTTTGTTCACCTGCTCCAATCACCATCCTCGTACTTCGGTCCTGAACAAAACACAAATCAGGAGTAAATAACATATCACAATTTCTGGCACCAATCAATTGTGAGACAGAGATCAAATTGTAAGTCAAAGTCGAAACATAAAGAACATCCGTCAACACCAATGAAGCAGTCAAAAATACTTTGTCTCTCAGAACAGCCTCAATAGTGCTCCCATCAGGCAAAATCACAGGACAGACAGGGCCCTCAAAGCAATCAACTAAACAGTCACGAGAGCCTGTCGCATAAAGAGTAGCCCCAGTATCGAATATCCAAGGGACAGAAGAATTCTTACCCATCAGACGATCAGAGTTTGATGAACCAGGTTTGGAAGGATTGTCTTTACCCAGCAAGCTCATCAGTTTCTGCCATTGTTCACCAGAGAGTGGCGAAGGATACCCTCCATGCATCATGTCTGCCGAACTCCCAGCAAGACCAGCAGGGACACCATGACCAGCAGTGGCAACATGATGAACAACCCCTGTGCTACCAGTACTGTGTCCCCCATCACGTCGCTGCTGTGGTGTCGTGCCTCTGCCACTGTCAGCACCACGTCCGCCCTCACGCCGAGGACGAGTCTCCCACCACTCTGGATAGCCAATCTTGGCAAAGCAAGTGGCAACATCATGACCTGTTTTCTTGCAATAAGTACAGATTATACCTGATTTGTCCCTAGAATCTGAGGTTCTACTATTAGAAGTAGTAGAAAAACGAGGTGAAGTCTTGATAGTCAGTGCCAACACCTCCTCAGCAGTGGATTGGACCTGAGATTTTCGTATATCCTCCTCCTCACGGACTGCCTGGTATGCCCGATCTAAACGTGGCTGAGGATCCTGAGCCAGAAGATTAGATCGGGTATGACCATACAACTCAGCATTCAACCCATACATAAAGTCCTGAAAGTGGTCTTCATCCCTCATAGCCTGTAGCTTTGCAGCAAGTTCGCCACAGGTACAAGTAGGCAATGGAAAATAAGCAGCTTGTTCATCCTACAAAGACTACAAATTTCCAAAGTAGGTTTCCACAGACATCGAAGCCGTTTGTTTGCACGCAGCCAAAGCCACCTTAATTTGTTGCTTCCGAGTGCCATTGCTAACAACAAATCTTTTTTCCAACAAGTTCCACAATGGATAAACCTCCTCAAAGTACGGCAAAGATTTCTTCAGAGACGGATCAATGGTATTAAGAACCCATTGAACCAACAGCGCTTGCACGCATCTCCAATCAAGCAATTTACAAGCATCATTAACAGGTTTGACTTCAGTACCCTCCAGAAAAGTGATCTTTCGCCTAGAGATCAGGGAGAGACGTATTAACCGAGACCACTCAGCATAGTTCGGTCCACGGAAAATAATAGGAGTAATGATATTTCCTGGTTGATCAGCAGAACTCAGAAAATATGGATCCTTCGGATTATGATAATGTAGGTTGTGTGCACAGCCACTGTCAGTCATGATGGAGTAGCTGTACGCAGCATCATCTGCCATCGCGGATGTCGGGTGTACAAAAAATTTACAACTCCGACGAATCGGCCGCTGATGGACGGGGTCGACGGCAAATCGGTCGCGATCAGGGGCGCCGGATCTGGCGCGTAGAGGCGAGCGGATGTCGAGTGTACAAAATTTTGTAAAACTCTGACGAATCTGCCGCAGTTAGGTGCGTAGGGGACGGCCGGTACAGTCGGGCGCCGGGATCGGTGAGGAAATTTTTGCTTTGCTTTGTACAAAAATTCCTACTAACCTTACTTCTTTTTTTTGATGCAAAAAAAAAAGAAAAAAAAGAAAAAAGAAAAAAATAAAAAAAAATAACCCAAACAGACGAAGCTTTTGCTTTGCAAACTCCTATCCTTCTGAGTCCGAAGACTCCTTATGCATCCAAACAGCTGATGGAAGGGAGTTGCTTTGCTGTGGTAATAATCGGAATGGAGTTGCTTTGCTTTGCTTTGCTTTAGATGCTTTCAAAGCAAACAGCTGATCCGAAGACTCCTTGGAAGGGAGTTGCTTTGCTTTGGTCCAAGGTGTCGATCGCAGCGTACGACATGTACGGCATCGGGTCTGCGGTGTGTACGGCATCGGGCGCGTACGACGGCGGGAGCGGTCAGACGCGGGATCGACGGATCATCGCGGATCGGCGGGAGCAGGATCGGCGAACGGCTCAGTCGGAGCCGGGAGTGGCGGCTAGGTTTTTTTTCTTTTTTCGGGAGGCTTTGATACCATATAGGAAATAATAATGCCTTGTTCTCATTGCTAGGGTTTGTTACAATATATATAGTGTCTACATTTGGGCTTATGGGTATGGGCCATATTTACATTACAAATATAATCCAACAGAGACTTTAGAATTTTCTTAGAAAATTTCAAAACTGAACTTAATAGAGGCTTAGTACTGTAAAAATATAATTTTTAAACATATTTTCATTATTTTATCATCTTAGACTTGATCGAAAAAATAGGGATCAAAATACTAGCTCTTCGGGTAAGTTGCTGACATAGAATAGTTAAAATTTAGTGACTAATTTGGCCATCGAATCCAAGTTTATTTTCTGTGAAATAATAAGAATTAATTATATATTTAAAATTTTATTTCATGTATTTAAGTCACATTAGAAGTTTGGTGATGTTCCGGACAAGTTTCGGGTAGGCTAGCTGATATAGAAGTCAACTAGTCATAAATTTTTCTTAAAATTATAAATATGAAATTCAGAGATTAATTCCATATAAATTATATTTAAATCATGATTTTTTTTATTTTAGATGACATATATGCATGCCCTTGAAGTAGGGACTAGGCTGGGATTTTTGGAAGCCGAAAACCGTAAAACTATGTCCCGATGTCTCATGTAATCATGTGTATTGTTGAGTAAGAATTTAATGGTTTCATGAGATAATTGGTCATGGTTATTTATGGTTAATAATAATAATTTAGATAATTTAGTTGTATTATAAGTTTCTTGGTTAAATACTTGAAGTAGTTAATTAGATGTTTAGGATCATTAGATTCCGGAGACCTTGACACGGGAGCGACATTCCATCTTCATGCTGCAGAATCAGGCAAGTACACTTTGCCAAGTTTTTCAATTCATAAAGCATATTTAAATTATTGCTTATTTTATCATAGATTCATACTATTCTAGTCTTAGCATTTATTTTGTTCTTTCGTGATTAGAGACACTTGTTATAGACCCTGTATTTGGTTTGGATATAATTGATTGTTGTACCCATGTGAGTGTTAGAAGCGTAAGAACAATTATAAGCACATGGAATGTTTTCTTTCCTTCATTATGTTATTTGTGAACCTGTGGCCTCTAAGGCCGGGTTATCTGTTTTGTAATCCTGTGACCTCTAAGGTTGGGTTATTTGATCGCCCTTTGACCTCCAAGGTCGGGTGGGTTTCCGCAGTCGTGGTTTACCTGTGAGCTACAATATTTGTAGTCCGTCGTTATACAGTTCATGTGTAGTTAGTTGTTCTCATTCTTGTATTTGGCTACAGTATTCATTATGCTCTAGTTTACTTTTTCTTGCTTTATAACTCTCTATTTAAATGCTATGTTTTGCGATATTTGGCTTATATATTATGTGTTTTGTTAGGTCGCTATGAGGACTTGGTGATCTCTCAAAGTTATTGCTGGTTTTCTTTCAGGTTATTGCTAAGATCTGACATAGGCATAGTGGGAGCTACATCTTCGAGATATTCAGGTATCGTTAGTTGATGCCATCTATTTTGTCCTTCCTTAGTTATTTTCTTTCTTATTTCATAGTATAGTTAGTGTTGTGGATGATGCTATTATTATTACATGGACACCTGTTTTTAGTTACACAACTTACACGTATTTGAGTCGGACTAGAGTCTGGTTAAATACGTAGCTGGCATGTTGTCGTATCCTAGTCCTACGTATTTTAGGACTGGGATGTGACATGTTTTTGTGGTAGCCCATGCAGGTCGAATCTTCACAAAGTGTGCGAAGTCGTGGTGGTACATAGGATAGTCGTACTATTGTGAGCTTGCGCGTAGCACTTATCCTAGAAATTTAGTTTTACTTTTATTTTGGAAATATTTTTTTAGTTCATTATTTATTTCTTATTTTATGTATAGAAGTGTTAGAATCATTAAATAAGAGTTTTTAATTTTGGGGAGCATTGGGTTCATACCCAAGCCTATAGGTGAAGTGTAGTAAAATTAGGTCATATATGATTACTAGGGTCTCTAGATAGCCACATATATTTTATTTATTATTGTAGATTTTCTGGAATTTTTGGAGATTTTTAGATAATTTAAACCTATAAAAATTATTTTTTCATAGGTTTTTGAGACTTACTGTGGGGTCACACGAAGAGATTTGAGACCAAACATTTTTATTTAGGCTCTAAACACCTAGAAATAGTTCTAAAATTTTATAGGATTTTTTTGGATTTTTTTGGAGTTAAAATAAATTTGTAACGAATTTCTGTATTTAAATAAATAATTACATAGTCAGTAGCACATTCAGCTGTCCAAGTCAGCCCTCGGGCTCACTTATCAGCCTCTCAGTCGCACGGGGGCAGGCCCGCATGTCAGTTAGCGCTCTGGCTGACTCAACAGTTCCATATTAGGAACCGAGTCGAGCCTCCAAGCCGTTGAGCCGAGCCGCGAAGCTTATGGACCGTCCGATCTGGGCAGAGCCGTCCAGATCATGACATGTGTCACCGACTTTGCGGTTCGAGCTACTACACCACCTCTGTCCTTTCTCTCTCTATATAATAAATTTTCCAGAAACCCTATTCATATTTCCAACCTCCTTTGTGGTTTGATCTTGGAGATCCTTGAATTCACAAGGTGATTGCGATGAACTCCGACGTCCGTTTTGAGTGCTATTTTTTGTTAGAACTATATCAAGGTTAGCTTTTCAAATATATAATTTATTTTCTATAATTATTTACGTGGATTTCTGGAGATTTATTTGAGTGCCAATTGTCCAAAAATTGATGCGTCGCACAATTTTTGAGATTTTTGGAGATCTCGAACCCCGTTTTGCGATCCTTTTAATGTTTTGGAAAGCTGATACATAGATCTACAATATACAAATTTTCCAAAAATTAATAAATTAGTTTAATATTTTATTTAATTAGTAGAACTCAGATTTTGTCGGTGATTCACCAATTTAGTCACGGTTAGTCATAATGGCGATAACTTTTAACCAGTGATTTTGTGGCACTGTCAATTCTAGTGCACTCGTGGTACTGAAATATACTTGGTTGATACTCAAGTCATTGAGTCCATGTTGTTTGACTACTTAGTCAACGATAGTCTTGATTTGCGTGCCATAAGTTTCGAATTAGAAATCGTGACTTTCTTTAGCCAAAAATTTGTATTTAGTTTTATTTCAGATTTTAATTAGGTTAAATTAGGATTTTAAATGATTTATTTCAGAATTAAATAGAATTAATTAGGTTAAATCATTAGCCACTTTCTAAGATTTTTAAAGTGGGATTTTTAGATTCTAACTTGCTTTAAATTATGTGACGGAGTAGATCGAGCGTACGACGTCTTGAGTCTGTGACTTCATCATCTGTCAGAGTAGGCAATTATCACTATGACCTATGTTGCCTTTACTTTATGCTGCATGTTGTTCTTTTCTTTTAACTATTAGTCTTATCTTTCCATTATTGGTACATGAGAGTTATACTTGTTATCATGACCATGCATGTTCACTTAATGCTTTCATTCAATGTTCAATGTTCAAGTTCAAAGTTAATGTCAAGTGATCATGTTTAATTGTGAGCGATTCGATAGGGGAAATACAACAAGTAAGCATATGGACAACGAATTGAATACAAACTCCCTATACATTGATTGCATAATATCAGTCATGCACCATATATATGACTGACGTATATCCCAAACCGTCTACATGCAGAAAGTTAGTATTCTAAAACACACAATACACGTGACTTGATCATTATTTCTATATTGTTTATTGTTTGTCTTCCATCGAGTCTATTTCATACTGTTATCATGTCATAGTAGTACTATTCTTGTCATATCATGTCTATAGTTTATCTTCCTTATTATTGTTTCTTCATGCTTGTATATTATATTGTGTAATATAGTGTTTCGGTGATCTTGCTCCAATCTTGACTGTATAATTTATTTTTCATCTTTAGATGACGTGATCTGTCCCGAGGTCTACGGTGAGTATGTTGGCAACACCGACGTTACTGACGTCACAGATTCTGGCACTGATGCGAATTACTATATTTTCTTTCTTATGCATTCACATTAGTTAGTAGTTATAGCTATGGATCCTAGTTTATCCGTTTTATGTATTCTACCAAGTTTGTTCCTGAGACTGTCTGAGTCGTAGTAGATTATTTGACGACTTTCTTTAGTTCATTATTTGAGACTGTTGGTTATATTTTCCTTGTGAGTATTGGTGACTTAGCTTTGGATGATATGTGCGTACTGTTCTTACTGTGGACCATTATTTATCATAGATAGCATACTACTGTCGACGTTGCGACATAGGCTAGACTTGGCCACAAACTATTATCCTAAAAGTGAGAGTGGGTTATGACAAGTTTTTATGGTGGCCCATACAGGTCTATTTTTGCAAAATATGTGTGAACTCGTGGCAGTACCTATATTAGTCATACTACTGCGCCTGCGATTCGGAAGTGCACATTCACAATTAGGATTTATTTGATTTTTAGGAGAATGACTAAGACTAGGTATGCAATAGGAAAGCCCTTATCTAATTTAACTGCTTGGGTATTTAAGGTTCCTACATAGGCTATGTGATTAAGATAGGAATATATATTGAATTTTAAGGTAACCCTAGTAGATGAATTTAAGGAATTTTTACATCAGTATATTATTATGTCTTGATAAGATAGTATGATCAAAGGTGGATAGACTTCTCGATTGACAAATTAGTTCATCGAGGTTAATCAATTATAATATTAGAGTTGTTAAATTTTGATGCTTTGAAGTTTAGAGTTTATGAAGATTGATGAATATGGATTTCTTCCTAAGGTAAGGTTAAATTTTTTGAAAGAAAATGATTTTCGATTTGATAAAATTGTGATAATGAATTTTAAAATACCGAGGAGATTATGAAAAGTGAATTTGAATTTAAAATATTTTGAAGAATTTAAATTTTGGGGAGTTTAAATTTGAAGATATGAATTTAAAAACTTGAGCATTAAATTATTGATTTAAATTGATAATTGAAATTGAGGATATTTTTAAAATATTTTTGAGGATAACGATTTATAAGATTGCTGGAATTTTTAGATGTTGACCGAATGAATAGGTTAAGGCACTGATGGAAGGTTATGTAGGTCAAACTCCTCTAACTATGTTCTCTTACTTCTATTGCGTGTTCCTATCCTAAACTCTTCAAAACTTTTTAGGATTCGAGACCCTAATCTACATTTTCTTCCAGCTTTCACCAATGATTATATCAATCTTTCTATTTTTAATTTTTTTTTGCTATTTTCATCTAATGATTACGTTTTCTTGTTTTGATATTTTACTACTACTTTTCATGTATATGTTAGATATTTTTCCAGTAGGTGGTTCCAGTGAGTGACTCCAGAATTAGAGGCCAGACAAGCAAAGTATGTGTGTCGCATGCATTTGATCCAGTAATATCAATCCCTATTGTGTCAGAGAATCAAATAAAACTATACTAGAAGCTGAATCATAATAATCATCAAGTAAATAAAAACTATCAGAGAATGTACTCGCCTGTCGTCTAGAGCAATGAATGAGGATCGATGCACAAAGAGGTGTCACACAAACCTATATATGAGATGTACATGGTTATTTGATGCTCTAGAGTAAACAGTGAATCTAAATGCACTAATTTTATGCTAGTAGGCCTTTTCTAGGTCAATACCAGTCAAACTAGGTCCAACATGGTCAACTAGTCAACCTTAGGTCAAGCTAAGTCCATCTAGTCTAAATCTTGGGTTTTGCTAATGTAGGCCAAGTTGTGTTTAGGCTAGAAGTGGTATCTAAACCTTATCCTACCCATGGGTCCCTTAACTCTACATATCTATTCATCCCATTGTGTATGTCACTCAAACTCTAGACTACTACTAACATGTACATAAAAAGTCATGGACATGGCATCCTTAAAATGTTCAGGGAAAAACATATCTAGACTCATATGTGCAGGGGTACTCCCATATTAGTGGCTAAACACATTGTATGCAGTGATGGTCAGGACTTCAAACTGAACAAGATATCCCACATCTTATTACATTGTCCTATGGCCAATATGGCCTACCTATTACCTGTGCCACAGAGCCTCATCCGCTCTCAACTGAACCAAGTGTCTAACTGATACTAATAGCAGATGTATGGCTGCACACCGTTACAACTTGCCTATACTGCTAGTATTTCCAGAAACACAGCTTCCCCTTTTTATCTACTTCACTGATACACTTAACCCTCACTCCTTCTCCCCCAGATTTCATGTGACTGGGGTAACTCCCATCTCTCTCACACTCTCTAGATAATCCTATATGGACTGACATATTAGGAAGTAAAGGGAAAGGTCTGATACAAGACTGAACAAGCAAGTGAACTGCAACAATTGGATCATGACTCATGCCTCCTCTAATTTCCTATAGCATATACCTATATTAAGAATGATGACTGAACCCCTATACTAGAACAGTACAAGGATATCAAGACAACATTGAATAGGCTGATACCTAAGATGAATGAAATGCACTAATACAAAGTAATGAACTAATCTTGAGTTTCCCCCCTTGCGACAAGCTGTTACTGCTTTGCTCAAAGAAGGTAGCATACTTCATGTGAGCAGGGAATACAAGAGAGCAGTGTACATGTGGTAATTAGAGTGAATCAGTTGGTATCCAAATAGACCTCCGACACTCTCTTAATTAGGTCCCACCTACAGAACATTAGTAGCTAAATGCAGTGAACCTAATTAATTACAACAACTAAAACAAAGACCTGGACTTAGAAAGTGCAGAACAAAAACGGGGTTAATGCAGGACAATAAAGTAGTGGGGGTTTCTTGTGACTGCACACAAGGGAAACTCCTCATGGTGAGTAGGACAGATGAATAATGAATACAGTAAAGCAAAATGTGCAGTGAAGAATGTATGTAGGTGTTGCAACTTGTGCAGTGTTTGGATACAAGATGATATGGTTCAGTTTAGGAAAGTGGAAGCTTGCAGTACAAAATAGAGAGTACAACACAAAAAGGGAATGCATGTATGTAGCTGCACACAAGGTAATTGGACGGACCATAATGTAATGGGGCCATGCTCTGCAGCAGAAGATCTAACTCAAGGTATGTAGGTCAGGATACAATGCAGTGAGCTAGGTATGAGCTAGCCTGTCACTTTGTGATGTAACAGAAACAAATGCAGTGGGGGGGGGGGGGGGGTGATACAATGGGTTGGACATGTTAGTGCATGCCAAGGCCACACATGAAGATGTAAGGCTAAACCATATATAGCCATTCGAGCTCCACTCTCCTAACCTTAAACTAGTATGCAGTGAACACTCAACAGGGTCGAGCAGGGGATGGCTTGATCATGAGGGAAATGAGGTGTCTGGTTATTTAACTCAAAGCAAAAAGGGAAAGGACAATGTCCAAGGATGTATATACCTGAGCCCTCTCTATAGGCAAGGTAGGTGTTTATCAATTATAGTGCACAAACTCAAGATGGATTGAGCAATGAATCTCTGAACAATGTAGGGCATATATGGACCGAACTCATTACTGTCAAGGACTGAATCAAAGAGATCAAGGGCTGGACTAAACAGTCATTCATGATGACTGATCCCTAGGATATAGTAGACAACATAAAAGACTCAACTCACCTACAAGGTAAGGACTGGACTCAAAATGATGCAGGGCACTGCTATGCTAAGGTGTAGGGCCTAACATCTAAGATTCATGTGAGAACAATCATGAAGTGGTCAGTGGCAAATGGGCAGATCATTTCCAGAGAATATGAAGTATAAGAAGGCTCAACTAATGCAGTGATGAACAATCTTTGCAAAACAGGAAGACTGAACCAACCTAATAGAACATGATAGTGAACCCAAGGTCCCCGAGCCAAACTGCTCTACCAAAAGCAACCCAAATTACAAGATATCAACCCACATAACAACACAACATATTACTTAATTTAAATAACTAATTATAACTGAAATTTACATATCAAAAGCCCTAAGAGTCATTTCGTCAAACACTTGGTGTGTGTATTCGATACCCTCGTGATACACACATTAAAAGAATCCAAAATTGACCCAACTTCTTTCTAATGCAAGAGGGACCCTAAATGAATGCATCTATACCAAGGGAATGAAAATTTGAACGGTTTAGAGGGCTCTTACCAACTGAGAGTTGGAATCTCAATGAAAACTTCTAGATCTATATCTCCACCAAGCTCTAATGGTCAAATTGCTCCAAATGCTCCCAAGCTAGGAAATAGAGGCTTCCTCTCTTCAAGGAAAAGAGTATGCAATTCGTTTGAGGGAATTTGGACTCAATTTGAGGAATAGAGGCAATTTGGGAATAACATAAATTAGGGTTAGGGTTTGAAATGAAAAGAGACAAGAAGGAGAAATGTTTACTGAAATAGGAAAAGGGGAGGGTCTCCTTGTGGCCGGCCAAGGGTTTGGCTGGGGCTTGGTTGGGTGAAAATTCCTAAATGCCCCTTCTATTTGTCATGTAAAGCCCCTTTAAGAAAAGGCCCAATCCCACTTAATGTTTTAGTCATTTCTAATTAATTCGTTACTTAGATTTGAAGATATCTAACTAAAATAGAATTTATCTAAGGTTGTCTAATCTTACTATGTAGGTTTCTTGGTCATGGCTAACATCTAACCAATGTGATTCTAAGGTTTCACTAATTAATGACACTAATACAAATCATTAAATAAATAATAATAAAATAATCAAAAAAATTATAAATTACTAAAATACCCTTATTCTAGAATGTGGTGGTGACAAATCTACCCCACTTGGAAAAATTTTGTCCTCAAAATTTAAGATGGTCATACTTCTTCTAAGTCAAACCCCCAACAATCAAAGTCAAAAAATTTCCACCTAATAACATGCAAGATCATGGTCCTATTGGTCGTGATTTCACAGTCTCAGACAGGGTCACTACACTACCTAGCACAGCATAAAATATCCTGACAGGTACTAACAGAATCACACAATCAAGATGGAAAAAGAAGGATAGGAAAAGACATACCTGCTAACACGTCACCTGTAGCATCGGTCTCCTCGATCGTCAGCGCAAAACCCTGCCCCTTTGGGGTATATCCCTTTGATGGTGCGGGGGCATGGTGCTGTGCCATAGGTAGCCTAGCTCCTCTCTCTACTTCAAGATACTCAGGTGACATCCACACTGATATCTTCCTCCACTATACTAGGGTACCACCTATAGGTTATCTATTCTGAAGGCTGATAACCATACCCGTCTTTTCAGATATAACTGAGGCAACCTAGCCCATAAGATTTATCTTGGTAGAAAATCAAGTAAACAATGAACACCAAGAATCAAATTCAATAACGAACAAGAAAAGTAAACAGAAACAGTTGGAAGCAAATTTCGAGATAGTTTATAATGAGATTCTCAAGGGTCGTCCCAGAAATCTTTTCAAGTAGTCCTAACTGTGATTGGGTATCCTTTCCTCTAAAGTCTATTCCTTATCTCCTATCGCAGGCGTGCAACAATGTAACTAATCATCGCACTACCACGACATCACACTAATACGAATCTTGACCTGTATGGGCCACCACTAAAAATGTGTCACGTCCCACACTCGGTATAGGGGCATGAGTACGTAATAGCACCCAACCTACATCGCAGAATCGACGGTAGAACGCTGTTCTAGGTTGCTAACTAACAACTCACACAAAGATATATTTCATAGATCTCAACTCTGAATGGAGGACAAGTATAAAGATATGGTAATACTCAATCACAGTCTAAAGCACGATAAGATATCAAGAAGTCTAAATAACTATAAAACTCAACAAACAACAACTAAAATAATATCTGAAACAAATCTCAAATATAATATCAAAATCTCCACTTATAACAATTCAAGTTCGAAACAGAAAATCTAAAAACAAGTCCACTAATCTAGTCTCTCGGACACTCCTGAGAATCGGGACCCAAGGCAGCTATCCCCTCCTCGGATCCATAGAAGGTAGGACACGTATCCTCAGGGTAGTCATCTGAAAAATATATCCAGTCAGGATTGGAACGAGCACAGCTCCTGTAGCAGTTCCAAATAAATGACAAAGACTATAAAGCAGTTATAGATAGTAATACTTGATAAATCATAGAAAGTTTGAGACATGAATTAAAATAGAACAACAATTTAGTACAAGGAAAGGAAATACAGTAAAACAGGAGAGCATTACAGTAAAAACTGTAAATAGAAATAACTAAAGTAGAGCAATATGACGTGATTCCAGACAGTACAATGTGAATCAAGTGTAGTTCCAGTGTGAGTCCAGTACAAGACACTAACCAGTGTGTTTTAAAATACTGCTTTCGACTTATAACAGCTAGGGGGTAAATATGGTACATCGCATGCTTGGCAAGCATATGACGACTATCTTTCCAGATTAGACCAGTAGTGAATACGGTACGTCGCACGCTTGGCCAAGCGACGACGACTATCTTTCCACTAGGGGTGGTTCCTGTATGATTGGGAATGTTTACATATCTACTCGAGTATTTCTTCGCCCAACAAGTACAAGTGAATCCATAACACGATACATAAATCGAATACAAGTCCAGCCAGAACAATGTGATGCCAGTAGGGGATTCTAGTAGGTGGTTCCAGTAAGTGATTCCAAAATTAGAGGCCAGACAAGTAAAGTATGTGTGTCACATACAATGGATCCAGTAATATCAATCCGTGTTGTGTCAGAAAATCAAATAGAACTATACTAGAAGCTGAATCATAATAATCATCAAGTAAATAAAAACTATCAGAGAATGTACTCGCCTGTCATCCAGAGAAATGAATGAGGATCGATGCCCAAAGAGGTGTCACACAAACCTATATATAAGATGTACATGGTTATTTGATGCTCTAGAGTAAACAATGAATCTAAATGCACTAATTGTATGCTGCTAGGCCTTTTCTAGGTCAGTGGCAGTCAAACTAGGTCCAACTTGGTCAACTAGTCAACCTTGGGTTAAGCTTAGTCCATCTAGTCTAAATATAGGGTTTTGCTAATGTAGGCCAAGTAGTGTTTAAGCTAGAAGTGGTATCTAAACCTTATCCTACCCATGGGTCCCTTAACTCTACATATCCATTCATCCCATAGTGTATGTCACTCAAACTCTACATATCCATTCATCCCATAGTGTATGTCACTCAAACTCTAGACTACTACTAACATGTATATATATATATATATATTTTGTTTGTTTATATATATATATATATATATATATATATATATATATATATATATATATATATATATATATATATATATAACCACCAATATAAAGTATATTGCCTCACTCTAACCCGTTTACTAATATGGCAGTTTATATATATAGCATATAAAAAATATATATACTAACCATAGGAATTGACATATGGAATTCAAGTAACTGGACCCTATTGCAAGTCATTAAGTAAACTAAGTATCCCAACTAACTAATACCAATTTGAAGGAATTCAAGTCCAACATATATACTGTCACTACTATCCTTTGGCTAAATATGGATTTACTCTAATCCACAACTCTCCCAAGCCAATGCTATGAACTTCTGGACCAAGTTAAGGTTTCAAGGGAACCCTTATCTGGACATTTCAGAATGGGTCAAGGACGGGACAGTGAGATGATTGAACCAAAAAGTCATGGACAAGGCATCCTTAAAATATACAGGATAAAACATATCTGGACTCACATGTGCAGGGGTCCCACATTAGTGGCTAAACACATTGTATGTAGTGATGGTCAGGACTTCAAATTGAACAAGATATCCTACATCTCATTGCATTGGCCTATGGCCAATATGACCTTCCTATTACCTGTGCCACGGAGCCTCATCCTCTATCAACTGAACCAGTATCTAACTGATACTAATAGTAGATGTGTGGCTGCACACCCTTACAAGTTGTCTGTACTGCTAGTGTTTCTAGAAACACAGCTGCCCCTTTTTATCCACTTCACTGATACACTTAATCCTCACTCCTTCACCTCCCGATTTTATGTGACTGGGGTAACTCCCATCTCTCTCACACTCTCTAGATAATCCTATATGGACTAACATATTAGGAAGTAAAGGGAAAGGTCTGATACAAGACTGAACAAGCAAGTGAACAGCAACAATTGGATCATGACTCATGCCTCCTCTAATTTCGTATAGCATATACCTATATTAAGAATGATGACTGAACCCCTATACTAGGACAGATACAAGGATATCAAGACAACATTGAATGGGTTGATACCTAAGATGAATGAAATGCACTAATACAAAGTAAAGAACTAATCTTGAGTTTTTCTCCTTGCCACAAGCTGTTAATGCCTTGCTAAAGAAGGCAACATACTTCATGTGTGTAAACCCCCTAAATTTCTACTACGATTTTTTAAAAATTTTGTATTTATTTTGTACTTCGCATACGAGTTCACATTGTTGTATTTGCGTAGCATGCGAGATTTGCGTTTCGTATTTGCTCGACGAGTGCGAATATGTGTCGAGGTACATATTTTAGAAAAATATTTTTATTATAAAATTTATTTTTTATAGAAAAGTACATGTTCAAATAAATGTGATAAATATTTTTATTTGTATAAAAGAGTTATTTTATTCGTCGTTTAAAAAATAAGTAGTGATTTGGAAATTGTGGGTTATATGAAATGTATTCCAGATATTTTACAAAATTTGAAATTTGTTTATTAATATATTTTTGTTATTTATAAAAACTATTTTTATGATTTAATGTTTAAGTATTTATCGTGATCTTTGAAATTAATTATTATTATATTTATTGAATTATGAAAATGATATTTGAGATTTTGTTAATTTTAATATTTGATTAAATATGATAATATAAATTAGAAAAGATTTTATTTGAATTTGAATTAAATAAATGTTTTATCTATGTTTGATTCGGATTTGAACGATTAAAGTTTAAATCGAATTAAATTTAATATGATATTATCTATGGGGGAATTTAAATCCTCCCAATCCTTATCCTAATATGATTCCCACCTCCTATAAAAGGAGAGGTACTTGCCCTCTCTTTCTTCTATGAATTTCCACAACCATCCAAGTGCCGTGCATCATGTCCGTGCCAATTCCCATCCACTATAACCTCTCCATTACAAATATATTATTCCTTTGTGTCCGACATCTCCGGACACACCCAATCCGTGTCACGCAAGACACCACCACTCCATCCCTGTCGTGTCGGACATCTTCGACACGACAACACCACAAACAACCCGACTTCGCTCTCCTCACCTGACCAGCAGTACCACCGGACTTCATCCATCCCCGCCACGACAGCCGATCCACCACAGCCCTGTCTCCATCTACGGCCTCGGCTGAACCCAGCCTCCACAACACCATCAACCTCATCACCCGGCATCCCCGCCACGGCCAATACACCACCCCTGCACCACCAGATAGCCCCTGGCTTTGGCCATCTCTCAACCCAGACCCCCGCACTCACCACGATCACCGCCCAAATTTCGTACGTCATCCACTACTAGCGCCATCCCACGTCCGCACACCGCTGCTACGACCAGCGACACCGAGCCACCCACACCCCGGACTCCTACCACACCGTCGCTATCACCGCCACCTACGACAACCCCTCCTCCTCCTCTCTTCTCCAAACCCAGCAACCCCATCACCATCATCGGCACCATCGTCGAAAAATCTAAAACCGTCAACACCATCCCAATCACAACAGAAGAAGAAGAAGGGAAAACAATTGAACCCTCACCACCATGACCCTGCATCGCCGGCGTCCGCCTCCGTTGGCCGGTCCGCCACCGGACTACACATCCAGGCGCTCAGCCCCACCGTTGAACTCCGGCCAACGCACGCATCCAGATCTCGCCATCGGCCGCCGAGGCTCAGATCTGTCGTGCCCGACCCCTGGCGCGCCATCCTAGCCGAGCTTCGACCACTGATCTGCGCGGACTGCTCTGCGCCGCTCGCAACGAGCCACTGTTGCGCCGCCTTCCCGAGCGCTGCCCATCGGTGAAGCCTCCACCTCCCCGCAAGTCGGCAGCCGCCGATGGAACTCCCAATCGCTCCACATGTAAGCCTTCTCTCCCTCTCCTTCTCCCCACTCTTCCCTCTTCTCAACTACTCTCTCTCCACTCCCTTTCTTTCTTTCATCCTTACTTTTAAAGAACAGCAGACTTATGCTGTTATTATTATTATTATTATTATTATTATTATTATAATTATTGTTATTATTATTATTATTATTATTATTATTATTATTATTATTCTTATTATTACATATAAGTATACTTTGTTAAAAGGTTTATTAATATCATTATTATTATTTTTAATATTGTGTTGCATTAAACACATAAATATATAATAAATTCTAAATTTTGGTAACAAAAGTATATTGGTGCTTGACTATGTATGTAATTTCAAAACTGATTTCAGAACGTAAATATTTTACTATATTATTGACATTTAAAAAAATAGTCTTCGATCTAAATCCTACTTTGATTAAAATTAGATTCTCTCCCAAAAACGATTTTTAGAATATTTTGACTAAGTATAAATATAGCTTCCTATCTCAAACATTATTTTGATAGAACTTAGAGTTAACCCCAAAAACTAATTTTTGAAAGTATAGTTTTTCGAAAATTTATTTTAAATAATAAAATCTAGTTTCATATATTATAGATAAAACATAACATATGTACTTATTTTTGCCAATTCTCTTATGTTATCATTGATGATCGTGACTGATCATATTTCCTATTTTTTCGCAAATTCCTACCCCTAAACATAGACCGCGGCTATTGGACAATCAAGACTTGTCGGATCATCGCACCACGCTAGGTGACACACCAGGTAAGATAACTTGCCATAATTTACTGTTTATAATTAGTCTATATTTTATTTATTGCATATCACTGTGTATTTCTTTCCAGTTCCTTTAGCTGTACCATTATTACAGTTCCTGATTTACTGGCTGGTCAGTGATATTAGCTGTATCTTGTTAATTATCCTTTGATTGCATGTGGACCTAGAGTTATGAGACTTTCATTAGTTTAGCACATCTACATAAACTTTGACACAGAGGTGGCACGAGATGTGTGAGTTGTGAGTAGCATATAGCATCTGGACTTGCGTGTTGGCTGATCACTGATACGTATGGGACGTACAATAGGTCTAACTGTCAATAGATGTACATTAGAAGACTTGACGGTTAGTAGTGTTATATGGTCGTGGATGCGACTTAAATAAGAGCATTGGATGGGGAGAACAGTACCTAACGTATGAGCTTCTTTGCACTTCTCTGATTACCTGTGCGCTCCTCCGGAGACGCAGGCTCCAGGTGCCCTCTGACGTTTTCCAGAGCGTTATGGACGTAGCCCCTTGCACATGATGCCCTCTGACGATCTTCAGACGTTACGGACGTAGGCCCCTGGTGCCTTATATGGGGACTATGCCGATCCCATTTACAGTCAGGGCTCATGCGTCGAAGGAATTGTTTCTCAACTGCATGTTCACTTTAGTACGGTTAGGTTACCTCATTAATGTCTTGTCATTTACCTTTATTTGTGACATGTTTTATATTCAGTATTTATATGGCATGTTCTTTATTGTATCTTGTTACGTCCCTATGAGGACCTAGTGAATTCTCTAGGTGTGTCTTTGTGGTTTTCGCAGGTGCTCTAGCCAAGGCCATGTTTTACTCCCTTCCTCCGAGGTGATTGCATTTGGATCGCCTTGTATTGCTCGACAAAAACTCATTTATTATGTATTTCTCTCTTTCTAGTTGGTAGTGGATTTGTCTCTGCCCAACAACTTATAAACGATGATTCATGAGTTATTATAAATTCTTTATTTTTTATTTAGGGATGAGATTAGTGTCATGGTGTACTATATTTTACAGCTTATATACACATACGACGGTCCATATACCTCGTATGTATACAGCTGGCATATCGACGTACTTAGTCCTAAGTATTTTGGGACTGGGGGCGTTACCATGTGAGCAGGGAATACAAGATAGCAGTGTACAGGTGGTAATGGAAGTGAATCAGTTGGTATCCAAATAGACCTCTGATACTCTCTTAATTAGGTCCCATCCGCAGAACATTAGTGGCTAAATGCAGTGAACCTAATTAATTATAGCAACTAAAATAAAGACCTAGACTTAGAAAGTGCAGAACAAAAAGTGGGTTAATCCAGGGCAATGAAGTAGTGGGGGTTTCTTGTGACTGTATACAAGGGAAACTGCTCATGATGAGCAAGACAGATGAATAATGAATGCAGTAAAGCAAAATGTGCAGTAAAGTATATGTAGGTGTTGCAACTTGTGCAATGTTTGGATACAAGATGATATGGTTTAGGTCAGGGAAGTGGAAGCTTGCAGTACAAAATAGAGAGCGCAACACAAAATGAGAATGCATGTATGTAGCTGCACTCATGGTAAGTGGACATACCATAATGTAATGGGGCCGTGCTCTGCAGCAGGAGATCTGACTCTAGGTATGTAGGTCAGAATACAATGCAGTGAGCTAGGTATAAACTAGCCTATCACTTTATGATGTAACAGAAAAAAATGCAGTGGGGGGTCTGATACAATGGGTTGGACAGGTTAGTGCAGGCCAAGGCCACACATGAAGATGCAAGGCTAAACCATATATAGCCATTCAGGCCCCACTCTCCTAACCTTACAATAGTATGGAGTGAAATGAGGCGTCTGGTTATTTAACTCAAAGCAAAAAGGGAAAGGACAATGTCCAAGGATGTATATACCTGAGCCCTCTCTATAGGCAATATAGGACAGGTGTTTATCAAATATATTGCACAAACTCAAGATGGACAGAGCAATGAATCTCTGAATAATACAGGGCATATATGGACTGAACGCACTGTTGTCAAGGCCTGAATCAAAGAGATCAAGGCTGGACTAAATATTCGTTCATGATGACTGATCCCTAGGATACAGTGGACAACATAAAAGACTCAACTCATATACAATGTAAGGACTGGACTCAAAATGATGCAGGGCACTGCTATGCTAAGGTGTAGGGCCTAATATTTAAGATACATGTGAGAACAATCATGAAGTGGTTAGTGGCAAGTGGGTAGATCATTTACAGAGAATAGGAAGTATAAGAAGGCTCAACTAATGTAGTAATGAACAATCTTTGCAAAAAGAAAGACTGAACCAACCTAACAGAATAGGACAATGAACCCAAGGTCCCCGAGCCAAACTGCTCTACCAAAAGCAACCCAAATTACAAGATATCAACCTACATAACAACACAACATATTACTTAATTTAAATAACTAATTATAACTGAAATTTACATATCAAAAGCCCTAAGAGTCATTTCGTCGAACACTTGGTGTGCGTATCCGATACCCTCGTGATACGCACATCAAACGAATCCAAAATTGACCCACTTCTTCCTAATGCAAGAGGGACCCTAAATGAATGCATCTATATCAAGGGAATGGAAATTTGAAGGGTTTAGAGGGCTCTTACCAATTGAGAGTTGGAATCTCAATAAAAACTTCTAGATCTAGATCTCCACCAAGCTCTAATGGTCAAATTGCTCCAAATGCTCCCAAGCTAGGCAATAGAGGTTTTCTCTCTTCAAGGGAAAGAGTATGCAATTCGTCTGAGAGAATTTTGAATCAATTTGAGGAATGAAGGCAATTTGGGGAAGAACACAAATTAGGGTTAGGGTTTGTAATGAAAAGAGGCAGGAAGAAGGAATGTTTATTTAAATAGGAAAGGGGGAGGGTCTCCTTGTGGCCGGCCAAGGGTCTGGCTAGGGCTTGGTTGGGTGAAAATGCCTAAATCCCTTTCTATTTGTCATGTAAAGCCCCTTTAAGAAAAGGCTCAATCCTACTTAATGTTTTAGTCATTTCTAATTAATTCCTTACTTAGATTTGAAGATATCTAACTAAAATAGAATTTATCCAAGGTTGTCTAATCTCACTAAGTAGGTTTATTGGTCATGGCTAACATCTAACCAATGTTATTCTAAGGTTTCACTAATTAATGACACTAATACAAATAATTAAATAAATAATAATAAAATAATCAAAAAAATAACAAATTACTAAAATAACCTTATTCTAGAATATGGTGGTGATAGATTGGTGAGGTGAATTTGTATTAAGAGTTAGATACTAGGTAGTAGCAGTATTCGATAATTCCTGTTTGCTTTTAAATGAATTTGACCGTTACGGAGGGTTGTGAATGTTTCAGTTAGATGAGGTTTTGAGCTCAGTTTGATTGCTATTAATTTCTAGTTAGGCAAAATAGAGACTAGTGTAGGTTAGTAATGGGCCTGGCTTTGGAAATAGTAGTAAAAGGGAATTAAATGTTGCTGTTAGAGAAATAAGAGTAGGAGTTGGTTTTGAAAGTTTTAAGTTGGGCTATTAAACATGATTTGATGATTATTGATGATTTAATGGGACTTGGGCCACCTGGGTGTAGAGCAGTTCAAAAACTTTAAGAAATTCCTGTCGAACAAATATTGAAGCTTTGGTGTTTTAATACATAGTTTGGGTTTTTAAAGATTTAGTTGAGTTATTAAGTTTTGACCAATTGGTGGAGTTATTGGACTTTATCTAATTAGTAGAGTTATGGGCTACGTACTATAAGTATTTCTTGGGCCATTGTTATATGGGATTTAAGAGGAAGAGCTTTATTGTTGATGAAGATTTTGATAGGGGATTCTTTATTCTATTTTGGCTAGGTTTGGACTAAGGAGCATTTTGGACAAATTGAACCTGAGCCAAGTACTCCGTATTTTGTTTCCCAATATTAAATAAATACAATTTATTCTATTTTCCTAATTTAGCATGAATCATATGCGACATGACTTTCGACATGAATCATGACTCTTCTATCGCATGATTTATTTTCATGACATGTTTGAATCCTATTTGCTATGAATTTATGAATCATAAATCTAAGAAATCAAGTTTCGAATCTTGCTTGATAAGAATCTAAGTAATCAAGTTCCGAATCTTGCTTGATAAGAATCAAAAAAATAAAGTTTCGACTCTTGTTTGAGTTTTCGAATCATAGAAAAGAGGAAATACCGAGTAGATATGTGGTCAAACCAGTCTAGTTCGAAGCATAGTTTGACATACGCTATACGTATGTTCGAGCCTGATCAGTCCTAATCTAAACCTTAGCCGGCCACATATCGAAACAATATTTCAAATCATATAGAATGCTTGTTGTGCATCCTTGATTCATTATCCGACTCTGTGACTAGTTATATTATATTTTATTATGATTCTCACAGTTTCTCTTGTTGCAGATTGCATTTCATTACAGTATTCATGCATTATCTGGTTTAGATTTTTATTACTTTTCATGCTTTATTTATTATTGTGTTACATTTTACGAGGATATACTTTGCTCATTTCCTGACTGGATCGTTGTCTACCTGGAGTTAGCAGGTTGGATTGGAGGATTGCTTTAGAAGAATTAGAATTAGTATAGAATTATTTATCTACTATTCATTGTATATTATTTCGAGAATTTGGTCGGATTTGTCTCCAAGATGAGATTGACATGTATATGTACCAAAAGAGATATAGTAGACTGTGAATGTATATGGGTTGATTGCTTTTTGTTTACTAGCTATGTGATTGAGCATAGATCGATATCATTATAACTTGAGGATTCTTGAGAACTAGACAGCTGACTACCACTGTCAACGACAGCGTAGGCTGGACGTTCTTACAACCCGTATCCGATCATGCGGGCGCAGGGCGTGACATGTATATAGATAGGTAAGTGGAGAAGCCTGTGGTGTATAGGTTAGGTACATATTATCGCAGGAGTTTAAGAGTGTGTGTGTAAATATGGAAACCCATATGTGATTAATAGCAAGATAGATGCACACATGTGTGGCTTCGTGTGTATGCATCTCTATGGATACATAGGTTAGAGGGATTTGGCTTTGATCAAAACCTGTGTGGAATATATGATAGATAGGTAGGTTATTGGTGAACGAAGGGGGCATGAGTGTTATTGCTTGTTTCCAAACAGTAACAATAGTATTGGCAACTGCCTAGAAGAGGCAGAATGCAGCAGTAATAGCTGTTTTTTCTTGGCAGTAGCTTGGAGGGGGGGCTATCTAGCAACTACAGTGAAAGGGAGAAGTAGTGATACGTAGCCTGCCCTGCAACAGTGATGGAGTACTAGCAGCAGGGGCAAGTGGTAGGATAGTTTCACAACAACAAGCAAAAGATATGGTATAGACAGTAGTTTGAATTGCACAGGGGCAGCAACATTAGATACTGCTACCTATTGGTAGTAGTTGAAGTGGAGCCAAATGATAGCAGATGTAAGGGTGTACCACATACGTGTATGTGTAGTGCAGCAATAGAAAGTAGAGGGGTAGCAACAGATAGCACATGACAGGTAGCAGTGTGTGCGAGTGTGTAGATAGATGTTAGGGGTTAGGAATATGATATGTGGGTAGGTGAATCATGTAGGTAGTGTACACCATGGTATCATGATAAGACATGAGGTATGGGTAAAGTGAAGGGTATGTGCCATATGTATGTATAGATGTGAGGGTAATGAATGTACCCTAAAGGGGGAGGGGTGAATAGGGTCAAGCTTACTAATCAAGCACTAAACGTAATAGATAATTTAAAGATTAGGAGTGTAAGAGAAGAAGCAATAACAATACCGACATCCGATGTATCCTGGTATCCTCCCGAACGACACTCCAGTCCCAAAACTCTCTGCAGCTTTAATCTACTATTATCGTAAATAGTACAACGTGAGTTTTTATCCAAAGGCTCACTAACTTCTTACACGAGAGCTTTTATCCGAAGGCCTCTCCGACTTCAATACAAGAACTTTGATTCGAAGACTCTCCAACATAATAATAGCTTTCATCCGAAGACTCTCGAACTTCAACCTCTTCGCAAGAAGGTTTTGATCTTCTTACAACAAGATGAAGGTCTCTCTTTACAACTCAATAACTCTAAGACAATTTGTGGATGACAAATGAAAGCTTTGTAAAGTTGTTTGTGGATAGGCTTTGTTGATTTCGAAATTTTTAGGCTCAAAGCATCAACCTCAAATGAAGGAGTTCAAGGTTATTTATAAAGCATTGAAAATAGCTCAAAGGCAACTTTTTAGTCAACAACCGATATACCGTCGGTACAAATCGGTGTACCATCGGTATACCGGTCTGGAATGCAACGGCTAGAAATATAGCCGTTGGGATCATTAAATGCTCGAAAATTCGACCGTTGGATTTTTAACGTTACTAAATCGGTATACAGGTGGTGCGAACTGGTGTACCGTCGGTATACCAGTTCATTAGGCCGGAGAGCAAATTTTACATAAAATTGGTATACCGTCGATATGCTGGTTTCCATCTGAAAATGGTCCTATGCTAATTTTTATCCTAGCTTTCGATTTTGCCATCCATTTCTAGTGTATACAAATATTTCTAAAATGTATTAGAGACTCCAGATATATTTCAGTAGGTGCAAGATTCTTCAGAGTCTTGAAATGAAGATGGTATGGCTTGGCTACTTTATTTGATAGATGATGGCTTCTTTCCTTGACGACAATTGTCCAAAGATATCCAGATTGTAAAACCTGAATACCTTTCGCGGGCTTTGCCCCCGAATCCCACGGAGGGCGCTGCCCCCTCGACCCCCATCCGCTGACCGAGCAGCGGAAACCCCAAGTGCGTGGCTCTGGAGATATCGTCGGGTGGTTCAGAGAAATCTTGTGGAATACTATAGTGATAACACGAATATTAGTGATATACATAGTAACAAGTAAGATAAAGTTAATACACATTAGTGGCTACGGAGATATGTCCATGTTGATCTTGCTTATTGCTTTTCTGCAAATACTAGTCAGACGAACAAAACAATATACATAGTAACAAGTAAGATAAAGTTAATACACATTATGACTTATTCTATGTTTAAGTATAAATACTATGGTGATAACATGGATATTAGTGATGACATAATGTTAAACATAATCGAATAACCACAATAAAAAACATAGTTAGATCATTGGGCTAACAGGTGATGTATCCTATGTGAGAGTGTGGTTAAGTAGAGGAAAGGAAGATAAGGTATGGAGGTAATGGGTTAGGAATGGAGAAAAAAAGACATAAGAGTATATATATGCATATTATATATATATATATATATATATATATATATATATATATATATATTATGCATATTATATATATATATATATATATATATATATATATATATATATATAATATATATATATATATATATATATATATATATATATATATATATATATTTTTTTTTTTTTTTTTTTTGCATATTATATATATATATATATATATATATATATATATATATATATATATATATATATATATATATATATATTATGCATATTATATATATATATATATATATATATATATATATATATATATATATATTATATATATATATATATATAATATTTTCCTCTTCTTATGCTTATGTTATATGGATTGAGATATAGAGTTGATATAGTGATTGTTACACCATTAATTTTAGGACTGGAGTGTGACATAGTTTTTGTGGTGGCCCGTACAGGTTGAGATAAATCGTTTCGGTTACGTCACTGTACTGGACGAGCCAGCACTATGATAGTATATTATGATCTCAATCCACTGCTACTATTGAAAATTCCTTTGACTTCTAATATCACCTTTGAATTTTGTATTTGTGCTCAAATCATAGCTTCCTTGAATTCCCATTTATGAACTCTCGTCCTTCCCTATTTCAGAAGGGCGAACTTTTGTGATTGATCAACCATTTTGATTATATCTTATTATAGATTATGGTTAGGGCAGACATAATATTCTGTAGGTGATTATTTATGGCACATAGGGGTTGGATAGATGTCTTTACTAGATGGATCGATAGGATATGGATAACACCTCTATCGTGGTTTAGTTTCTATAAAAAAGTTCCTTGATTGAAGGAGAGATCCCTTGACTAGAACACATGAAATTAAATTAGATGTTTACATATTTACAGATATGTTGGAAAAATTTCCAGTAATGATTGAGATGACTACAAATATGAATATAAGAGTGCAAAGATCGACTAGAAATTAGATGAAGATCAGAATAGTACTATCTTTATAATAGAATTACCAAATGATATGACTTAAGGAAATGATAAATTAAACGAGTCATGAATTGGTGATTAGACTTCAGCCTATAAATTATCTAGAAGGTTTTACTTGGGGGATATAGGAACATATGCTTAACAGAACTAGGTAATTAACTAAGATATGTAGGTCATTATAGACACTCCACCAAGACATGATTAATACAGTACGGTACCAGGCTTATCCCTAATATGAGGCATAAGGATCATTAAACTAAACCATGCTACCATTGTCTAAGCTAGACAGAGTTTGAAAAATACGAAAGGTTCCCTGATCATAAAGGATGAGATGAGTGAGAGTTCAACCTGAAAGAAGACACACTGGATTTTAGAGTGCCAACTTGAATGACAATAGCAAATAGAGCCCAAGGACTCAGTTAGGATACAAAATTATGAAGCATGATGATCATGACTAGATATAAACCCTTAGAGTTATATTGAACTGAAATTTAAGGAATTTTCTTGTGGAGGGCAAAGAAAATATGATAGAATAGAAAAAGAATTTTTCTTGGGTATTGAGGAAGTATCCTAGAAAGATTAGGTATCAGAGAGAAATGTGATCTATGAGTAGGTAAGTCTGAGATAGACTAGTCAACCATCTCCATATTGGTTGAGTCAAACCCTAAATGACCTGTTAAAAATTGGGCTAGAAAATTTACCAAAATGGTTATGCTATGATAGGAGTATTAGACCTAAGTATTTATTTGACCCAGCCTCAAACCTTCCAAAGCAGATGTGAGTGAAATGGTTAGGCATGCTTGTAAGAAATGTATAGTTTGCTTATGGTTAGAAGGGGTAGAACATCGGTTATGTTGCTAAGAGATTTAACCCATGGCTTGTAAGAGTATGGTATAGAATTTGAAGGGATTTATCGAGTTGAGGATTGATTATACCCTTCTATCTTCGATGGTTAGTCATAGTTAAGGATATGGGAGTAGAGTTAGAGAAGTCATACCTCCAGAGACAAACTAGTAAACCCTTCGTCAAATGCAAAATAGTTAGGCATCCTGGAGGTATTGTAACTGGAATAATTGTGTTTGCTGTACATAGTAGATATATAAAGAGATGAAGGAATTATAGGAGCAGTACTAGGTTTAGGTAGAAATATTGGAAGAGGAACAAGGTTGGAATTATAGGATGGTTCATAAATAAATTAAGAAGTATCAAGAATTATGACAATGGTTATCCACGATGACTTAACAAGGATTACAGAGAGGATATACCTTAAGCAAGTTGTATAGTCGTAAAATCCAACCTGAGAGTGAGATTCGAATAAAGAATATGGAGGTTATCTTAAAGAAATAAATGATACAAATATTATGATAAGATAAAAGTGAGGTTAGAAAAGAAAATTGATTATGATATACAAGTAGGTTGTTAGGAAGTTGTAGATAGACACATGATCACGATTATGGCATTCAGGAACAAGAACAAGAACAGAAACGAAATGACATAAGAAGAGAGGGAAGCAAAATATCAAGATAGAGACGTGGGAACAAAATAAAAGAGGAATATCACTACCAAAATATTGCTATTTAGCGATGAAAATATCCGTCGCTAAATATGATATTTTCGTCGCTAATGTAACTTACTGACGGATTACCGACCGAAATGGAACGTTGATAACAATAACGTCGGTAATCCGTCGCCATAGCGACGGTTTAGCGACGGAAATACCGACTTAATATAGCGACATATTAGCAACAAAAATAAATTATAACCTCCGTAAATCGAATTTTTGCTTTTTGTCGAATTTTGGATTTTTTCGAAAATCTGTATTTTTTTTCTGAACTTTTAGAAAACTTGAAATACTAATATAATATATATTTATTATTATTATTTTTAATCATGAAACTATCAGTATTTTGTTGGGGCTTTGACCTCGAGAAAGCTATTTTAAATGAGATTTTACTCTATTAAAATATCTTGCCCATTTCTTAAATTTATACAAGTTATAAGTAACTGTTTTTATATAATATATATATTTGTCGAAATAGGTTTTGTGAATTAATATATATAATTATTAACTAATTTAATTATTGGCTAAAGTAGCTAGTGGTTAGCAGTTAGTATCATAGTTAGTAGTTAGTTTTCCACTAAATTTACTACCTATTACATTTACATTTCTTGCCATTAGGGTTTTTTTCTTTCCTACCCTATAAATATTGGATATTTCCTAATATTTTCACAATAATAATTTCCTAAACCCTACACTTGTAGCCGCCAACCAGGCCCCACCCCAACAGTCTCATGTTCATCTCCTTCCACCTCCTGGCCATTCATCCCAGCAGCTGACCGCCCTGCCTCGGCTCCGACCAATCTTGAAAAACACACACATTACCACCAATGCCATTCCCGACCGGCCAGTCTCCCTTACCCTCTTCGGTCGACTTCCAACTACCTGAGCCCGACAGCCCCTGGCCACCCAACACAGCAGCCGACATTGCTGCTATTGCCACACGACCACCCGACTCACCACCAGTGTTATCACTGTCGCAACCCTTATTTTCGACCACCACTTCCACAACCCAGCCACCACGACACCACCGGTACCCCAGCCGTCTCCGACATCCTCCTATAATCGTCGTACCACTATACTGCTCATCCACCCGGTCTCTCCTGTCCCGACCGTCCCGGCTATCCGCAACCGCTACCACCGCTAACATCCACCATTCCCCCACCGGCAACACCACCCGCGCCACCACCATCAACATCCACCATACACCACCGAAGCACCACATCTCAGAGAGAGAGAGAGAGATAGGGAGAGAGGAACTTCATACCGTTCTCCGCCACCGGTCTCGCCGAGCAAGACGACCTCGTCCTCCGCGCCTCGCGTGCTACGAGCTAGATCTCGTCCCCACTCCTAAGTCGCCGTCAGCCGCCTCCTTGCCGTCGTAGACCCTCCCGATCAGCAGATCTTCCACCCCTTCCATTCTGGAGTAGCACTGCTCCACCTTGCTCTTCCACCGCCCGGCTTGCTTCTCAAGCTAAGTACGCCGCCTTGGCCCCGCACGGCAACCCCAGCGCCAGCGTCCGACGAAGCTCCTCCCGGACGGCCACCCGCTTCGTCGACCTAACCCCCTGTAAGCTGCTCATTCTGCCCCTTCTTCTTTGATTCTACTAATTTGTTAGAGAAACGACTTCTCTCTTTCACCTTTGCCTTTTTAATTTCTTTTGGAGATCAGCTGTGTGACTCCCCCCATTTCGATTGTTAGGGATTACCATTAAATTGGATAAATGAATTAATAAATGAATGATTGAGAGAATAGCTGCCTAACTATTAGGCATTGAGATTTAAGTATTACCATTAAATGGATTTAGGGTTAGGATTATTACTAATATTGGCATTATTAAATGATTAGGGTTTGATTCTTAATTAGGGATTTAGATTGTTTGGGCTAAATAAATTGAAGTGTTATTTTTTAAATAAATATGTATTATTGCTAGTGGTAATATAGTCAACCAATATTTATTATTACTTATAATATTAAATACTATTTTCTTCTTCTTAATTATAATAATTTTATAATTTTATTTACCAGTGATATTACTATTGATAGTAGTATTATTGTCACTAATAGTATTATTATTTAGAGATTGTATATATATATATATATAATATATATATATATATATATATAAAATATATATATATATATATATATATATATATATATATATATATATATATATATATATATATATATATATTTTGTATATATTTTGTATATATATATATATATATATATATCTATATATATTCCTAATATATATATATATATATATATATATATATATATATATATATATATATATATATATATATATTATATATATATATTCCTAAATATACTTATTAAGTTTTTGACCAAATTGTGTTTGACAAAATGGGAATTTTGATACTAGGAAGTTTTCCAATATTTTGATATATGCATATAGGATTACTATAAACAATCTTCTAGGTTTCATATATATATATATATATATATATATATATATATATATATATATATATATATTATATATATATATATATATATATATATTATAAACAATTTTCGAGGTGGACATATATATATATATATATATATATATATATATATATATATATATATATATATATATATATATATATATATATATATATATATATATATATATATTATATATATACGAATCAAGAATATATATATATATATATATATATATATATATATATATATATATATATATATATATATATATATTTTTATAATATATATATATATATATATATATATATATATATATATATATATATATATATATATTATATTATAAAAATATAAAAATATAAATATAAATATATATATATATATATATATATATATATATATATATATATATATATATATATATATATATATATATATATATATATATATAGTCGCGACTTATTATATAAGGAAAAAAAGAATATATATATATATATATATATATATATATATATATATATATATATATATATATATATATATATATATATATATATATATATTCTTTTTTTCCTTATATAATAAGTCGCGACTATAATAGTCGTTTTCTATTTCTTGATTCGAATATCGTGCCGAACTCTGATTTTGGGCTTCTATATACCAAACTAGGCTATTTGGACTATTCGGACTCAAAGGAACCGCCTGTGTCGTTTTTTGGGACCATCTTGTGGAGCTTAGCATCATACCTATTCCGTATCGACATGTTCGTGTCGTGCACGTTGACTTCCAACTAAATTCAGGCGAATATATTCTCTGATAGTTTTTATTGCTTTAATATTTACTATATCTGTTTAGTTGTAGTATTTTACTTGATTCTTGACACTAGGATATACGGACTAGTATACATTGGATCCCATCATGAGATGTTATTCCTGGTTTACCTGGTATATGGGTACATTATTCGATCTTGTTTCCCGTACTTATATAGAAACCGATTTGGGAGTGGGCTAGCCCCCTGCTATTTGAATCTTGTGTCATGACGTGTCATGGTTGGATAGCTCTACCCTCTTGTTACTTTTTGTGCATAGCTCTACCCTCACCATACGAAGGGGGTAGCCTGACCTGATACTACTTGTGCATAGCTTTTAATTTTGGCCAGCTTGATCCTCTATACTACTTGTGCATAGCCGGTCAAATGGAACAGCCTGATCTGGACCCAAGTCGATCACATAACGTCTAATATCTCAAGGTATCGTTTATATTTACATTGTACATCATATTTACCTATACTGCTTTACGTTTCAGTATTTCACACCATGACATGATATTTAGTTTCATTTGTACTGTTTTACTTCCAGTCTTGATATTTCATCTTGTATTCCATTATAACTGTATCTTATAGTATTTGTCAATTCATTGGAACTGCTGTTAGTTTATGTACTTTGCTCCAATCCTGACTGGATACGTTGACAAATTTTAAGAATTGTTATGCCCCACATTATTGGACCACATGATGATGCTAGCAGAGACGGATCTCGACATTCTTTCACCGAGAGTTGTCTCCCGGGAGTTCTAGGTCCTGGTAGTTTGATTTAGTTTTGTTATTATTTTTCCTCCGATGCATTATGGTCTTGTATATTCATTTGTAGACTATGTCTGTTTCAGTGTTATTGATATCTCTTTCTATTTCATATCTTTCTTAGTCGCTTGTGGTATGATTTGAGTACATTTATTATCATGGATCATCTAGATGTTGTAGATATTTATTGGGTACTTGACAGCGTTCTACCACCGATACGACGGCGTAGGGTGGGCGTAGCCCATGTACTCGTTCCCGAATATCCGAATGCGGGTCGTGAGACATTTTTATGGTGGCCCATGCAGGTCAGTCTTTGTAACTAATGCGAGGTCGTGGTAGTACTCAGGCTTAGCCGTACTGCTGCAAGCCTGCCCTAGGATTTGGATTTGAATCATGGAATATTTTAGGATTTTGGTACTCAATCACATATTAGGACCTCTTGATAGATTTCAGGTATGACCCCTAAGAATCTTACTTCGAACTACATTGAGTATATTTTCATTCGTTTTTGCTTATCCTGATTTACGAAACACCTGTCCGTTGTCGAACCCTATTCTTGCATGAAGATAAGTTTTATGGACTCTAGAAGGAACAAAAGAGTAGAAGTTGAACTTCTAACCATTTGGATTGGTAAGAGAAGATGATTAGTCAATCTTATATATGAAGGTTGAGATCTATTTTAGGAAATTTGAATTTTAACCAAGATAGTACGTTTGGAACTCGAGGGTTGATGAAATAGGTTGAGAAATAAACAGAAGATAACAATCTAGAGAAACATGGATTATATAGCTAGGCCGAGAATGATTTATGAATGTGGGTTATAATTTGAAGATTAGAGGATAATTTTGTACGGGCTTACGACAAGGAAATATTAAGAGAAATTTTATAAACTTTTATAGTGGTAAGAGCCATCGAGGGAAATATTGTATTATCTTTCTTGCTTGAGTAGTCTTATTTGCTTGAGTAGCCAAAAAAGTGGCACGAGATGTGATTATTATACATGGGATGGGATTTCCTAAAATTTCAAGGAATTACCAAGACATAAATAGTAGGAGGATTAGAATGAATTTACATGAGTGATGACTAAGAATCGAATTTGGGATATTTAGAGTTTACAAGTTATTCAGGAGATTTGACAAGTCTAGAAGGTCATACAACTTGGATAAGTTATTTACACATAGAATTTTAAGAAAAATGGTTACATATATAGGAATTATAATTCCTACATGATCGTCAACAAATTTAATTAATTTGAACAATAATTAAGGATGCTTGAATAAGACAAAGGATAAATTTGGAGTTAGATTGCTATGATCTCATCCTTAGGTAAATTTCAACGACATAGAGTTAACAACTGGGAAGATAAGAGTGATGAAAAATTTCAGATGATAGAAAACCCCGACAAGGTTAGACGTGAAAGTTTAGAAGAATTTGTACGAGTATCAAGTAGATAAGTGATCCTAGGTATGAGATTAGACAAGGTTATCCGTAGTGGATAACTAGTGACTTGGAGTCACGAAGAGGATTTAGTGAGGAAAGTTTGATTATTCGACAAAGACGAACACCTTGAAAGTTGAGAATTTGTGTTTCTATTTAGATATGGACAAATGCAAGAAAAAGGGAAGAAAACAACTTCGTTATGACCAGTTGATCAAGAACAAATTCCTATCATTATTTTTTTGTCTTGTTATCTCTGTCCTAATCATGTTGATCAACTACCTCATGTCTAAATCTGTAGCTACACTTTGAACCTTTGAATTCTCGTATCTCTTTACTTGGGAAAGGCCAAGAAGTATTGTAATCATCTAGCTCTGAAGGACAGGATTTGTTATCATGTAGTGACCCTGGTAAGAATACAAAATGTCGGGCATTGAAAAAGAAATTAGAGGAGGAAAGATATGACGAGGAGTGGAAAGAAATCATGAGACCGGTAGTGTCAACTTGGAAATGATTACACTTAGAAAAATAATTTGAGTATGGATTACTTTAGGCAAAACGTGAGAGGATTTTAAGAAAGGAGAACAATGGAATGTACATTGATGATGAGAACTGTAATTTTTAAGGTGGTATTCTTAGAGCTAATGGGAATATTTGAGGGCGATTTGATTTTGAGAACCGAGATGTTTTTACTGACTCTTGAGATGTTTTGAATTAAGACTAGGATACTAAATTTAGGAATCCAAAAATATATGAAAGAGAGATTGTGATTTCATGCAGTGATGATACTAAATTGAATAAAGGATTTGTGGGAGAATGACTAAGAACTGTTAGGACGCAAGATTTTTTTAATTATATATATATATGTATATATATATATATATATATATATATATATATATATATATATATATATATATATATATATATATATATATATATATATATATATTGGAAGTATAAGCTAAAGGATATATGGAGATTGAATTTAAATAATGGAAAATAAATATTTTTATAGTATGGTGGCATTAGATTTGAGTAATAAGAGGAGTATGATTTGAACAAATGTTCGAGGATTTTATAAACCATGATTTGGGATTTTGGATCTAAGTTAGAGACAAGATAGAGGAATTTCGGCTTCAAGATGACTAAGTAGATAATGGACTACAAAAAAATTGAGGAGTTCTAACAAGAGCATGCTTCATGGGTAATGCGTTTGGAATAAGGATCAACCATGAAGTATATATATAAGGGTTTATATTTTCATGACTGAAGATTATGATTTTGATAGTAGTTATACAAGGGTTTGATTTTCGTGGTTGAAGACCATGGTTTTGGTAGTAGTATATCTGGACTGCGGATAATCTTATTAGTAGTCAAAGCAGAATGAGATGATTACCTTGACTTCCTTTTTCAAATCGTATCTTTTTTTTTCCTATCCTAGTGATAGAGATTGATTTCCCTATCCTTGAATTATTACTTAAATTTTAAGTATCGCTAAACTTCGAACTACCTTGATCATGACCAACCGATTTGGTGGTCTTCTTTATCATGTCAAGGTTCTTAATTTTTGACTATACTCAAGTGATTTAAAATTCGACCATGACTTGGATTTTAATCTTTGGGTTGCTCGTGTTTAGACTTCAATTTAGTTCTTTATCATGCCTAAATCATTTTGAACAAAGATCGATTGACCTTATCTTCGGCCGCGTCAAAATTTCAAATTCTGATCGTGTTTGAATTTCTATGCAATTATCGCTTGCGCATAAAACTTTGATTAATTCTTAGTAACGACTAAACTCTATTCAATAATTACCACCATTCTTGATTATGCCAAAATTTTCGTGTTTGGTCGTGCCTTAACCTGGTACGAATAGACGATTCTGATTCCAACTATCATGATTCTAATAGTCGCTACTACACATATTGATTTTGCCCTGAATCGTGCCTTAAATTTTTGATCCATGATCACTACCTGAACTTAGTCGTATCATAAAAAGTTTGTTCAACCTTTTATGATGTTGAACACCTATTTCGTATCGACACGTTCGTGTCGTGCACGTCGACTTCCAACTAAATTGAGGCCAGTACATTCCGTGGTAGTTTTTATTGCTTTAATATTTACTATATCTGTTCAATTGTAGTATTTTACTTGATTTTTGACACGAGGATGCACGAACTAGTATACGGTGGATTACATCATGAGATGTTATTCCTGGTTTACCTGGTATATGGGTACTTTGTTCGTTGTTGTTTCCTGTACTTGTATAGACACCGATTTGGGAGTGGGCTGGCCCCCTGCTCTTTGAATCTCGTGTCATGATGTGTCACGGTTGGATCAATTATACTACTCGGGGAAGGGGAGTTATTAGAGGTTATGTGATCAATACCCCTTATTGTTACTACTTGTGCATAGCTCCACCCTCACCACACAAAGGGTGTAGCCTGACCTGATACTACTTGTGCATAGCTTTCCATTTTGGCCGGCCTGATCCTCTATACTACTTGTGCATAGCCGATCAAATAGAACAACATGATCTGGACTAATATCTCAAGGCGCCATTTATATTTACATTGTACATCAGATTTACCTGTACTGCTTTACATTCCAGTATTTCATACCATGACATGATATTCAGTTTTACTTGTACTATTTTACTTCCAGTATTGATATTTCATCTTGTATTCCATTATAACCGTTTTTTATAGTATTTGTCAATTCATTGAAACTGCTGTTAGTTTATGTACTTCGCTCCAATCCTGACTAGATACATTGACAAATTTTAGGAATTGTTATGCCCCACATTATTGAACCACATGATGATAGCAGAGATGGATCTCGATATTCTTTCACCGTGAGTTATCTCCCGAGAGTTCTAGGCCCTGATAGTTTGATTTTGTTTTGTTATTGTTTTGCCTTCGATGCATTCTGGTCTTGTATATTCATTTGTAGACTATGTCTATTTCAGTGTTATTGATATCTTTCTATTCATATCTTCCTTAGTCGCTTGTGGTATGATTTGAGTACATTTATTATCATGGATCATCTAGATATTGTAGATATTTATTGGGTACTTGACAACATTCTACCGCTGATACTGCGTAGGCTGGGCGTGGCCGATGTACTTGTGCTCGAATATCCGGGTACGGGTCGTGACATAAATCATCGACAAACACGGCGATAACTTAGCGACGGAATACCGACAGAAGTTTGTGAGCCAAAAATCCAAAATCCAGAAGCTTAGCAACAGAAATTTTCGTCGCCGGCTCGTCTGATACGCTTATGGTATCAGACAGAACGTTAGCGGCAAAAATTTCCATCGCTAGTTCGTCGCTATCGTATAGGAATTCGTCGGTATTCCATCGGTAGTCAGTCGCTAGTCTACAAATTTTTCGGTTTTCGTCGCTGGTTAGTCGTTAAACTTTTCATTATTGCTAGACTAAATTGTTCCAGCTTTGCTCAAAATAAATATATACATGACAGTCAAATGATATACATTAAATATAATACCGATATATACAAAAGTTAACCCAAGCACCAATATATACATTAAATTGAACTCCAATAAATATCCAAACAACTCCAATACATACAAACTTGTCCAACAGTTGCAATATAGTACATATACACAAATTTGTTCAATAGTACATAAAGTCATCAATAAAATACAAACTCCCTAAAGTTTATACAAACTCATCGATCAAATAAAACCAATAATCAAAGAAAAATCAAACTGATGATGGAGGAGGTGGCGGAGGCATAGTTGGTCGTCCGCATGCAAATATTTGCCCCAGGACCAAAGTGACGTTCCGCTGTACATCATGGACAGAAACGTATGGAAGAGTCAGCGGCACGACAAGAGGCGCTGTGGTCGTCGGAGGATCCGGTGTAGTAGGCGCTGTGGTCGGAGGATGAGTCGTTGCCGGAGGCACTGAGGTCGAAGCTGGAGCCGGTGCAGTGGCAACAGGAATCAGACCTGCTGCGTTTAGAACTCCGCTCATCTGGGTCACCTGACCCTGTAGGCCTACCAAAATCTGTGTAATCTATCGCAAAGTGTTGGTGTCAGCAGTATCGTCGGTCTGTGCATCTACATGTGGTGGTGGAGGTGGTGGACATAGAGGAGCTCTGGAATAAATGGACGGCTGGGATGCCAACGATCCGGTACCGTACACGATGTCCCCTTTCCCTCTACTGACGGCTTGTATCCATAAGTCGTTCCTCACAGCCGGCGTCGGTGGTTGACTTATCCCAGCTCCCCGCTCGGCTGTCCCTCCCTCACCGACTCGACTCTCTAAAGTTTCATACGTCTCCTATATTTATATAGATAAATAGATTTAGAGTTAATATTCATATTTTAGTTACTATTAAGTATTGTTATGGTTACGTTATCATACGTCTCCTAAATCTTTGATTTATAATGCTACTTAGGGTTATGATTTAGAGTTAATATTCATATTAGAGTTTGGACTAACTATTTAGGTAAACTAAATATAGTTAAGTACGTAAAGACAAAGAAAAATGTAATTAGATATAGGACTCGGAAAACTTACATAGGCTTCGGTCGTCCAATCATCTACGAGCTTCCCATCCTTCTTTTGCTTATTGTTAAGCTCGAAAACTTTAAGAAAGTCCACGGCGTTTGGGTCTCCGCCTCCCCTATCGACCTCCTCGTACTGTAACAATTAAACATCAATTTATAACTTAACATTAAATTTAAACTATTGAAGAAAAAACAAATAAGAATACTCACCAGCCGTCGATAATGCTCTGAAATTGGGATGGATCCACCCGTATGGTGACCACCCTTAGCACGGGCAGCCTTGCATTCTCGCACTTGGCATTATAGGCCGGAGTGTCCATCTTCTTCTTCATCTTCTCCCAAAATTGCTCCTTCAACCACTCCTTGCGTTGAGCAATATTTAGTAGAGCCAACGCCTTCTGGTCGTTGACCATATCCCTCAACCTCTTGCCGGCGACAGACTTGTAGCCCTTCTGGATCGCCTGATCTCTGTACGACGGCCACCAGTACAACTTCTGTAAATAAGAACAAATAAAAACAAATGAGCAAATATTTAAGAAATGTTGTAAACAAAGACGATATTATTTATACATACCCCAAGCATCTCAAGCCAAATGAATCGTCTATCAAGTGGGATGTCCCTGAAGTTCAGATAGGGACCATGGAATTGACGGCACATCAACTCGCCCAAAACTCTACCAGCCTAGACTGGAAAGAACCTGGAATTAATAAAACAATATACGATTGGATAATAAATAGAGTATGAATAAATGGGTCTACTAACAATTATATACTTACATCGTTCCATCGGCCTACAACTCGGAACTAGTTGTCACACCCCAGAACCAGAATACTGACAGGTAGGGACGGACAAGGCCAGCTACGTGATACCAAAGTACGCCAGTACTCTGAAATCACGTATAAGCTATCAAGACATGGGGGTTACTTCGACAAGCCAACAAGCGATCCTAGGTCAAACAATCCTAGGTATCTCAATCACAAGCAATTATACAAAGTAAAAGAAGTATGATCATCAGACTTACAATAGTAAAGCATCCCAAACTATTTATACAAGGATGATCATGAAGCTAGTCATACCAAAATAGAGAACTAGCAAGGGTAATAGTCATACATGATAAGCTCTAGCTATAGTCTAGAATACGCACATCATGTTTTGGCCCGTAGGCTAAATGTCAAGATCCAAAAATACGAGCTAAACACGTGCTCGGAGGCTAAACCTCACAAAAGAATAATGTACATATCAAGTGGAAGAATGATAAGAAATCCACTCAGGTACTCTGGTGCTTCGGATGGTCACCGTCGAGTAGATGGTGCGAAAGATCCCTTGGGCTCCTCTATCAGATCTGGCCAAACAAAACCAGTGGGGTCAGATCCCAAATAGCAAGTACCACAAAAGAAGCCAAACTATGGACTAAAACTAGCAATAGCTAACATAGCAATGGTTAGGGAAAGAAATAAGTAAATGCAGATCGAGACTCGTGTACTACCAATGCACTCATTCCGAGAATAGAAAAGACAATAAGCAAAGCAACCTGGAGCATAAAGTAATTCATGTGTGACATAAAGTAGACTGTTTACATGTAAAGTAGACGGAAGCATATGAATATGTAAGATAAACTGGACATGTAAACATGTTAAGTAGCCGGGTTACGTAAGCATGTAAGGTAGTCGGGTCGTGAGAACATGGAGACCCAGCATAGGGATCATATAGGACTTGTGGGATAACTTGACTTGTGAGCATGAGATGTAACTAGGGCATGAGAGCCTGTAAGAACTATATAGAACAGCAATGATAAGATGACTTGGGAACAATTCCAGAAGCCAAGTTACTACCCGTAAACCAAACAAGGACCGGGGTTGTAACCTTCTCCTGAACAGAACTTAATCTCTAATCAATGTTTAGCATAAGATCATGTAGAACATGTGAGTACTGAATAGGACGACAAATAATAAGATGACTTGGGAGCTATTCCGGAAGCCAAGTTACAATCTGTAAACCAAACAAGGACCGGGGTTGTAACCCTTCTCCTGAACAGAACTTAGCCTCCGATCATTCATCGACAAAAGTAAAGCATAAACAATAATGTGCTGAAATAAATATACGGACATTGTCTAGACAAAACTAAACTGGACTGGACTACATCCATCAATCACGGCTAAGCAATGAGTACAGCTTGATACTTTAACTAACTAGGGTTATCACAATCCTAACTACTAACAAAATACAATAAGATGTTCCAGCAGTCACAAGCCCTACAGACTATCCAAGTTATCCTTTCGCAGGTCGAGTGAGTTGTATTAGGTGACTTTGTGGTGCAACACATGACAGTGTGCTAGAAATGTGCCCTACTTGTCGGCAGGCTACAAGTCCCCTTGTGGCACCCAGATAACGGGATTGCCTGTGACTAGGAAATCTCATTATGAGCTACTTGATCAATCTAGTCCTTAACTTAGTCAGATTCAGTATGAATTCCTGGCCGTGGTAATCAGAAATCCATGTCCTAATCATGATGCAAGATGGGACATATAGCTTGTGCACGCATACACAAAAAATTTAACTACGTTGTCCAAAAGAGTTACACTAGCAAGGGGAAATAGCCGTCGCAACAACATCTTGATTAAGCATGTCATGTTTAGGTTTACTTGTCATGTAAAGAGTACTTATCAAGAGTGCGTCTCTACGGGCCATTATCATGTAAGCAAGGAAAGACATGTTCAAGAGTACACCACGACGGGTCACTATCTAGTATAAGCAGAGAAGTAACGTATAACATAAGTGCACCACAATGGGTCACTGTCATGTAAAGCAAAGAAAAGACATAAATCATGAGTGCATCCCGACGGGCCACAATCATGCTAAGCAAGGAAGAGAAATGGCAACAAATATAGCATGTAAGTAAGAACTTGTCCAAAAAGGGGTATCATGGCATGAAAGAGGGAATAAATAAAAGTAACTACTTGGCATAGATCAAATATTAAATACGTGCTAGTACCAAGTATAACAGGGGTGTACAATCATTCTCTAACTGTACAAAATCATCTAATCATGTTAAGGAAATTCATTTTTGATAAAGAAAATATCATATTTGGCCAAGCAAATAAAACATGCCAGAAGATCAAAACTAAAATTTAAATTAACAACCGCATACGAACTCCAATAAGGTGAACTGAGAAAATTCTGAAGCCAAGACAAATGTCTGTAAGCTTCGTGTCCGAGTATTTTTCAAGACTAACAGCTGAATAGCTCAAATAGGTGAAATAATCAAAACAGTCATTCGTGCTAGAGCCAGCCAGCACGGGCCACGATGGCACCATGGCCAAGAAGACGCCTAGGCCAGGAAGGGTGCCAAGGTCAGAATGGTGCCTAGGCGCACAAGGGCACCCAGGGCCAGAAGGGGCCAGGATTAGGATGGCGACAGCTGGCATGGGCCAGGGTAGTGTCAGCCAGCATGCGCCAGATGGAAGGGCGCCTGGGCCAAGAGGCGCCCGGGCCAGGATGTGCCAGGATGTGCGCAACCTAGGTGGTGTAGAAGCATGGAAAAATCCACAGTACGCATCTGAAGCCATGCACCCACATAAAGGAGTGCCTATGCGCCCACAGGGATACTATGTGCCCAAAGGGACACTATGTGCCCAAAGGAAACACTATGCGTCCAAAGGGAAGCACTATGTGCCCAAAGGAGCACTATGTGCCCAAAGGAGCACTATGCAACCAAAGGGAATACTATGCGCACACAGGAAAGCACTATGCGCCCAAAGGAGCACTATGTGCCCAAAGAAAATACTATGCGCCCAAAGAAAAAAGCTATGCGCCCAAAGGAAACACTATGCGCCCAAAGGGAATACTATGCGTCCAAAGAGAAGTACTATGCGTCCAAAGGAGCACTATGAGCCCAAAGGAGCACTATGCGCCCAAAGAGAAAAGCTATGCGTCCACAGTGGCGCAGCGCTAAGGCGCACGCACACACTGTTCATCTTCTCCAACTAGCGTGAAAACGCTTGGTTGAACCCGTGAACTTCAAAAGTTCATAACTTCCTCAAAACAATTCGAAATCTAACTTTTTAAAGGTCAAAATTGGGTAGAACGAAATTTTCTACAACACAGGACAATTAGTTTTCGAAAATATCAAGGTTTAATAGATCAAAACCAAGAAAAACTAAAAATGTTACAAACTTAGATCTACAAGAATCCACCCATAAAAATCAAAAACTCTAACTTCTAAAGAGGCTTATAATCATGTAAGGAAGAGTTTAGAACAAACAAAATAATATTTGTCCAATATTTGGCAAGATGTACTTGCCTTAGGTTGGAGGAGAAAATAAAAAGGAAGAAGATGAAGAGATGAAATAATGGAGGAGAGAGATAGAGAAGTTTGGGTTTTATACAAAACCATCTCATCTCAAACCAACTAAACCAAACCAAGCCAAACCAAGTTGAACCAAACCAAATTAAACCAAGTCAAAATTAAACCAAAGCAAGGCTAAGAAAGATAAGTCAAAACACGGGTCACCTAACAAAGGCCAGAATTCCGTATACGTACACTGAAAATACGTATAACAGAAAACGAGAGTGACATGCATGCCGTTGGGTCACTTTCATGTAAGAGTGCACCTCTACATGCCACTTTCATGTAAGCAAGGAAAGACATATTCAAGAGTGCACCACGATGGGTCACTATCTAGTATAAGCAGAGAAGTAACGTGTAACATAAGTGCACCACAACGGATCACTATCATGTAAAGCAAAGAAAATACATAATTCATGAGTGCATCCCGACGGGCGACAATCATGCTAAGCAAGGAAGAGAAATGGCAACAAATATAGCATGTAAGTTAGAACTTGTCCAAAAAGGGGTATCATGGCATGGAAGAGGGAATAAATAAAAGTAACTACTTGGTATAGATCAAATATTAAATATGTGCTAGTATCAAGTGTAACAAGGGTGTACAATCATTTTCTAACTGTACAAAATCATCTAATCATGTTAAGGAAATTCATTTTCGTTAAAGAAAATATCATATTCGGCCAAGTACAGAAGATCAAAACTAAGATTTAAATTAACAGCCGTATATGAACTCCAATAAGGTAAACTGAGAAAATTTTGAAGCCAAGACAAATGTCTATAAGCTTCGTGTCCGAGTGTTTTTCAAGACTAACAGCTGAATAGCTAGCTCAAATGAGCAAAACAGTCAAAATAATCATTCGTACTAGGACCAGCCAGCACGGGCCAAGGTGGCCCCATGGCCAAGAAGCCGCCTAGGCTAGGAAGGGTGCCAAGGTCAGAATGGCGCCTTGGCGCACTAGGGCACCCAGGGCCATTAGGGGCCAGGGTCAGGATGGCGACAGCTGGCATGGGCTAGGGTGGCGTCAGCCAGCATGTACCAGCATAGAAGGGCGCCTGGGTCAGGAGGTGTCAGGGCCAGGATGTGCCAGGATGTGCACAACCTAGGTGGTGTAGAAGCATAGAAATATCCATACTATATACCTGAAGCCATGCGCCCACATAAAGGAATGGCTATGCGCCTACAGGGATACTATGCGCTCAAAGGGACACTGTGTGCCCAAAGGAAATACTATGCGCCCAAAGGAAAGCACTATGCGCCCAAAGGAGCACTAAGCGCCCAAAGGGAACACTATGCGTCCAAAGGAAAGCACTATGCGCCCAAAGTTTCACTACGCACCCAAAGGGGCACTATGCGGCCAAAGGAAATACTATACGCGCAAAGGGACAAGCTATGCGCCCAAAGGGAACACTGTGCGCCCAAGGGGAAGCACTTTGCGCCCAAAGGAGCACTATGTGCCCAAAGAAAGAGCTATGTGCCCACAGTGGCGCAGCGCTAAGGCGCGTGCACACACTGTTCATCTTCTCCAACCAGCGTGAAAACGCTTGGTTGAACCCATGAACTTCAAAAGTCCATAACTTCCTCAAAACAATTCGAAATCTAACTTTTCAAATGTCAAAATTAGGTAGAACGAAATTTTCTACAACATTGGACAATTAGTTTTCTAAAAATATCAAGGTTTAATAGATCAAAACTGAGAAAAATTAAAAAAGTTACAAACTTAGATCTACAAGAATTCACCCATAAAAAATCAAAAACTCTAAGTTATAAAGAGGCTTATAATCATATAAGGAAGAGTTTAGAATAAACAAAATAATATTTGTGCAATATTTGGCAAGATGTACTTGCCTTAGGTTGGAGGAGAAAATGAAAAGGAAGAAGATGAAGAGAAATAAAATAATAGAGGAGAGAGAAAGAAGTTTGGGTTTTATACAAAACCATCTCATCTCAAACCAACTAAACCAAACCAAGTTGAACCAAACCAAATTAAACCAAGTCAAAATTAAACCAAAGCAAGGCTAAGAAAGACAAGTCAAAATACGGGTCACCTGACAAAGGCCAGAATTCTGTATATGTACACTGAAAATACGTATAACAGAAAAGAAGAGTGACAGACATGCCCTTGGCATACAATGGTATACTGACGATATGTCAGTAAAGGAGAAAATCTATAAGTTGGAAAAAATTTAAAATGTTCCGAAAACCAAAAAAATACGAAATACAGTTTAAAAGTATATAGTATATAAATACGGATACTATGAGACGAGTCACACACTAGTGATATTGGCTGGCCGCTCTGGTAGAGTAGGAGGGTCTGCTAATCTTGGTCGACGTATGTACACTCCACGGTCGACCAAAAGGCCAGGATATGGGTTCACTCCAGTAGGAGCGACATGTGTAGTTTTCGGCGTAGAAGATGGGGCTCCAGTACCGGTAGGAGTAGATGCTGAAGGAATATCAGGACTAGCTCTGTCGACCGATGAATGAGTGAACAGTGGAGATAAGCCATCCTCCTCCTCAACCAAATTGTCCTCGCTAACTCCTCTGCTATCTGCAGCCAGAGTACTAGGAGGAGCAGGAGGGCGGAACCCAAAATGCAAATCTAATAGGTAATACGTACTAATCTTTTTCATCTTTGTCGTAATACAAAATACAAATTTAATAGGTAATACTTACTAATCTTCTTCATCTTTGTCGTAATCCAAATCTTCTTAATCTTTATCTTCTTTATTTTTACTATGTCAAGCTCTTCGTCAACTATATCATCCTCTACAGTAACGTCAACCTCCATGTCGTCAACGCCGGCTAAACTCATATATGTTGGTTGAGGCATGACTACCTCATCCTCCTGGTATGCTTGATCTCTAATGTTATATATATTTCTTACTTTAGTTTTGCATACAGCCAACTGTTTGAAATCATAAAAGGTTGAACGAACTTTTTGTTTATTGAACGTAAAAAGACCTATATACAAAGAAGGAAGTCCTAAACAGGATATTCTAAGTACAGGGGGAAGAGTTTCTAGGAAAGCATGACGGTGGAGATCGAGCACTGCTGCGGCTCCTTTACTCCGTTGACGATCTGACGACGGGTTGAACTTGCCCTGACTTTCTGATGCCTTGGATGGAACTCAAGGGTTGCCGATCAAGAGGATGCTTGGAGCTAGAGATTTGATGTTCGGTGGTCTTCTCTCTTTTGTTGAAAGAAAACTCCTTTTGTTTATAGAGAAAGAGAGCACATATGCGATGTGTATTAGGGTTTTAAGATTTGAAGGAATCTACAGTCATTACATGGTGCGGGCTTCTGCGACGCTGACACTTGGCGGACATTGATATTCCTCTCAATCGAGATCTCTGGTGGTTATCAAAATAACCGAAGAAAGAGACACGTGGCGTGTGCCGATTTACTTGTTCGGATGCAGCCGAGTAAATCTTGGGATTTCATCTCAGATTTAGATTCTGATTGATCATCGTCTAAGATTTAAATTAATTTGATAAGATATCAATCATGATTAACTCCAATCTTATCTTTGAGAGAGTCGATTTAAGCAAACTGATTGGGTGGGACCATGCTTCCTGTGCTTCTAGCGAGGTCTGAGTACTGTTGTGCTTCTGGGGCGACGAGTAGACCATTCATCTGGAAACAATGGAGCCTCTGTGCTTTCAGGCGACAAGTGGACTATGCTTCAAAGGCGACGAAACCTTTGTGCGTATGAGCGACGAGAAGGCTGTGTTTCGAGCGACAAAGTCATTATGCTTTAGGACAACGAGTAGGCTTATACTTCAGGTTAACGAGGTTACTGTGCTTTTTGGAGCGGCATGCAGACTTGTGTTCGATGCAATGGTATCTCCCAAGTCTCTGACGAAAGGTAGTTGAGCTTCTGGGTCAGAGCAGAGTGCTACACCGTTGGAGTTGAGGTGGTGTAAAAACATCACAGTCTACGCCTGAGGTTGGCATAGGAATGTAGTTGCACCTCTGGATTGACGGCATTGGCTTTTGAAGTCTTCTTTTAAAGAGCAATGAATGACCGCTCCTTAATGAACGACTCCCTCTTAATTGCCACCGTTACTTTGGGAATTTCAACGGGTCCTAGGATAGTCTAGGACTTAGTCGAATGAACTTTATTTAATGAGGTTCATCGTGCTGAGTCCTATGTTTATCCTATTAATGTGGGAACGTTGACCGTCGGCCATGTGGCCAGCGTTTTGGACCACTCCTGTCCTATATAAAGGGGGAGTTTCTTCTGAAGAGTCACTTCTTCTTCTTCTTCTTCTTGTCCTTCAACACCATGGTGCATCTAAACTTAGCTTCGAGTGGCGGTTGGCCTTGCTCAAGTCAGATTTTGGTTGAGGATTCCTTCATTTAAATGGGCTATGACTTCATTGAAGAACTGTTGATGAGCCTCGAAATGTTCTGGAACGCTTCTCATGAGGAGTTCGAACCTGGGCGACGCTTTGAATGTCTTGGAGGTCCTGACGACCTAGCTTGTGGGTGGATGGACAACCCGGAGAGCCATAGTTTGTGCTCTGCCCTACTCATTGGCGGTGGCGTGCTTTTGTTAAGCTAGAAGAGCCTCGAAAGCTGATGCGCTTTTGAAAAAGGCCGTCCTACTACGCTGTGGCCTGAGCTTTCGGCGGGCCAATAACTGCTTCCGGAAGTGCTGCGCTACTGGAGGGAGGAAGCTGTGGTGGTGACTTTGATGGAGACTGTATTCACATCTTCTATCCAGAGTGCCTCTCTCTATGACGATCACACTGTGAAGATTAACCCCCGATATACATTCGTAGGAGTTTTCATTTCGGCACATATAATCACAAAGTTATTTGTAACAGATCCTTGTAATTATGTCTTTATGCAGTCTTTTATGTAATCGTGACGAGTCTGTAGCAGACTCTTGTAGCCATGATTAATAAAAAAAGGACTTCTAAGCTTTTTATCTGTTTATGACTTTTGTCTTTGCTGTTAGCGTGCTTGACCGCCTGCGCCTTATATTATGCTGAGATTTTTTAAGCTTCTACAAGACCCCCTTTAAAGTGTCCCAAACTTGGGTCAAGCTCGGGGTACTTTGAATAGAAGCATGAACACGTGTCTTTTTGTAGGCAAAATGCCCATCACCTCTGTTTCTAGGCTGACGTCGTGCTTAAGATTCAGCATTAAATGCGTCCAGCCGTCACCTACTTAAGTTTCGATCATGAAAAGTGGAATCCCCTTACCAGAACCCATAGGCACCCTTAGGGGATGTGGGAGCCTATGCCAGTTCCGTCTTCAAGCATAATATTTCTTTAGGAAATTGCCGTTGATGGGCATCATTAGCAAGTTGCCATTAGGTTTTGCCAACCGGTAGGCACCATTAGAGTAGACCGTCTCTATAACGAACAGTTCCTCCCACTTGAGCTCGAACTTCCTTGCCGTTTTATGAGTCATCACCATCGGTCTTTGGACTGCCAAGACGAGGTCGCCCACTTAGAATGTTCTTTTCCGTTACCTTTTTGTTAAAGGCACCGAAAATACGAGCCTGATAAAGTTTGATTCTTTGCTTTGCTAGTAGGCATTTTTCGTCTAGCGCCTCTACCTCTTTTAGCCGCCGGCGCTGGTTGTCTTCGTAAGTCAGCTGGTTAGTGATGGCTACCCGTAATGACGGGATTTGGATCTCCAGGGGGAGGACTGCCTCGCTCCCATAGACAAGGAAGAATGGTGTGCTGCCCATGGATGTGCAAATAGTCGTATAGTAAGCCCATAGACATTCGCCTAACTTCTCATTCCAGTCGTATTTGTCAGAACAGGCGAGTTTCTTGAGCAGCTTGACGATGGTTTTGTTGAATGCCTAGCTAGTCTATTAGCCGTTGGGTTGTAAGCTGTTGATGCCATATTCTGAATCCGGTTTTTGTCGCAAAACCGATGGAACGCATGGCTTACGAACTGGGGGTCATTGTCGTAGATAATCCTCCTAGGAACTCCGAAGCGGTAAATGACATGGTGCTTGATAAAGCTGATCACGTTGGAGGTTTTCACTTCTATCAACGGTACTGCTTCTGTCCATTTAGAGAAATAGTCCGTGATGGCGAGGATAAACCGATGTCCTTTAGAGGAAGGCGGACTGATCGGCCCAACGATGTCCATTCCCCTTGCCTCGAATGGCCAAGAGGCCATCGTGGGGTATACATATTCTGAAGGTGGGTGGATAAAGTCAGCATGAAACTGACATGCCCGACACTTTTTTATATATCCTACGACGTCTGCCATCATGGTGGGCCAATAATAGCCCATGCGGCACAGTCTGTCTTATAGCTTGGGACCAGGCTGATGGGCTCTGCAGGTCCCATTATACGCCTCTCGGAGTGCCTCTTGTGCCTCTGTTTGAATAAACACCATAGGAGGAGTCCGTCGTATGAACGACGATACAACATTTTGATGGCTGTGTCATAGAAGAATCGGAGTGAGCGTCTTCTGACAAAAGCTGCTTCCTTTGGATCTTCAGGCAGGATCTTGTAGACTGCGTAGTTTATGAATGACAATCGCCAATCTCGAATGTCAGTATCTACTTGTAGCGAGTAGCTTTGACATATGTGCATAGCGTTCTTTAGATAGACTAGCTTCCGTCCTATCACCATAACGGTGTATTGGGACTCAACGGGGGCAGCCAGCGAAGTAGCAAGACCAGCTAGTACGTTGGCCTCCAAGTTTTGCAGGTACGAAACATGTTCTATAAAGAACCCTATGAAGGTGGAGATGATGTCGGCCGCCTTATGGTAGGAGATCAGGTCTTCATGTCGAACCTCGTACTGCCCTCGAACCTGGCTGATGATTAATTTCGAGTCTCCATAGGCCTCGATATAGTCAACCCCTAGCTGTTTAGTGAATTGGATCCCAATGATGAGAGCGTTATACTCTGCAGCATTGTTAGTGCACGACTCCATGAGAGAATATGCACGATTGATAACAAGACCGTTGGGAGTGATGAGGACGATCCTAACCCCTGCGACGATATCACCCTTTGGTCTCGTTCTTGAGGCTCTGTCGAAGAACATACGCCAAACTGAGTTGTCTGAGACTGTATTGGACTCCAGAACTTCGTCGGAGAGCTCTTCGTAGAGTCTTGATGTCTTTGACACAGGATGTGCTGCCAAAAAATCTGCTAGCACTTAGCCTTTGACTGCCTTTTGTGGGACGAACACCATATCATAAGGAGTTAGAAGGATTGCCTACATGGCTAATCATGAGTTTAATGCCCCTGGCATGGTCATGAGGACTTTGAGGGGATTGATCCTGGACACAACATGGATTGTCTGTCCAGTCACATAGTGCCGCATCTTCTGGATGGCAAAGAGAAGGGCGAGGCACTCTTTCTCAACAGGATTATACCGATGTTCGGCTCCAATCATGGTTCGGCTGAAATAGTGTGTCGCTTGCTTGTGGCCTTCATTCTTCTTTTGGGCTAGTAAGGCACCAAGAGAATGGTCCATAGCTCGGACGTATAGCAGAAAGGGCTTTCCTACGACTGGTACTACTGGTACGGAAGGACTGGTGAGGTACTTTTTGATATCGTCGAACGTGCATTAGCATTCTTCGGTCACTACAAAGGAGACCCCTTTCTTCATTAACTTGGTGAAAGGTTGATATTTATTAGAACGATTCGCTATGAATCTTCTGATATACGGCAAGGGCCCTTGCAATCCTCGAAGCTCTCAGAGATTTTTTGGAGGAGCCATGTCCAAAATTGCCTTAGTCTTCTCTGGATCGATATGAATCCCCTATGCTGTGATGATAAAGCCCAAGAACTTACTGCTGGAAACGCCTAAAAGGACTTAGTCAGATTCATCTTCAGTTGATGCATCCACATTAGATCAAATACCGTCCGTAGGTCGTCCAAGTGGTTGGACTTGTCCTTGCTCTTAACGGCAATGTCATCGACATAACACTCTACCGTCTTCCGGAGATGCTTGCAGAATATCGTGCTCATAGCCCTTTCGTATGTTGCTCCCGCATTCTTCAATCCAAAGGGCATTATCGTGTAACAATACACCCCTTTTGGAGTCCAAAATGCTGTATGCTTCTCATCTTCGGAAAGCATCTTGATCTGGTTGTAGCCGGAGAAACAATCCATGAAGGACATACACTCGAAGCTACAAGTGTTGTCAATCATCACATCAGTGATTGGGAAGGGAAATTAGTCCTTAGGACAAGTTGAATTGAGATTCCGGAAGTCTATGCAAATTCGTATCTTCCCGTTCTTCTTGGTGACCGGGACGACATTTGCTACCCATTCTGGATGTTGCTCTTCACGGATGAAGCCACTCTCGATGAGTTTGTCGACTTCTTCCTTGATAGCATCCATGATGTTCGGGCAAAACTGACGCTGTTGTTGCTTAACAGGCTTGACATCGGGCAAGATATTGAGGCAATGCATGACAACCTTCGGGTCTAGACCCGGCATATCCTCGTAGCTCCAGGCAAAGATATCAATATATTCTCGGATAAGCTATATCAGAGATTGCTTGTCTTCTTCTGTCAGACTCTTGCTGATGAAGATGGGCTTAGAGGATGCCTCTTTTCCCAATTCGACCTGGATGACTTCATCTTCTATGGTAGGTTCACGCTGCTCGAAATGCCATTCCCAGTGAGACCCCAGGCATTGAGCCCAAGGTTCATCTTCGAAGTACTCGACCGCCTGGTCTATGTCTTCGACTGGAGGGCTTACAGAGGCCATGTTAGCTGACAGCATTCTTTTGAAGACCTGGCCGGTACTGGAATCGGAGTCCCAGGTTAAGGAGTCAGAAGAGTGTGAGTGCAACATGACTTCTGTCTCTAAGCCTTCTGAAGTGGAAGTGCCATAATATTACCCTACCCTCGCCGGGTACGCTGGTAATAGTTTTGGGCCTTTCCCTTTGGAGCTCGAATCCGTAAGAAAAGGTGCCAGCCTTTACCATAGTTGAGCCCTTTGTTGCTGTTTAGGTCGTAATCTATCTTCTGTATGATATGCTTGGCCTGATTAGCGTAGCGGTAGAGCTGCATCTTGTCGCTGTCGAATTCTGGATCTTCGGGAGCTAGTCGCTGAGGCTGCTCCATTTGACCAAAGATGATGGGTTCCTCTTCTTTCCTCCTTACTGGAACAAAGAAGTTGGCACCCCGGAAGGGGACAACTTGGCTCGCATGGTTGGCGGTTGTCACTTGCGTTTGTAGCTTATATAGAGAGTTGTCTAGGAAATATCTAGTGTTCTAATATGCATAAGAGTAATTCGAAGACAACTTTCTATTAGTAAAATGAGAGATTTTATCCCAGAGGATTACATCATCAAAAGAATGTGCTTCTATGTTGGCGCAGATGTAGTCTCCTAGCTCGTCATCGTGAGGACTAGGGCTATCGAGGGAGGAGGAGGAGGACGCTTCCCTTTTAGTTTGATCACCAAAGGGGTCGCGGTCGGAGGCTCTTGCGCCTTCGTGGTCGGCCTTAGGGACTTCCAAGGTTGCCTTATTTGTATAGGCTCCTGGCTATCATCTGACGTTACTGAGGGCAAAGGTGGTGCTCTGTTTCGGAGCTTGACGATGAGAGACGCAGACACCATGGTGGTCTTCCCTTTAGTCGAACCTTTAGAGGTTCTTCGACAACCGCTACACTTCAGAAGGCAGTCTCCGCCTCATCATCAGCATCATTTCCCTCATCATCCCAAGGGACTGACTTGTATAGACCAGCATCCGTACAGTAGGCTTCAAGTCCCAGGAACGGGTCGATGTCAGCGAACTCGGTCTTGATTGTCCCGTCGCTGGCCACGTACATTATGCACTGATGGAGGATGGAAGGAATGATCATGTACTCATGGATCCATGGCCGTCCCAACAGCATGTTGTAATTTATGTCAGCGTCGATGACATAGCAAGTCACTTCGGTGTAGAGATCGCCAATTTGGCATTTCAAGCAAATTTTGCCCAGAGGTTCGCTCTTCCCCGCATTGAAGCTGCTGGTTATTGTGTTTGATGTAGTCAACCGATACATCGGAATCCCTAGAGTTTGGAGCAGACACCTTGGGATGATGCTGAGAGAGGAGGCCGGGTCAATGTGGATGCGATCGACTTTAATGGCACCGACATACCCTGTATAGTACAGAGGCCTACTATGCCGGTTGTTCTTCAGCAGCATGTCTTGTTGGGTGAAGGTGATACTAGGGATTACTTCGACCATGCTGTGACAATATGGGCAGACCGCAGGGTCTTCCTTTGGTGGTCGACGTTCTGCAAGGCTTCACTGAGCGCATCTCGGATCTCTTTGGAGAGAACGAGGATCTCGAAAAGTGACAATTTAGCTGGGGTGTTGGCTAGCTGCGCCAGTATGTAGAAGTTGTAGGGTTTGATAGGCCCTACTGTCGAATCTTTTCTGAGAGGCTTGTCAAAGCAAACCTCCTTTTGCTTCTGCCAATTTGCGGTAGGAGTCTGAGACGGGCCTGCCTTTGATACATCAGAAACAGAGGCTGTAGTTGGTGGAGGCGCTGCCTCCTCTGGAGCCTGTTCTCCTTTTGCCGTTGCATCGAGCGAGTGGTCACCAAGGTGTCATCGGTCGAAGCCGAGACCATGCGGCATGTCCTTACCTTCTTCCCTTTGACAGAAGGGGTTGTAGGTGCTATTGTATCGGAAGTAAGGTCGAGGTGGACCCACATGACCTCGCCTCATGGTGTGGAGAATAGGATGAGCCCTTGAGCGTTGTCACGCACTAGTGGAAGATTGACTACTTCCATTGTCGCCCTCGGGATGGCCCCGTCCTGTACCTCCGTGGTTGGGAAACTTCCAAACTGGAGAGTAACCATATTGGCCGTGACAGTCTTTTCTTCATAATTGAGTGATATGACTTTGGCGTCGATGAGGTGCCGAATCTGTCTTTTCAATATGTAGCAATCTCGTGTCGAATGGAAGACATACTGATGATAATGGTAGTATTTAGGGTTGTCCACCTTCTCCATTTCGTCGGGGCACTTTGGTGTTGGGAGAGACAGCTTGCCACTCTTCGTCAGTATATTAAAGAGTTCCAGTGTATCCTCGTCGTTGAAGGAGTAAGTCTCCCTCGGCTTCTGCGCTTTTGCAGACTTGGGGTTCATGGTTACCGAACCTTTGGAGATGTTCATGTTCATGGCTTGCTTGCCTTTTCAGTCCTTGGGATTGTTGCTAGACAAACGTCTCCCCTTGTCTTCGAGAGAAGGAAAGTTCAGTCCCAGGTGCTGCACGTCTTGGGCTTTCCTTTGTGCCACATCTGCCTCTGTAATAAAAGTCATCCACTCTGTGCAAGGAGCACTATGCCACAGTTTTATCGCAGGCAGCATGTTCTTGCGGCATGAGTCCAGAAGCATGGGCTCGAGAATACCAGGCGGTAGGCTTAAGGCTGCCTGACGGAAGCGCTCAATGTATGCGCGGACAGGCTCCTTCTCTCTCCGGATGACCTCTATGAGAGTTGACATTGTCATGTCCATCCCTCCTTCATAGAATCGATCTACGAATAGATTCTTCAGGTCCTCGAACGATGAAATACAGTCGTCCGGAAGGCTGCAGAACCATCATAGGCTACCCCCTGCAGAGCTCCTATGAAGATATTGGTAAGGAGGGCGTCGTCCTTCGAAAAGTGCCCTGTCACTAAGGTAAATTACCTCAAGTATCGTCGGGAAGACTCTTTTCCCTCGTAGGACGTGAGCATTTACGGATTGTACTTGGGAGGATAAACTACATTGTCCCACTCGGCAGGATATGGCTGTCGAATCTCCATCTTCCGGAGTGCTGCTTGCTTCTCTTTGGCGTCGAAGCGACCATATAATTCCTTGATGGCCTGCTGTATCTCCGTTGACATTGTCGGGCCTGTAGTCGATGGAGTGGACGACGACGGTCCCGCTTGATGGACGACGGGCAGTTTATTGGATCCATCATTGGCTGCTGGACCAGGCGTAGGTGTGGAAACAGAAGGTACCAAATTCCTCTTAATCTCCAGCATAAGAGAAGACAGAGTCTTTATTGTGGCATTTAAAGTATCTAGGCTTGTCTCGAGAGCTTCGATGCGTTTCAGCTGGTCAGGCGCTTTGTTATTGTCCACCTCATTACCTTCAGCCATAAATAAAGACCTTGTGTGTGGATGGGGGGAAGGGACGGTAGATCTTCCGCTCTCTGGCTCAGACGTCCGAGCCTCATCGTCCGGAAGATAGACTGGGAGGTTGCGATCTTCCGCAGACTCATTGCGGTTGCTACCCCCAGTCTGGTGGCTAGCTGTGCCTGTGAAGGCATCCGTATCGTTTGGCTCCACCTCAGATTGGAACGCGACGTTATCAAGAATAGTAGAATATTGGCTACCCCTAGCATCTGACGTGGCACCCAACGGAGATTTGGAACGTGGGCCTTGGAACACACCTATGCTGGGTACCTTTGCCTTGTTACACTTGGGCCACTTCTTGGGCTTGGTGGCCGATACGGGAGGATTCTTGGATGACTTCTTGAGAGTTTTAGAACCATGTGCCACGTTGCACGTAGCAACACGGATTTCATCTTCTCTTTTGCTTGTCGACCCTTTGTTGAGTCTCTGACGTGCAGTCAACGTAGGTTGAAGTCTTTGAAAGACGGAGCACCTCATCGGTGGTAGTACAGCCGCCTGCACCGCCGATTCTTCTTCTACTTGGGACAGTACCAGGTCTTCCGTCGTGGTACCCTATTGTACGCACAGAAAAGCTGTACGTAGGTACGATCAGAGAGGGTCTGGCGAGGCAGACTCCTATCATGCTTGTAGGAATGCTGCTCGCATGAGTCTCTCTCTACGGGATATACCCCTGGCTTGCATCACGCACATGAGTGCTCAAGCGACAGAGGCGTTCAACTGGTCGAGGCATCGGAGCACGGGGACCAGTCTTGTATAACTTTCCATCGACAGTGCGTGTGACTGTCAATACGGGCCTTTGGTCGGTCATAGGCATGGTACGTTTGTTGCACGTGGCATGTACTATCTTAGATTTCTTCTAATTACCCCCAGCGGGTGCATAGTATTCATAATCCAATAAAAGCTCTCCTGATGGGAAGGCGATTCTGTCGAAGACGGATCTTCTCGCCGGCAATGCTCCCATCGCGAGGGGTTGAACCGGCGCGCACTTCCTTCGGCATTGTGCCTTCGTCAGGTCCGCCATAGAGACACCGTCTTCTTCTCTGTTCTTTTCCGGTGTGGGAATCGGGCGAGGAGATATGGCTGTAGCAGCCGAAATCTTCTCTGGGGCTTCGACGTTGAGTGGGTTCTGGATCGCAGTTCCCTTCGTCGTGCTGCTCGTCGCAGCTGCCTTTGGCCTCCAGACACGTCGAGTCTTCTTCGGTTTTACGAACCACTTCGAAGGATTTAATTTTTCATCAGAAAGGGGATCCTTAACATCTTGCTGGTCAAAGCGTTCAACCAGTATCTCCTGGAAAGATCCCAACAAGTTGTCATCAGATGCGTCACCCCCTTCTCATTGGAGGAGAAGGCAGTCCCCATCAGAGTCACCATTTTGTTCGACATCACAAAAGGTTGAACGAACTTTTTGTTTATTGAACGTGAAAAGACCTGTGTACAGAGAAGGAAGTCCTAAACATGATATTCTAAGTACAAGGGGAAGAGTTTCTAAGAAAGTGTGTGTCACGCCCCAGAAGCAGAATACTGGAGAGCGGGGGATAGACACAGACAGATACGTATATAGAAGTGTAATCCACCTCGATATACGGTCACGACTGTCTAGATGTATGAGGGTTTATCTACAAGCCATCATCTCTTATGGTCAAGAACAAGCCTAGTATCTCAATCTCAAGTAAGTAATAGTAGTTACAAGATGTTAGACCATCAGATATCCAATAGTAAGGTATCCCATACATTTCATATACAGATGATCATGAAGCTAGTCGTACAAAATACGAGGACTAGCAAGAGTTTCAGTCATACATGATCAACCCTAGGATTTGTCAATCATGTTACAGCCCTTAGGCAGACAAGAAATATAAGGATTCAACACGAGCTAACACTTGCTTGGCGGCTAAACGCCTCAAAAAAATAATTTACAATAGAGTGGGAGAGCAAAATAAAATCCACTCGTTGCTAGGGTTGCGTCTAGTGTTCACCATCTGGCTGGAAGGCTGGAAGATCCTCGGGTGCTGCTCCAAAATCTGGCCATACAAAACCAGCTGGGTCAGACCCCAGAAAGAGCAAGTGCCACAAGGGAGGCTTCACTTAAGAACTAAAACCAGCATATTAGCAGATGATACATAAAAGATAACAAAAAACATGAGTTAGAGAAAATATGGTGATAAACGATAAGATAATTAAAGAACTATTTCGGTAACCAAGTTACAATCCGTAAACCAAACAAGGATCGGTGTTGTAACCCTTCACCTGAACAGAACTTAGTCTCTAAGCAATTATCGAATAAGTAAAGCATAACAGTAACGGGCTGAAGAAACCATGTACTGGCCTTGTCTAGGCAAGACTAGACTAAACTCCGTCCATCAATCACGGCCAAGCAATGAGTACGGCTTGATACTTTAACTAACTAGGGTTATCACAAGCCTAGTTACTAACAAGATGCATTAAGATGTTCCAACAGCCACAAGCCCTACAGACTTAATCCAGATTATGCAGTTGTAAGTTGAGAGAGTTGGATTAGGTGACTTGGGGGTACAATACCTCACAGTGTGCTGAAAATGTGCCCTGCTCGACGGCATGCTACAAGTCCGATTAAAGTGCCCAGATAACGGGACTGCCTGTAGCTGGGAATTTTCTTCAAAAACTACTTGATCAATCTAGCCATTATCCTAGTCAGATTCAGTATGAATCCCTGACCGTGGTAACCAGGAATATATGTCCTAGACATGATGCAAGACGAGACATGTAGCTTACACAAGCACAAACACCTACGGTGTCAAGACAAGAGTTACTTAGCAAGTCAAGATAGCCGTCGCAACAGCATATCAAGATTATCATGTTAGGTTACTTATCAAGATTACTTGTCAAGAGTGCGCCACAGCAGGCCACTATCAAGATTACTTATCATGTCAAGAGTGCGTCACGATGGACCACCATCAAGAATTATTATGCCAAGGTTGCTTGTCAAGAGTGCACCACGACGGGTCACTATTTAAGAGTTATCATGTCATGTTGTTATATCGTGTTCATGTGATCATGCCGTGATCATGGTTCAACTAAGATTAGTTGTAACCCCACTTCCCTGAAATTTTAATTTTTATGATTTACTGGTATTTCGAAATTTTAGATATAATTATTTTACGTTTTAAAGTAGCTATGATATTATGTTATAAAGGTTTCTTCTCAACTTTTCCCAAATTAGGGCCTTACTCCTAAGCTCAATTATAATCAGCCATATAGGACAATGGGGGGTTAGAGAGAATAACCATTCATTTAAAGGACTTGGACTGCTACTTCCTAACAAACCATGTGGTAACAAACTTTCAAAAGGAAATTTTCACTTCTCTAAAAATTTCCCTCCAAATCAAATTCACTGACCCCTTCTTCAAGTCTCTAACGGCCATAACCCACTATTTAACACAACTCTCTATCCACCATTTTATTTCTAACCAACAAATTCGAAGAACATAGTTCTTCCTCCTTCCTCTTCTTCCTTCATAAATCCATCTCCACCCTAACCCTAATTCGAAGAAGGAGCCATGGTAGGAGCAGTGATGATCATCTCCACCGGCGGCTAGGGGTCCTCGGTGCCGGCGTGCAGAGATTCTCTACTGCGAATCTTCTCTCCGGCGATTCTCTCTCCTCCAGCGGCGGTGGTCGGCCGTATGATCTCTTCCGACGTCGAGTTCTCTCGACGACGTGCCATACTCCTTCCTCGACGGGACACGAGATCCTCTACCACAGATTCGTTCCGGCGAGCAGCAGTCCTCCTTCATGGTGTCCGACACCGCGACCTCGCCCTTACGATCCATTGTTGTTCGGCGATCTAGATCGGTTCGATCAATCCTTATACGTCGAAGTCTCGTCTCTGTCCAAACGACGAATCGAGGTGAGTTCTTAGAAGAATATTTTCTGGAATTATGGAAGCTTTCCTTGTTTTGATCGATTCCTAAATCTTTAGTTTGGCGAGATGAGGATTGAATTTGATGTTCGAATTTCTTATTTGACGATGATCAGATTAGGCTGGTGAATCCTCTGTTTTGTGAATTTCAATTGTTTGGTGAGTTTCTGATCGACTCTTTCAAATTTTGAATCGATTACCATTCAAATCGCACGCATAAATGTCTCTTTCGATTCATGCATATTTTTTATTCGACCAAATGCTTGTTCGGGTTGCTTCTCAGCCGTGGACTCAGAGACGTCATTATCGGACCCTTTAGCCCAGTGTTCGACTCGAGGAAGCTTGGATTCATTTCAGTACATCGCTCAGGTATTGATCCGACTCTCTCATATTGGAGACACATTATTTTGTGCTTGCATTGATTCGAGTTTTGGTCAGGAATTGAGGTCAGGACGCGAAGTTATGGTTCTGTTCGTGTCAGTTCAGATGCGTGTGTTTGTATGCATGTCTGAACTGTGTTGTGTGTGTGTCCGATGATGGGGTGTCGAGCAGGGATCGATTGTGATCAGGGAAATATCAAAATTAGTTCGTGTCTAACTAGTTATTGTCCATTGTTGGGGTGTCGGGAACTAGTGATAAGCTGGAGCAGAAGGTTGGCAGAGACGGGAACCCATTTGTATAATCTTGCTGCTGAGATTTGTGTTGGGTATATTTTGTTAAGTGGTTGCTGAGTTGTGTATATTTGAGTGAAGTAGTTGGACTGATTCTGTTAAACTTTAGTTCTGATGTATTTGAATTTGGTGGAAGAAAACTGAAATCAAGTGAGGCCCTGAGTTTATATTGCTGGGTTTGGGCGGCTACTAGCAGGCCATTGCTTGGACTAGGATAGGAAGTTTGGTAAGTTGTGAGGCTTGCTGGGTTTACGCTTGCTTATTTTTTTATACTGGTGTGATGAGAGAAGTCTGATGGCACACATTATGTGCAGTAGTATACATACTTTTATGGATTTTTATATTACATGTATTGATGAGTAGTAAATATATTCGAGTATATAGGCACATAAATTTGTACTGATTATTACTCATATAGTAAATATTTTATAAGTAATTTTATTAGTATATTTTAAAGCCATTTTCATTAGAAATCTATGAATATTAAATAATGTATTTTTGTTGTATAAAAGTTATCCATAAAGTTCCATGTATCAAAATATTGTTTTATCTTGATAAATATTTTCAAATAGTATATTTATGTACTATGTCGTTTCTGTGATAGCAAATAATTTAGGAAATATTTTGCTCATTTTGAATACTAATTTAGCCTTATAGTTCTTAGTAATGTTTTGTTATAGATACTCTAAATATTATCATTAAAATATTTTGCTTGTATAAATATGTTAGGATAGTAATGGTAGACTATCTTAATTATATATAAATTAAGTTGTTAAAGTTTTATACAAATATTTTGTATTGGACTAATTAATAAAGTAGTAGTTATATTTTATTTGGTTGTTAGAGATTTTATACAACATTTGTATATATTGCCTTATCTAAGTAAAAGCTTTAGCTAGCTTTATATTTCAAATAAATAGTTTCTAAACCTTACTTTGATAAATAGAATATCTAGGGTAACCTCTCAATGATTTGTGGTATTGCTAAGGTATATATAGCCTATTTTGCTATATAAAAACCTTTTAAACTATTTTCTCATAATTATTAAGATAAATGACTAGTTAGTTATATATAAGGATATTGAATTAGTTGGTTAGATTAACTATATTGAGCTAAATGATCATTGTTTTAAACCCTAACAAATTACAAATACCAGGTAACATTCGTCCATGCAGTACTACTCTCGTGCTTCCAAAGCAAGGTAAGTACACCGACTCGATCTCTTTACTCTGTATTTCTGTCTTGCTTCATGTTCTCGTATTGACACGTTTTACACACGATTGTTCATCGTTCATAGTTTATCGTTCATTGTTCACCGTTCATTGTTCAGTGTTCTTTACTTGTACATTGGGGTGGGAGAAATACTACAAATATGTGACCAATCCTATTTTAGCTAGGAATTGACTAATAGCTTAGATCTCGTATCGTACACGTGGGACTCTAAGCCGTACCATTATTCATGTGCTCTTGTATCCTGTACTACCCCATCCGGTCACATACTCTGATAGTTATTTCAAATACATGTTACACTGATAGTCTAGTTCATTGTTCTGGATCTGCTACTATAGTTTCATCGTTATTCATGTACTACCATTTTATGTTCTCGTTGTTGTACCATAGTTCATATTGTAGATCCTTTTTCATGCATTTCAGTTTTACTTTGTTTAGTATTTCTTGTCGAGGTTGTACTTTACTTTTTTCCTAATAGGATACGTTGCAGGTTTACTTGATGATGTTGTATCTCCTTCATGGGCCAGAGCCTGAAACTAGGATAGAGTTGCTCAGGATAGACTTTAACTTTTAGAATTATAGTTAGATCCTTCTTAGATCGTTTAGAGATTTGTCATGTATATTGTATTCATGTTTCAGGATTGTATATTTTATTCAGGTTATCGAATTTGTTTTCGGCGTTATCATTTCTCTAATTGTAGTTAAAATATTTATGGATATTGGTGATATCTTGGAGTTTTCCTTAGATTGTACAGCTTACTGCGTTGTGTCTTACAATGTAGGCTGGGCGTGTCTGACTCGTGTCCGATTATTCAGGAGCGGGTCGTGATATGTTTTTAGTGGTGGCCCATGCAGGTCAGTCCTAATGGCACTTAGGCTATAAAGTGCTATTGGGGAACCTGTTAGACCAAGGAAAACTCATCACAGCATAGGATCCATGAAAAATGGTTATATTTATTGAATATAGAGATTGATTATATTTATTATTTTCTAGGAGGTTGACTATTTTTCCTAGGACTTAGCAATCAACGTATTTCTTTCTATTTCAGGATGGTTACCACCAGGAAGACCGTAGATCAGCCCGAAGCTACAGGAGCTTCGGATCAAACCACAGTCGATGTACCAGTAGAGCAGCTTCCACCACCACCTTCTCAGTTTCCTCTGCTACCTCCGATGATGGTGTTCGATGGCGCCCAGGCGATGGCCATGTTCCAGCAGTTCATGGAGGCACAGAACCATCAAGCTGTGCAGTTCCGCGCTACGATTATGGATGCCCTCAGGACCCAAGAGCCGGCTCCACCAACACCGGTAGCACCTGCAGCGCCAGCAGCATCGAGACTAGGGACCGCCAGAGATTACCAGAACCTCTGTTCGATGGATTTCTGGAGCCATGAGGGGATCGTATATGCGGACGAGTGGTTTGAAAATGTCGAGAGAACGCTGAAGATGGCGAGGATTCCGGATGACCTGAAGGTGGAAGTTGTGAGCATACGACTTTTTGATCTTCCCAGAGCCTGGTACTGAGAGGAGCCTCAGTTAGCTATGCCCCAGATTCTCTAGACAGACTTTAAAACTCTTTTCAATGAGAAGTTCTTTCCAGACGTGGAGCGAGATGAGCTTCTGATACAGTTCGAGGCATTATAGCAGGGGAACATGACGGTGGCAGAGTACACATCGGAGTTCACCCGACTCAGCAGGTTCGCAGAGAACCTAGTCAGTGCACCAGAGGATAGGGTTTGGAGGTTCAAGAAGGGCCTCACCAGAGAGTTGTGGCATGCAGTGGCGATCAGTCAGGCGACTACTTATGCAAGCATCCTCAAGATTGCTCAGGCCATGGAAAAGGAGATGGACTCGAGGCCCAAGAGGGATAGGGACATCGGCAGTAGTAGCTACCAGACACCGGCAAAGAGGACTCAGATTCAGGCAAGGCCACAGCAGCCAGCACAGCAGCATCACCATTCATCCAGAGTTTATGCAGATCAGCCACAGAGGCAGCAGTTGGCGGTCACTTGCAACTACTGTCACCGCCCAGGACATCATTACGACGAATGCCGCAAGAGATTGAGGCTTTGCTTGTTCTTTGGATCACCTGCTCACCAGGTCAAAGATTGTCCAGAAGCCGCTGAGGAATGAGCACGAGGAGCACCGGGACCGCAACAGGAGGACCTACCTCTTCATGTCCAGCAGCCGCAGGGAGTTCAGCCAGAGGGGTGAGTCTACCTTCTGACAGTCGCGGAAGTGGAGACCATCCCGATTCCGGACGAGTACTGACGACCGAGGGCACTTGTGGATCACTACCTTTCTTTCGATATTTTTTTCGCACTTTTCTTATTGTTTCTCCATTCGAGACTTGTTTCTAAGTCTCTATCTTACTGTTGTTTCATCATACCTAGTGGCTACTTGTTGACTTTTGATTGTCTCTTGGTATCCAATACAAACTTGTTTCTAAAGAACAGATACTATCACTCTCTATCATGATTTAGAATTTTCTTAAACTTCCTTGAAATTTTTGGATAAAGTTGAGAGAATATTCGAAAACCTGCTATGACCTGGATCATGGAGACCATGGGTCCACTGCAGCTAGTTGCGCACTGGCGAGACAGGGGCTCTAAGTCAAAGTAATTACGGATATTTCCAGGTTCTTGGATATTATCAAGACTAAGTCCTAAATTTATAATATTATCGGATAAAGTTGATAAAATATCTCGGTAGTCTATTATTATCGTGACCATGGAACCGAAGGTTCGCTGCAGCCAGATACATACTAGCAGGGCAGGAACTGTAGGGAAAGTGACTCCAGATATGCATGATTGTCGGATACTATTGAGACTATTACCTTGAGATTGTGATTTTCATAACTTGTACCATTTTAAAATCGTGCCAATTTTGAATTTTGTAATTAAATTATTTTATCGTGCCAACTCGTGCTAGCTGAAATTTCGAGGATGAAATTTTTCTAAGGGGGGTAGATTTGTAATCCCACTTCCCTGAAATTTTAATTTTTATGATTTTCTGGTATTTCAAAATTTTAGATATAATTATTTTATATTTAAAGTAGCTATGATATTATGTTATAAAGGTTTCTTCTCAACTTTTCTCAAATTAGGGCCTTACTCCTAAGCTCAATTATAACCAGCAATATGGGACAGTGGGTTAGAGAGAATAACCATTCATTTAAAGGACTTGGACTGCTACTTCCTAACAAACCATGTGGTAACAAACTTTTAAAAGGAAATTTTCACTTCTCTAAAAATTTCCCTCCAAATCAAATTCACTGACCCCTTCTCAAGTCTCTAACGGCCATAACCCACTATTTAACACAACTCTCTGTCCTCCCTTTCATTTCTAACCAACAAATTCGAAGAACAGAGTTATTCCTCCTTCCTCCTCTTCCTCCATAAATCCATCTCCACCCTAACCCTAATTCAAAGATGGAGCCATGGTGGGAGCAGTGATGATCGTCTCCACCGGTGGCTAGGGGTCCTCGGTGCCAGCGCGCAGAGATTCTCTACCGCGAATCTTCTCTCCGACGATTCTCTCTCCTCCAGCGGCGGTGCTCGGCCGTACGATCTTTTTTGACGTCGAGTTCTCTCGACGACGTGCCATACTCCTTCCTCGGTGGGATACGATATCCTCCACCACAGATTTGTTTCGGCGAGCAGTAGTCCTCCTTCGTGGTGTTCGACACCGTGACCTCGCCCTTACGATCAAGTATTGTTCGACGATATAGATCGGTTCGATCAATCCTTATACGTCGAAGTCTCGTCTCTGTCCAAACGACGAATCGAGGTGAGTTCTTAGAAGAATATTTTCTGGAATTATGGAAGCTTTTCTTGTTTTGATCGATTCCTAAATCTTAAGTTTAGCGGGATGAGGATTGATTTTGATGTTCGAATTTCTTATTTGACGATGATCATATTAGGCTGGTGAATCCTCTGTTTTGTGAATTTTGGTTGTTTGGTGAGTTCCTGATCGAGTCTTTCAAATTTTGAATCAATTACCATTCAAATCGCACTCATAAATGTCTCTTTCGATTCATGCATATTTTCTATTCGACCAAATGCTTGTTCAGGTTGCTTCTCAGCCGTAGACTCGGAGACGTCATTATCGGACTCTTTAGCCCAGTGTTCGACTCGAGGAAGCTTGGATTCATTTCAGTACATCGCTCAGGTATTGATTCGACTCTTTCATATTGGAGACACATTATTTTGTGCTTGCATTGATTTGAGTTTTGGTCAGGAATTGAGGTCGGAACGCAGAGTTGTGGTTCTATTCGTGTCAGTTCAGATGCGTGGGTTCGTGCGCATGTCCGAACTGTGTTGTGTGTGTGTGTCCGATAATGGGGTGTCGAGCAGGGATCGTTTGTGATCAGTGAAATATCAAAATTAGTTCGTGTCCAACTAGTTAATGTCCATTGTTAGGGTGTCGAAAGCTAGTGATAAGCTGGAGCTGAAGGTTGGCAGAGACGGGAACCCATTTGTATAATCTTGCTGCTGAGATTTGTGTTGGGTATATTTTGTTAAGTGGTTGCTGAGTTGTGTATATTTGAGTGAAGTATCTGGACTGATTTTGTTAAACTTTAGTTCTGATGTATTTAAATTTTGTGGGAGAAAACCGAAATCAAGGGAGGCTCTGAGTTTTTATTGCGGGGTTTGGGCGGCTACTAGCAGGCCATAGCTTGGACCAGGATAGGAAGTTTGGTAAGTTGTGAGGCTTGCTGGGTTTAGTCTTGCTTTTTTTTTATACTGGTGTGATGAGAGAAGTCTGATGGCACACATTATGTACAGTAGTATTGTCACTACCACATTTTTGGCTTGAGGGTATTTTGGTCATTTTGACTTTTTGGTGATTTTAAAATTTTATTAATTAAATATGTGCTATTTGTTTAGTTGAGACTTAACCTAGAATCTTAGCCTAATCTAGATTAGCCTTAAGCTTAGAATCTTGATTAGGATAACCTACTAAGTGACAAGATTAACAATATCTAGATATTTCTAAGTAGGATATTTTTTCCTTAGGATATTTGTGAAAAAGAAATCCTTAGGACTAATTGAACCAATAGGAGGGCTTGAAATTGGGTGGAGAAGCCTTAGCCACTCATCTACATCTAAACCTAACCCTAATTCATTTTTGTGGCAGCCACAAATAGAAGTTCCCCTCCTATAAAGTAGCATTTACTAGCCCCCTTGCCTCTTTTAACACCTACAAAAAACCCTAACTTGTTCTTCCCTAAATTCCTCCCCCTTTATCCAAACTGATCCCAAATTGAGGCTACTCTCTTGCATTGGGATTCATTTCAGAAGTAGAGGCTAGTGGGGGCTTGCTTGCAAGTAGTGGAGCTCATTTGGACATCGTTTGAGGAAGGGAACTTCTTATTTCGGAGCCCTTTACATTGAGTTTGAACTCTCAATAGTTAAAACCCTAATAAATTCCTGATTTCTTTCCATAGATGCATTCATTTATGGTTCCCCTAGGTGTAGCCCAAGTTTGGTAGGAATTTGTGTCCATTTCGTGTCTGTATCGGACACGTATCGGTATTTTTGAATAAGTGTTCGATAAAATGCTTGATAGGAATTAATATTGCTAATTTAAAATTCTATTTGAAGGGATTTGTTGCCCTACAGGTGTGGAACAAAAAACCCTAACTCTGAGGTGACTTTGTGCTATGTCCGTGTCTAAACTGGACACGCACACTGTGTACGAGATACTACACAAGGGGTTCTGTGCTCCCCTACTATCCGACCTTCATTTCTCTTTAAATATGACACATGGGCCCATGTAACTTGGCACAGAGGTGGGGGCCATCACTGACAGACCCCCCTCGAGTTTTACTACACTTCGTGTCGTGTCGGACACGAAAACTCGAGTGCACTGGGTTTGTACTGACCCTGCACGCGCGTTCAGTCGCATCTGATACACACTTCGTATCACACCTTGAAGCACGTTGGACATAATACAGACACTTAGACATGTTCACCTACACCTAGACTCACTCTAGACATGAGCACGTGGCTCCATGTGTCTTGTGGCGTGTCCACGAGACCCCGACACCTCTGCACGAGACCTAGGTTCACTGTGTTACTGGTACACGTTTAGCCTGTTTTGGACACTTCATGTCTGGATTTGTGGACAAAAAATGATACCCTATGACACATGTAATACATCTACACCTCTGTACACAATTTAATTTGGGTTTCAATTTGGTTTTGGATTAAAATATGGGGGTTGTTCATGCTTCAGATACAAGTCTGATACTGTGTTCGAATGTGGGGTTAATGTGTTTTAAACTGAATTTAAATTGTTTAAATACGAATTGTACAAGTTAAAAATGTACTGATAGGATGTGTAGATAACTGGGATTCGAATGGACTGGGGTTGTATTCGAATTCCATAAAATTCTTGACTAAACAGTATAGGCCTAAATCTGAAAACTGAGAATTTTCCCTAATTGTAAACCTGAGAATTATTTCCTTTATGAAAACTAAGATTAATGATTTTAAAACCTGGGAGCATTGATTGGGTTGTAAATGCATGACTCTCATTCGAGATCATTCCACATGTAATGTATATGTGACTGAAACTTATGCATTTAACTTGAGAATTTTTATGAATCTAATGTAGTAGTTCACTGTTATGCAATTTCCTGTAAACCTGAGAACCATTGATTGAACCTGAGAACTGTTGTATAAGATGAGAATTGGGTTTCATCCTTAACTGAGAACACATGAATTTATTGAGGATTATTTCATTTATAAAAACTGAGATTTGGCCTATGCATGAAAACTGAGTTTTTTTCCTTTGTGTATGAACCTGTGAACTATTTTCAAACCTGAGAATGGGTTTTGCATTTTAGTAAAAACCTGAGATTGTAGTTCATGCCTGAAAACAGAAAACTAAGTTTCCCTATGAGTATAAAACTGGAAATTATTTGTATCTAAGCCTGAGAACTAATTACTAAACCTGAGATGAATGTATATAGATATGTTTGTATGAATGTATACATGTATGTAACTGAAAGTTAACCTTACCATACTGCTACACAATATATATGACACACACACACACACACACAACCTATATATGTGCCATCATTCATTCTCTATGTATATACATATATATGTAGTACCTATATATATACCCTATATATATTGTTATATATGTGAATAAAATTTAGATATGAATGTGATACTATACTAGATTTCTTGGTTGTGTGTGCCTAGCTAGTTAGATATAGTGCTAGACTGCGGTTTAGCTTTGTGTGTTTATGTGACGCCCCAGAACCAAAATACTGGTGAGCGGGGGCGGACATAGCTAGCTACGTATATTGAAATGGAATCCCTCGCTATACGGTCACGGCTGTCTAGATATGAGGGTTTACTACAAGCCAACGGTCTCTTAAGGTCAAGCCTATTGTCTCAATCTCAAGCAAGTAATATAGTTACAAGATGTTAGATCACCAAATATACAATAAAAGGTGTCCCAAATATTACATATTCAGTTGATCAAGAAGCTAGTCATACAAAATGCGAGGACTAGCAAGAGTTAGGTCATACATGATGAACCCTAGGATTTGTTAATCATGTTTACAGCCCGTAGGCAGACAGTAAGTAAATGTGCATCGAGCTAACAGGTGTTCGTCGGCTAAACGCTTCAAAAGAATAATTTACAATGGAGTGAGGAAAACAAAAGGGAAAACCCACTCGTAGCCCGGGTTCCTTCTAGTCGCCACTATCGGGCTGGAGGTTCGATAGATCTTCGGGAGCTGCTCCGAAATCTGGCCACACAAAACCAGCTGGGTCAAACCCCAGAAAGAGCAAGTGCCACAAAGGAGGCCACGAAATAAGAACAAAAGCCAGCATATCAAATTATAAGGAATAAAAGAAAAGTGCAAGTAATAAAAGTACAGCTGGACAATAAACGACTAGGGACATGGAACCATTCCGGGAGCCAGATTACAACCTGTAAACCAAACAAGGACCGGGGTTGTAACACTTCGCCTGAATATCACTTGTCTCTATCTATTTATTGTTAAAAAAAAGTAGAACAATCATGTACAGGAATACCAGGTACAAGGACTTAGACGAGACTTGGACCAGGCTAGACACCATTCATTCACAAACGGCCAAGCAATTACTACGGCTTACTACTTAACTAACTAGGGTTATCACAAGCCTAATTACTAATAAGATGCAAGTGAGAAATTCCCAGTCCCAAGCCCTGCAGACTATCCAGTTATCCTTCCGCGGGTTGAGAGTATGGTTGGGTACATCACCCCGGAGACGATATACCCTTAGGTGACTTAGAGGGTGCAACACATGACAGTGTGCTAGAAATGTGCCCTACTCGTCGGCAGGCTACAAGTCCATTTAAGGCGCCCAGATAACGAGATCGCCTGTGACTGGAAATTCTCCATGAACTATAGTTTGATCTAGTCATTAGCCTAATCCATATTCAGAGTGAACCCTTGACCGTGGAAAACAGGGAGTCACGTCCTAGACATGATGCAAGACAAGACAAGACAAGTGGATTGCACAAGCAGCAAGAATAAACAACCACGAAGTCAAAGTTGATTATACAGGTTAAGTTAGCCGTCGCAACTGCATCAAGTCAAGTCAAGTTACAAGTTACAGGTTACAAGTTGCAAGTTACAAGTCAGGAGTGCACCGCCACGGACCACTATCAAGTTATCCAGTTGCAAAGATTAATTACGAACCATATGTTACCAGTCAAGAGCGCACCCCATCGGGTCACTATCACGAAGACCAGAAGCACTAGGATCATGATTCACAGAATTTACGAAAATCGTACTAGTCATGAGCTAAACACCAAAAATCGTGCCAGGTCGTGTTGGATCAAGACAGTCGTATTGTGTGGAACAAGATCTCAAAATACCAATCCACAAAAGAGAAGTCAAGTCCAAGAAGTAAGACCAAACCATCATGGGCAAGTGGGTTACGCAGGGGGTTGGACTGCGTTGGGGGAAAGGATTATGCAGGGAAATGGGTGGTGCAGAAAAATGGATGGCGCAGGAGAATGGATGGCGCAGGGGAATGGATGGCGCAGGAGAATGGATGGCGCAGGGGAATGGATGGCGCAGGAGAATGGATGGCGCAGGGGCAAACTGCGCAGGGGCGAAATGCGCAGGGGCGAGCAGCGCGCAAGTCAAGCGCGCAGGTGGAGAGAAGGCGCAGGAGCTAAAGACCTCCAGCGCAAGTCAGCCCAGCGCAAGGCGCTGGCCGAGGGGTCGCGCAGTCCGGCCATGCGCTAAAGAACGCAGGCCGAGGGGTTGTCTTCTCCATCAGGCCGAGAGGAAGACTCCAAGAACCCTAAAATTCAAATCTTCATATCTTGGCCAAATCAAAACCAAATTTAGATTTTCAAAGATCTAACTTGTGTAAAATTGAATTCTCTTCCACATGAAAGCCTCAAAACAAGCAAAAATCAAGGTTTAATAGATCAAAATCAAGAAAATACAAAAATAGTTAAAACTTAGATCTAGAACAATGGAGACTCCAAATCACAAAATGCTAAGTTCTAATGTTGTTCTCCATGGCCTAATCTAGCTAATGGAAAAAAAAAATATGGTGCTTATTTGGTGGCTAGGTGCACTTGTCTATGGTGTTGGTGGAGGAAGGAGGAAGAAGAAGATGGAGAAATTAATGGAAATTATGGAGGAGAGAGAAAGGTTGGTAGGGATTTAATGAGGGTGGTTGTGGTGGAAGGAGGGTGGAGTATAGGTTAAAGTGTTCCATTGGGTTTAAAATCAAACCAAACCAAACCGAACCAACTAAAACCGAGTCGAGCCGAAATCCAAAATACGAGAAAACCTAAAATTCCTCAAGCTGAGAAAAATAAAATACAGGCCAAAATCCAACTACGAGTATAAATACGAAATACGGGAAATGATGGTGACAACTCTACCCACCTTAAAAGAATTCTGTCCTCGAAATTTAATCAAGGAGCTAGAGACTGCCACGGGAAGCTACACTAAGCACCAACAACTACATTAAGAAGTTCAATCATACAATCATACATGCAAGCAAGGATAGAAAGCATAAGGCATAAGGAAGACATTATACCTTACGAGTCAAACAAGTCGGGATATCGCGATCGGATGTTGTCCTCACGCTCCCACGTTGACTCACCTAGAGAGTGATGACCCCAAGCAACACGGACTAAGTTAATAGTCTTGTTCTTGAGTATCTTCTCCCTCCGATCCAATATAGACACGGGCCTCTCCTTATACGAAAGGTTGGTACCAACAACCAATTCCGAATGTTCCAGGATATGGCTCGGGTCTGGGATGTACCGTCGTAATTGGGACACATGGAATACATCATGCACCTCTCTTAGCGACGGCGGAAGAGCGAGACGATAGGATACATCTCCTACTCGCTCCAGGATATCGAACGGCCCTATATACCCAGGACTAAGCTTTCCCTGTACGCCAAAGCGAATGACGCCGCGGTTAGGCGAGATCCTAAGGAATACATGGTCGCCGATAGCAAACTCTAAGGGACGCCGATGGGCATCGGCCCAATGTCGCTGGCGATCTTGGGCAACTCGAAGATGATCCCTGACTTTTCTGACTACTTTAACTATTTGGGCAATCATTTCTGGACCGAGTATTTGTCTCTCTCCGATATCGTCCCATGCTAACGGGGATCTGCACTTCCTACCATATAGTGCCTCGAATGGTCCCATCTGGATGCTGGCCTGGAAACTGTTGTTGTTCGAAAACTCCACCAGGTGCAGGTGATCTTCCCATGAACCTCCGAAGTCAAGTGTACAAGATCTCAATATGTCTTTAAGAGTCTGGATTGTACGCTCCGACTGACCATCTGTCTGCGAATGATATGCCGAACTGAACTGGAGACGAGTTCCCAAACTCTCTTGCAGGGTACGCCAAAAGTGTGATATAAACCTTAAATCTCGGTCCGAGGTGATACTGACGGGCACACCGTGAAGCCTGACAATCTGCCTGAGGTACATCTCTGCCAACTGGACCGTAGACTGACCAACTCCGAATGGAAGAAACTGAGCCACCTTCGTGAGCCTGTCAACTATAACCCAAATAGCATCTCGACCAGCTGGGGATCTAGGCAATCCAGTCATAAAATCTATGGTCACATGCTCCCATTTTCATTCTTGAATCGGCAAGGGCTGAAGAAGTCCAGCGGGCCTCTGATGTTCAGCTTTAACCTACTGGCAAACCAAATACCGAGAGACAAACCGGGCTATCTCCCTCTTCATGCCATTCCACCAAAAATACTGACGAATATCCCTATACATCTTCGTGCCACCCGGATGAATAAAATACTGTGAACTGTGAGCTTCTGCCATAACCTCCTGTCTGATATCTCCACTGGGTACACAAAGACGAGTGCCATACCGAAGTGTACCATCTTCATGGATGTACAACTCTGGCCTTCTTCCTGCCTCACACTCTGCTCTGAGTCGCTGAAGCTTAGAATCTGTAGACTGCGCCATCCGGATCCTCTCAACTATGCTGGACTGAACCTGTAGACTGGCCATCAACGCCACGTTGGTAGGAAGAACCACTTTAATACATATCTTATGAAGATCTACCAATAATTCTGGTTGCGCCGTTAGGAAGTAAACTCCGGCTCTCCTGCTCAACGCATCTGCTACAACGTTGGCCTTTCCTGGGTGATACTGCAAGTCCACATCGTAGTCCACTAATAGCTCGAGCCATCTCCTCTATCGCATATTAAGGTCCTTGTGGGTGAAAACATACTTCAGGCTCTTGTGATAAGTGAATATCTCCACTCTATCTCCGTACAAGTAGTGCCGCCAAAGCTTAAGTGCAAACACTACTGCTGCCAGCTCCAAGTCGTGGGTCGGGTAATTCTTCTCATGATCACGAAGTTGACGTGATGCATAAGGTATTACCTTCCCATGCTGTATCAAGACACACCCCAATCCTCTGCCTGAAGCATCGTAATAAACTGTGAATCCTCCAGTCCCATCCGGAAGTGTGAGAATGGGAGCCGTTATCAAACCTCGCTTCAACCTCTCAAATGATTCCTGACACTCTGCTGTCCAAGGAAAATGCACATCCTTGCGGGTCAACTGGGTCATCGGCGTCGAAATCCTTGCAAAGTCTGAAACGAATCATCGGTAGTAGCCAGCTAATCCAAGGAAGCTGCGAACCTCTGCCACTGAGCTAGGTACTGGCCATGTCTCGATAGCCATAATCTTTTGGGGATCCACTTCCACTCCTCCTCGGTTAATGATGTGACCCATGTACGAAATGCGATCGAGCCAAAACTCGTATTTACTAAACTTGGCATACAACTGAAGCTCTCTAAGCGTCTGGAGGACGATTCTGAGATGCTGTTCATGCTCCGCTGCGCTTTTGCTGTATACCAGGATATCATCAAGGAATACGATCACAAACTGATCCAAGTAATGCATGAAAATGCGATTCATGAGGTCCATGAATACGGCTGGCGTATTGGTTGCTCCGAATGGCATAACAAGAAACTCCCAATGTTCATACCTCGATCTAAACGCTGTCTTCGGGATGTCCTGCTCTCTGACTCTAATCTGGTGGTATCCTGACCGCAAGTCTATCTTCGAAAATACTGAAGCCCCTTTGAGTTGATCAAACAAGTCATCTATCATCGGGAGACGGTATCTGTTCTTGATTGTCACCGAGTTCAAGGTACGATAATCTATATATAGCCTGGACGTACCATCCTTCTTTTTTACAAGAAACATCGGGGCTCCCCATGGCGATCCACTTGTACGAATGAATTCCTTGGTCCTGAGTTCTTCAATCATCTTGTACAAAATCTCTAACTCTGAAGGTGCCATTCTGTAGACTCGCTCTGATACTGGTGTTGTCCCGGGGATCAAGTCTATAGTGAACTCAATCTCCCGCTCTGGCGGCATCCCTGGAAGTTCTTCTGGGAAGACATCTGGAAACTCTTCAACTATCCGGGGTAACTGCACTGCTGCTACTGCCATCCGTAATACTCGGGAAGATGGTTCCATCGCGCCTCTGGAAAATGAAAACTCTGGCTCGCCTGGAATACTAAAGACAACCCTGCCAACATGGTAGTCTATCCTAGCATACTGGTTCCTCAACCAATCTATGCCTAAGACTACATCATAGTCTGCCATAGGAAACTCTATAAATCTAGCGGGGAACTCTCTACTGCTAACTACGATCCGACACGAGGAAAACACTCGATCTACTCCCACAAGACCATTACCAGTAAGTATATTGAGCCTCACTGATAATGACTCGGGCTCCAATCCTATCCGTGTCACGAATCGTGCAGACATGAATGAATGCGATGCACCAGAATCAAATAATACCGATATTGGAAAGGAGTTGACGAGAATAGTACCTGCCACTACCTCACCTGGTGCAACTTCTTCTTCTATAGTCATCATCATGGCCTGACCTTGTCCTCTAGCTGCGGGTCCCCTCTGCTGGAAACCTCTCTTCCTACTCTGTACTTGAGCTTGGGTGTACTTCTGCTGGTTCTGCTGATAAAATGCCTGGGCCTGAGGCAATAATGGCCTCGGGTACTGCTGCTGCTGCATAGGTGTTGGTCCCCTAACCGATGGACTGGTTAGGTTCGATGAGGACGAACTACCCCTATTCGGGCAGGCTCCTATCTTGTGATCTGCCGCTCCACAAGCCAGGTACAATCCCTGTGCCCTGCGACAATCTGCTACCACGTGCCCTGGCTTTCCGCAATAAGAACATCCCATCGCGGAAGTCTGCTTCTGCTTCTGCTGCTGCGGGTACGTCGGGGTTGAATATTGAACTGACGTCATTGAGGCCACCCGCCTCGAAGTTCCAATGGTCAAACTTCTTGCTGCCGGGGCTGGAGCTGATGATTGGTACATCTGGTTGTGGGATCGCTTCCTACCTCCGGTCCTATCCACGATCCTCTAGGAGGTGTACTCGTGCCTCCTTGCTGCTCTCAATACTGCATCGAACGTCCGGTGCTCGAACTGCTCAACTGCCAACAAGATCTCTAAATGCAGTCCCTGCTGGAACCGCTGGACCTTATCAAACTCGATCGCCACCAAGGTGGGGGCAAACCTACTGAGTCTAGAAAACTCAGTTGCATAACCGTCGACCATTCTGCCTCCTTGCTTCAAGTTGGTAAACCTCGTCTGCAGGTCATACCGAGCTAAAGTATCAAAATACTTCGTCTGGAATCTTTCTCTAAACACTGCCCAAGCAATGGGTGCCACTAATCCTATGGACTGCACCGCCCACCAACTTCGAGCTAAGTCCAGCAACTGTAGCCGTACCACGGCCACCTTCTCATTCTCAGGTGTCCTAGCTGCTTCCAGAACTACCTCGGTATCCTGAAGCCAAGCGTCCGCGACAATCGCATCTTCGCTGCCGTCGAAGAATGGAGGGTTCAAGCGCTTGAAGCTGTTGGCCGCGCTGTTCCCTTGATGATCGCCTCTGGTCAAAGCATCTGCCACTGCCTGGTGCAAGGCGTCTCCTCTACGATCCTGGGAAGCTATCAAGGTCCTGATGAGACCTACCAAGGTGCCATCGTCAGGCTCTGCAGGCTGGACGGGCTGAACTGGTGGCTCTCCTCCAGTAGGCACGACTCTGGAGGCCATTTCGGAATGCTGGGCTTGATCTCTAGGTTGCTGGTCCACGGGAGGTGCTCCACCTTGCTGATCGGCAGGGTCAGGTACGGTGCCGCTGAAGAAGATGACACAGGGAAACAATAAGGAAGGACCAGGACAGATCAACGATACAAGCACATGATCAGGGCAAGAATCCAGAGATTCAGAGGATATGAATGGAGATCAAGGACGAGTACTGATTGAGACATCTATTTGGTAAATCCTCACATTCTTGAATGCCAAGACCTGCGTGGGCCACCACTTAAACCATGTGACGCCCCAGAACCAGAATACTGGAGAGCGGGGGCGGACATAGCCAGCTACGTATATTGAAATGGAATCCACCTCGCTATACGGTCACGGCTGTCTAGATATGAGGGTTTACTACAAGCCAACGGTCTCTTAAGGTCAAGCCTATTGTCTCAATCTCAAGCAAGTAATATAGTTACAAGATGTTAGATCACCAAATATACAATAAAAGGCGTCCCAAATATTACATATTCAGTTGATCATGAAGCTAGTCATACAAAATGCGAGGACTAGCAAGAGTTAAGTCATACATGATCAACCCTAGGATTTGTTAATCATGTTTACAGCCCGTAGGCAGACAGTAAGTAAATATGCATCGAGCTAACAGGTGCTCGTCGGCTAAACGCCTCAAAAGAATAATTTACAATAGAGTGAGGAAAACAAAAGGGAAAACCCACTCGTAGCCCGGGTTTCTTCTAGTCGCCACCATCGGGCTGGAGGTTCGGTAGATCTTCGGGAGCTGCTCCGAAATCTGGCCACACAAAACCAGCTGGGTCAAACCCCAGAAAGAGCAAGTGCCACAAAGGAGGCCACAAAATAAGAACAAAAGCCAGCATATCAAATCATAAGGAATAAAAGAAAAGTACAAGTAATAAAAGTACAGCTGGACAATAAACGACTAAGGACATGGAACCATTCCGGGAGCCAGATTATAACCCGTAAACCAAACAAGGACCGGGGTTATAACCCTTCGCCTGCATAGCACTTATCTCTATCCATTTATTGTTAAAGATAAGTAGAAGAATCATGTACAGGAATACGAGGTACAGGGACTTAGACGAGACTTGGACCAGGCTAGACACCATTCATTCACAAACGGCCAAGCAATTACTACGGCTTACTACTTAACTAACTACGGTTATCACAAGCCTAATTACTAACAAGATGCAAGTGAGAAATTCCCAGTCCCAAGCCCTGCAGACTATCCAGTTATCCTTCCGCGGGTTGAGAGTATGGTTGGGTACATCGCCCCGGAGATGATATACTCTTAGGTGACTTAGAGGGTGCAACACATGACAGTGTGCTGGAAATGTGCCCTACTCGTCGGCAGGCTATAAGTCCATTTAAGGCGCCCAGATAACGAGATCGCCTGTGACTGGAAATTCTCCATGAACTATAGTTTGATCTAGTCATTAGCCTAATCCATATTCAGAGTGAACCCCTGACCGTGGTAACCTGGGAGTCACGTCCTAGATATGATGCAAGACAAGACAAGACAAGTAGATTGCACAAGCAGCAAGAATAAACAACTACGAAGTCAAAGTTGATTATACAGGTCAAGTTAGCCATCGCAACAGCATCAAGTCAAGTCAAGTTACAAGTTACAGGTTACAAGTTGCAAGTTACAAGTCAGGAGTGCGCCGCCACGGGCCACTATCAAGTTATCCAGTTGCAAAGATTAATTACGAATCACTTGTTACCAGTCAAGAGCGCACCCCATCGGGTCACTATCACGAAGACCAGAAGCACTAGGATCATGATTCACAGAATTCACAAAAACCGTACTAGTCATGAGCTAAACACCGAAAACCGTGCCAGGTCGTGTTGGGTCAAGACAGTCGTATTGTGTGGAACAAGATCTCAAAACACCAATCCACAAAAGAGAAGTTAAGTCCAAGAAATAAGACCAAACCATCATGGGCAAGTGGGTTGCGCAGGGGGTTGGGCTGCGCTGGAGGAAAGGATTGTGCAGGGAAATGAATGGCGCAGGGAAATGGATGGCGCAGGAGAATGGATGGCGCAGGAGAATGGATGGCGCAGGGGAATGGATGGCGCAGGAGAATGGATGGCGCAGGGGCAAACTGTGCAGGGGCGAACTGCGCAGGGGCGAGCAGCGCGCAAGTCAAGCGCGCAGGTGGAGAGAAGGCGCAGGAGCTAAAGAGCTCCAGCGCAAGTCTGCCCAGCGTAAGGCGCTGGCCGAGGGGTCGCGCAGTCCGGCCATGCGCTAAAGAGCGCAGGCCGAGGGGTTGTCTTCTCCATCAGACCGAGAGGAAGACTCCAAGAACCCTAAAATTCAAATCTTCATATCTTGGCCAAATCAAAACCAAATTTAGATTTTCAAAGTTCTAACTTGTGTAAAATTGAATTCTCTTCCACATGAAAGCTTCAAAATAAGCAAAAATTAAGGTATAATAGATCAAAATCAAAAAAATCTGAAAATAGTTAAAACTTAGATCTAGAACAATGGAGACTCCAAATCATAAAATGCCAAGTTCTAATATTGTTCTCCATGGCCTAATCTAGCTAATGGACAAATAAAATATGGTGCTTATTTGGTGGCAAGGTGCACTTGCCTATGGTGTTGGTGGAGGAAGGAGGAAGAAGAAGATGGAGAAATGAATGGAAATTATGGAGGAGAGAAAAAGGTTGGTAGGGATTTAATGAGGGTGGTTGTGGTGGAATGAGGGTGGAGTATAGGTTAAAGTGTTCCATTGGGTTTAAAATCAAACCAAACCAAACCGAACCAACTAAAACCGAGCCGAGCCGAAATCCAAAATACGAGAAAACCTAAAATTCCTCAAGCTGAGAAAAATAAAATACATGCCAAAATCCAACTACGAGTATAAATACGAAATACGGGAAATGAGGGTGACAGTTTAGTATAGCTAGTTTGCCTAGGCTATGTGTTGAATAGTTGGAGTTGATTTGTTAAACCTAGAATTGACTTGTCAACCTAGATTAGAATAACTTAGACTAGTTGACCATGATTAACCAAACCCTAACCAGTTTGACCTAATTTGACTAGAGTTGACATAGTTTGACTTTTAGAGTTGACCAGAGTTGACCAATAGTTGACTTTGGTCCAGATTGACCTAGAAACATGTAGATGCATTGTACTCTTCAAATTATAATCCCTTTGTATACATCATGACTTGTGTTGCTCTAAATAGGACTCAGTTACCTCGCTTCGGACTTTATATTCTCACGGACATTCGAATTTCAGGCGAGTACATTCTCTGATCTTTTCATACTTGCTAGGACTTGTATTCATGCTCTAGATTACTTTACTTGATGCTGACACTTGTTATCATGGATTGGTACTATATGGATCTTTTCATGCGATGTTATCCCCTTAGCGGATACATCGGGTATTTCGTATTCGTGTACTTTATCATGGGCATCGTGTACTCCTTATGTTCGTGTTATTCGTGTATAAATCGTGTGAAATCATGTACTCTCATGTGCTCACATGATCATCGTGTACAACTATACTTCGTGTGCAATAACATAGCTTGACTGGATCCTTGTGTATTGATTGGGTACGAGAGAGTAGAAGTGGTTATGTGATCAATCTTGTAGTTACTTATGTGAACCTCTGTAGATTACTCGTGTGCAACATCGTGCCGTTTATATAACCGTCTTGTGCTCTGAATCACTAGTCACTTACAGTTCTTACTTATCATGTATATATTTCTAGTTTACAAATACCTCTCTTATTTTCGTGTACATCTTCTTCCAGTTCATGTATCTTACTCTTTTGCATGATTTACATTTTCTGCAATGATATGAACTGCATGAGATGTATTGTGCTCGTTCCTGTCCCGACTGGACCTGTTGAAAATATTACAAATGACGTCGAGGATTTCTGTCCTACGTACTATGGAGCAGCCCTAGACGACACTTGCGAGCTGGACTCTTAGGAGGACCTATCTCTAGCTGATGATATCACCCCTAATGCCTAGACTAGTTTAGTTAGTCTTTATCTTACTTTATTGTTGTCATTTGAGACTTGAGATGTATTATATTTTGTTATTGTGTCATATAGACACTTAGACTTATTTCCCTTTCTGTTTGTACTTCCTTTGAGATTTTCATATCTATGATATCGTGCTATTTCTACCTTAGATTGTGATTGAGATGTACCTTCTATTTGTCCACCGTGCTGAGAGTATATCTTGTGCAGTTATACTTATGCTGTGTTAGATGTTGTGACCTAGGACCGCGTTCTACCGTCGACACTACGGCGTAGGCTGGACGTACCCACTTCTCGTGCCCCTACACTGGGTGCGGGTCGTGACACGTATACAGACTTTTATGGATTTTTATATTACATGTATTGATGAGTAGTAAATATATTTGAGTATATAGGCACATGAATTTGTACTGATTAAATATTCATATAGTAAATATTTTATAAGTAATTTTATTAGTATATTTTAAAGCCATTTTCATTAGAAATCTATGAATATTAAATAATGTATTTTTGTAGTATAAAAGTTATCCATAAAGTTCCATGTATCTAAATAATGTTTTATCTTGATAAATATTTTCAAATAGTATATTTATGTACTATGTTGTTTCTGTGATAGCAAATAATTTAGGAAATATTTTGCTTATTTTGAATACTAATTTAGCCTTATAGTTCTTAGTAATGTTTTGTTATAGATACTCTAAATATTATCATTAAACTATTTTGCTTGTATAAATATGTTAGGATAGTAATGGTAGACTATCTTAATTATATATAAATTAAGTTGTTAAAGTTTTATACAAATATTTTGTATTGGACTAATTAATAAGTAGTGGTTATATTTTATTTGGTTGTTAGAGATTTTATATAACATTTGTATATATTGCTTTATCTAAGTAAAAGTTTTAGCTAGCTTTATATTTCAAATAAATAGTTTCTAAACCTTACTTTGATAAATAGAATATCTAGGGTAACCTCTCAATGATTTGTGGTATTGCTAAGGTATATATAGCCTATTTTGCTATTTAAAAACCTTTTAAACTATTTTCTCATAATTATTAAGATAAATGACAAGTTAGTTATATATATGGATATTGAAATAGTTGGTTAGATTAACTATATTGAGCTAAATGATCATTGTTTTAAACCCTAACAAATTACAAATACCAGGTAACATACGTCCATGTAGTACTACTCTCGTGCTTCCAAAGCAAGGCAAGTACACCGACTTGATCTCTTTACTCTGTATTTCTGTCTTGCTTCATGTTCTCATATTGACACGTTGTACACACGATTGTTCATTGTTCATAGTTCATCGTTCATTGTTCACCGTTCATTGTTCAATGTTCTTTACTTGTACATTGGGGTAGGGAAAATAATACAGATATGTGGCCAATCCTATTTTAGCTAGGCATTGACTAATAGCTTAGGTCTCACATCGTGCATGTGGGACTCTAAGCCGTACAATTATTCATGTGCTCTTGTATCCTGTACTACCCCAGCCGGTCACATCCTCTGATAGTTATTTCAAATGCATGTTACACTGATAGTCTAGTTCATTGTTCTGGATCTGGTACTATAGTTTTATCGTTATTCATGTACTACAGTTTCATGTTCTGGTTCTTGTACCATAGTCCATATTGTAGATCCTTTTTCATGCATTTCAGTTTTACTTTGTTTAGTGTTTCTTGTTTGGGTTGTACTTTGCTCTTTTCCTTACTTGATGATGTTGTATCTCCTTCATGGGCCAGAGCCTGAAGCCAGGATAGAGTGCCTCAGAATAGACTTCGAATTTCAGAGTTATAGTTAGATTCTTCTTAGATCCTTTAGAGATTTGTCATGTACTTTGTATTCATGTTTCAGGATTGTATATTTTATTCAGGTTACCGGATTTGTTTTCGGCGTTATCATTTCTCTAATTGTATTTAAAATATTTGTGGATATTGGTGATATTGGAAACGTGTATAGCAGCTGTGTTGTTTTATGTACCTTGCATCTTGGAGTTTTTCTTAGATTGTACAGCTTACTGCGTTGTGTCTTACAACGTAGTCTGGTCGTGTCCGACTTGTGTCCGATTATTCGGAAGTGGGTTGTGACACATGTTATGGCTAAGATTCACAATCATCAAATCGGGTAGTCACAAGTTAGGCTGAGTACAAGATGTAAGCAATTTAAAACATAAAACAATATAATAATAAAAGAACATGCAAGGGACAAGGGCAAGGGGGCCAAGGAAGCATATAGCCAAGGCTTGTGGCCAAGGACTAATGCGACCAAGGAATACATGCGACCCGAACATACGGTCCGTAGGACTGCTTGCGACTAAGATACATGCGGCCCAAACATGCGGTCCACAGGACTGCATGCAGCTAAGATACATGCTGCCCAAACATAAGGTCCGTAAGACTGCATGTGGTTAAGATACATGCAGCCCAAACATGTGGTCCGTAGGACCGCATGCGGCCAAGCTACATGCGGCCAGACTCATGTGGTCCTTAGGACTGCATGCGGTCGAGGAATACATGCGGCCCAAACATGCGGTCCGCAGGACTGCATGTGGCCAAGATACATGCGGCCAGACTCATGCGGTCCGCAGGGCATGCGGTCAAGGGGTTCACGCGGTCAACGATTCATGCATGCGGTCCGCAGACTCAATTCGGTCCACAGGACAGATGCGACCAAGGGGGTTCATGCGGTCAAGGATGCATGCATGCGGTTCGCAGACTCATGCGGTCCGTAGGACATACGGTCAAGGGGTTCATGCGGTCAAGGATGCATACATGCGGCCCTCAAACTCATGCGATCCACAGGACATGCGGTCAAGGGGTTCATGCGGTCAAGGAAGTAAGCATACGGTCCGCAGACTCATGCAGTCCACATGACTCATGCTGCCAAACTGCTCATCTTCTCCAAAAATCCGAAAAATGGCCATGGAACTCACGAACTTTTAAAGTCCATAAATCACTCAAAATAAGTCAAAATTCGGGTTTGCAATGGTCCATTTTTAGTAAAATCGAATTCTCTACAACATAGAACAAACAAAACATAAAAATAATGAAGTTTGATAGATGAAAACCCAAGAAAATCGAAAATTATACAAACTTAGATCTACAAAGATCCCTTCATCTAACCCAAGAACTCCAAGTTCTAAAGAGGCTTAGAATCAAGAGGGAAAGATAATGGAACAATAAAATCTAAGATCCATTATGAAGCAAGATTACACTTGCCTAAGCTCTCTAGGTTGGTGGGAGAGTAATGGAGAAGAAGGTGAATAAATGAATAAAAGTAATGAAGAGAGAGAAAATGGTGGTTGGGTTTTATAAAGAGAGGGGATGGTTCAACATGTTGAACCAACCATCAAAATAAACTAAACCAAGCCATGCAAAGCAAGTCAAGTTGGACCAAACCAACCCAAGGTCAACCCTAGTCAAGATACATCAAGACAAGCCATAAAGAAATACAAAAATATAGTTAAATAAAATACGGGTCAAAATCCGTATACGTACACTAGAAATACGTATAATAAAAAATGGGAGTGACAACTCTACTCACCTTAAAAGAATTCCGTCCTCGAAATTTAATCAAGAGGCTAGAGATGTCGGGGCAAGCTATTCTAAAGCATGAGCCATCTACGACTAGCAACCAAACAAGCAATCATTCATACAAGCAAGGAATTTAAAAACATAAGGCATAAGAAAGACATTCTGCTGGAAACCTCTCTGTCGGTTCTGCATCTGAGCTTGGGTACTGTTGAGCCTGAGGCGGCAATGGCTTCGGGGGCTGGTACTGCTGCTGTACTGGTGATGGGGCTAGTCCCCTAGCCGATGGACTAGTTAGGTTCGACGATGATGAACTGGCTCCATTCGGACATGACCCTATCACGTAGTCTGGTGCCGCACAAGCCAAGCATAATTCCTGTGCTCTGCGACATTCTGATACTACATGCCCAGGCCTCCCACAATGAGTGCAGCCCATTGCGGAAGACTGCTTCTGCTTCTATTGTTGAGGGAACGTCGGTGTCGAGTGCTGAACTGACAAAACCGAATTTGCCCTTCGGGGAACTCCAATACTCAAAGCCCTAGCTGCCGGGGCTAGTACTGAGGACAGACTCATCTGTCAATGGGACCTCTTCCTGCTTCTGGTTCTGTCCACGATCCTCTGCGAGGTATACTCATGCCTCTTTGCTGCTCCCAAGACGACATCAAACGTCTGGTGTTCAATCTGCTCTACTGATATAATGATCTCTAAGTGAAGCCTCTGCTGGAATCGCTGGGCTCGGTCCAATTCGATTTCCACCAAGTTGGGAGCAAACCGACTAAGTCTTGAAAACTCGGCCGTATAACCGTCGACCGTCCTTCCCATCTACTTAAGATTAGTAAATCTTGTATGCAGATCATAGCGAGCTACTACGTCGAAGTACTTGGTCTGGAACTTATCGCTGAATACCGTCCATAAAATAGGTGTCGCTAATCCAACTGCTAACATCGCCTACCAGTACGGGCTAAGTTAAATAGAGATTGCATTGAGAGCTCATCGCCGAAGAACCAGCTCAGAAGACACTGATGACGACGACTCGGAAACATAAAAAGAAGTTTCTACGCTTTAACAAAAAGAAGAGAGAACCAAGAGACGATGAGGAAGAACCCACCTGCTTCGGATACAAAAAGACGGGACATGTCAAGAAAGATTGTCCCTTAGCAAAGAAGGAAAGCAGATATGAGAAGCCGTACAAGAAGCCAACTACAAGGAAGTATGTCAACAGTAGCATCTGGCATGGAAGCGAGGCTAGTAATTCAGACGAGGAAGAGGACTCTCCACAATAACGGCTAACGTCTGTCTAATGGCAACTTCAGAAAAGGTAAAAGATTTTTTTGATGATTTTTTATTTGATGAACTTGGTGATGCTTTTAGTGATCTACTTGAAGATCACAAAAATATAATCAATAAATATAAACATGCAAATGATAAGATCAAGGACTACAAAACCAAGATCCATAGACTTTCTTGTTTACTAGAAGATGTTAAAAACACTACACCCGTGGAAAACACTGAAAAGGTATATAAGCTTAAATTAAGCTTACACGATGCCGAATCAATAATTGAGAAACAAATACTTGATATCACGACTTTAAACAAAGAACTTGCTGAAGAGAAAAACAAGTTCAAAATTGCTACAGGTAGAATATACGGTCTTACTGCTAAATTTGATGAGTTAAATGCCGTCTCTAAGAAATTAGAGATTAAACTGGGCAAGCAGGTTATTCAACTGCAAGTTTAGTCTCATAATCACAAACATGTGCCAACTCAGCACAAAAAGGCACGTCACCACAAGAACACTCATCCACATGCTGCACAAAATCTTGCTTTCATGTACACCTATTCACATGCAGCACGTAAGACACATACACGTAAACATCATCATCATCCTGCTGCACTCAATCACTATCATCATCATCCTACTGCACTCAATCACTATCATCATCATGCTACTGCAAACAGTCACTATAATCATCCTACTAGCTATCATCACCCTACTTATAGACATCACTATCAATATGCTCCTAGTATAAACATGCATGCTAGATGTGCATATTGTAACCTACATGGATACATTTCTACACAATGTAGGATTAGGAGATTAGTTGATAGAAATATATATGCATGGGTACCAAAGTCTAACCTCTCAGTACCCACAAGAATCTGGGTACCAAAGGTCACATCTACTCGTGGTGTAGGTGGACCTTCCCTCTTTAACTAGAAGCAAGTGGATTTTCGATAGTGGGTGCTCGCGACATATGACTAAAAATGCAAAACTATTCGCAATACTATCGATGAAAAAGAAAGGATACATTTTCTTCGGCAATAACCTTAAAGGCTACATCATAGGTAACGTTACAATTGGTTATCCTCCCTCTCCTATCATTAACGATGTCTGTTTAGTGACCGAGTTAAAGCATAACTTGCTTAACATTAGTCATCTTGCTGATCACAGTTATGAAATTAACTTCGGGAAAACTAAATGCTTTATCTATGATCGATCAACTGGAGATATCGCTTTTGAAGGGATAAGGGAAGATAATATTTATATTTTCTATCTATCTAGTGATACTAACAGTGCTAGGAGATGCCTTTACGCTCACAAAGACGAAAAGCTTCTATGGCATTAGCGTCTTGGTCATGCCAACATGGATACTATATCCAGACTATCCACCAAGAAGCTAGTCAGAGGACTGCCGGATGTCACATCCAAGAAAGACATGGTATGTACCGAATGTGAAAAGAATAAGGCTATCAAATCTTCCTTTAAATCCATAAACACCGTAAGTACTACCCGACCATTGCAATTACTTCATATGTACTTATTTAGTTCTAGTAGAGTAGCCAGTCTTGGCGGAAGACTCTACGCTTTTGTTATTGTAGATGATTTTTCAAGATTTACTTGTGTTTTCTTTCTTACAAACAAAAATGATACGATTTATGTTTTCAAAGTATTTGCTAAAATGGTCCAAAACGAAAAAGGCTACATGATTACTCATATCCGAAGTGATCATGGTGGCAAATTCGAAAATTCTGATTTTGAAAAGTTTTGTGATTCAAATGGTTTTAGTCATGAATTTTCGTGTCCAAGAACTCCTCAACAAAATTGTGTTGTGGAGCGCAAGAATAAAACTCTTGGCGATATGGCTAGAGTTATGCTAAATCAATTCTCTCTTCCGAAATACTTTTGGGCAGAAGCTGTCAGCACAGCGTGCCATGTTTTGAATAGGGTATTGATTCGACCCATTTCGAAGAAGACACCCTATGAGCTTTGGATTGGTAGGACTCCTAATATTTCTTATTTTAGAGTGTTCGGCTGTCGTTGCTTTATCAAGAATACCAAAGACAACTTAGGCAAAATTGATGCCAAAGCTGACGAAGGTATTCTTCTTGGCTATGCGGCCAAGAGTAAGGAATATAGAGTGTTCAACAAACGCTCCATGATTGTTGAAGAGTCTACTTATGTAACTTTTGATGAGGATAATAGTACAGCTGTCATTCCCGATGACGATAATGAACCATCAACTTTTACACCTATAAAAACAACGTCTGAAACCAGCTTTCCAAAGGAATTACCAAAGAAGTTCCAATTCACTCCCTCTCATCCAAAGGACTTGGTATTAGGTGAAATATCTAAAGGGGGTAACTACTCGATCCTTTGTAAGAGACACTATAGCTTGCACTGCATTCATTTCTCAAATAGAACCTAAAAATGTTTTAGAAGCTATTAATGATGAGTTTTGGATTTCCGCAATGCAAGAGAACTCAACCAATTTAAAAGAAGCCAAGTTTGGTAACTTGTTCCTAAACCAACTGGCCATACAATAATTGGCACTAAATGGGTTTTTCGTAACAAAGTAAACGAGGACGGTTCAGTCACTCGTAATAAAGTTCGTATCGTAGCCCAAGGATACAACCAAGAGGAGGGAATCGACTACGATGAGACGTATGCTCCTGTTGCCTGACTTGAATCCATTTGGATGCTTTGCGCATTTGCAAATTTTCAAAACTTTAAACTTTTCCAAATGGATGTGAAAAGTGCTTTTCTAAACGGTTTTTATCAAAGAAGAGGTTTTTGTCAAACAACCACCTGGTTTCAAAAATTATAAATTTTTCGACCATGTTTTTAAACTTAGGAAAGCTTTCTATGGCCTCAAACAAGCTCTTCGAGCTTGGTATGATCATCTTACTACTTTCTTACTAGATAAAGGTTTTTTTAAAGGGAAAGTCGATACTATACTGTTTATAAAATCTCTTGATGACACAGTTCTTTTAGTACAAATATATGTTGATGATATTATTTTTGGGTCTACTAATGAGGGTCTATGTAAGGAATTTGCCAAGTGTATACAGAATGAGTTCGAGATGAGCATGATGGGGGAGCTCAACTACTTCCTTGGATTGCAAATCAAACAACTCTCACAAGACGTCTTCATCAGTCAATCGAAATATGGAAAGGACATGCTGAAGAAGTTTGAGCTTGACAACATCAAACCAATCAGCACCCCTATGGCTACTACCACAAAGTTGAAACCTGATGAAAGTGGCAAATCGGTCGATCAACGTAAGTATCAAGGTATGATTGATAGTTTACTATATTTAACCACTAGTCGCCCCGACATTATGTTCAGTGTTTGCTTATGTGCTAGATACTAAGCCAATCCTAAGGAATCACACATGACCGCAGTTAAGCGTATCTTTAGATACCTTAAAGGAACTATTACAGTAGGCTTGTGGTATCCCAAAGCCACTTCCTTTGACTTAATCGGATATTCCGATACTGATTTTGTGGGATGCAAAGTTGATCGTAAGAGTACCAGCGGTACGTGTTATTTACTAGAAAAGGTGTTAGTCTCATAGTTTAGCAAGAAGCAGAACTCTATCGCACTATCCACAACAGAAGCTAAATACATCGCAGCTGGTCGTTGTTGTTCACAGATTCTGTGGATGAGGTAAACCCTCGAAGATTACAACTTATGTTTCAAGCACATACTTATTTTCTGCGATAACACTAGTGCCATTAATCTGACCAAGAACCCAGTTTGTCACTCACGCACTAAACACATAGTGGTTAGACATCACTTTTTGTGTGATCATCAACAACAAGGCACGATTAATTTAGAATTCATAGACACTGAACTTCAGCTAGAAGACTTCTTTACCAAACCACTCGCCGAAGAGCGTTTCAATTTTCTTTGTCGTGAGTTAGAAATTTTGGATGAAACGATCATTAAATAAATTGGCCTGCATAAATAACGATTATGACATATATCTTTATGGTGACTTTGTTATGGGTACAAGCCGAAACGGTCCTTCTGACAACAAGACATAAAAGCCTAAGCGACACGGTGCACTAGTTTTCGGACTACCGCTAGCTGGGATCCGGCCTCCACAGCTACCCCATGGCACTTTCATCATAATGGTCATTGTCTTAAATTATTATTTATTATATGGTTTAATTACGTTTATGACTTAGTTAATTCAAACTTTCAAATTCTATTCAATACCGGAACCCAATTCTTGATGACCTTGAGCTTACGAAATATCTTGAGATCCCGGAACCAAATTCTTGGAAGAAACTTGTCGATGCCCGTAAGTTTTAATTTCCCGATGGATCAACACTTGAAAGCTTCAAGGATGACTTGTGTACTCCCAACACTCGTCTCCGCAAGCTACGGGCAAAATATCTTAACCCATATTTTTATGAACTTCATCGCATTATTTTTTCCATGATCTTGTCCAAAGCGGGGTCGACCGATGAAGTATCCTATATTGAGATCTCTGCTCTTTACCATCTCCATTTTCATGTCCCTTTTAACTTTTTATGCACAATGTTGGACTGGATGATTAGTGCACGGACGAGACCCCGATCAATGGTCTACGCCCTATATTCGATAATTTTTCGTGCGTTCTATATTCTCCTTTATGAGTGTCAGTTCCTTCATGTCCCTATCTATCTGTCTAAGGCACGGAGGCTTCTAGCGGCTATTGAGTCCCCTGCTGAGTCTGAGCACTCCGAGTCTGATGCTCATGCTGATCCTCCTCCTCCTGGCTAACCTGCGCCCGAGCCTCCTGCTACCCTTGAGTCCATTCAGACCATGCTGCGAGATCATTTTTGCTTGGAGGACGATCGCTGGACTCAGATGGATTATCATACCACCTTACAGATGACGGCCATCAGCAACACCCTGTATGACATCTAGTACTCCCTGGCTACTCATCCTACGGTGTCTTACCCCATGGTACGTGACCCTTCTTGCGAAGGCTACCGTATCGATGACACTTGGGTCATGAGGTATTTGGATCTGGATGCAGCGTTTGTTGATCCTCGTCGCTCTGCCAGCGGCCCATCTGACTCTGCTGGACATTTCCGTGCTCCGTGACGGACGTGGTCCATTTTATGATGCTGCTGATGCTTAGGATTTCTTTTGTTTATGTACTTTGTCATTTTCATTCAATGGTTATGTAGTTGAACTCATTGCTTTGTACTATTTTATGCTTATATGGCTTCTCTTTGAATTATTTGTTAGTTATCTCTTACTTTGGATTTGAGCCTTGGTTGTGTGATTGCATATTTTCTCCATGGTTATTTTTATGGGGGAGCCTCTATTTCATTTTGGTAATTGTCAAAGGGGGAGAATATGTGATATTTGCTTAACCATTTTGGATAAATACTTGTGCTATGTATTGTTTGGACTAGTACTTGTATTAGGACTTCTCTATTTACGGAGGAGCCAAAATATCCATCTACGGAAGAGCTATATATGTGTCCAGGTATGAATGTTACGACACGCAAATATCGTAATTTTGTCAATTATCAAAATGGGGAAGATTGTTGACCCAAACTGGATCGCAGTCAACCTAATCTTGATAATTAATGAATCGATATTTGACATGATCCAACTCGACACATAAATCGTCATCAAGCTACAAATCAGACGACTATCAATATTAAGTCAGACAATTATCATCGACGACTGCTCAAAAAAATCTGCTGGAAATTGTCATCGAAAGTCTATATTTTTTACACTTTTATTGAGTCTAGGCTAATGTACGTTGAGTCGCACCAAGTACCTCAACCATAGACTAGACAACCAAAAAGCTCCACAAACAAAAAGCTAAACTGCCAAAGCCCGACAAAGCCTATGAGCATTCTATCTCCAAGGAGGCAGAGTTCGGGCCGAACACTGCCCCCAAACAGAGTTTGGGCCGAACTCTGTCTCCTAATTTCCAGGAGCTAATTTTTAGGGATTGCTCATTGCAAGTTGTCCAACGGCCAAAATTTTGAATTTTGGGACAGTGTTCTGGCCGAACTCTGCCTCCCAGGACTAGTATATAAAGGCACCCTTTTTACCCATTTCAAATCATTCAATCTTCTCTTCTCTTCTACTCTTATAGCCTATACATCCTAAAGAGCCATACCCTTCTCATCTACTAGCCACAAAACTTTCCAAGCCTACAAGGTGCTCGATACGAGTCAATTAGAAGTTTGTGTGCAAGAGTCTTGAAGAAGTTACTTGGAAAATTCTAAGTTTTGCCTAGCGATCTTTCAAGAAGTTGGCGTGCTCTTCTGAGTAAAGGCACGTGGTTGTAAAGCTATTTCACAAATAGTGGATTTCAATCCTGATCTAGAGTTCTCAGGCCTGGACTAGTCCTCCACAAGGGAAACCAGGTAAAAATTGCTGTGTCTGCGTATGCTCTCTGATCTTCTTTTAATTTTTGCACTTATACTGATTAATTATTTGCTAGTTGGAATTGAATAGAGTTGATTTTTTAATTGTTTATTATTGGCACAAGTACTCTATTCACCCCCTCTAGAGTTACCTACACGTACTTCACTCCTTCCGGCTGATCGGTAGGACCAGGAACGAGTAGAGATCAAGGGCGAATGCTGATTGAGATATCTATTCGGTAAAAGGCACGAGTAGAGATCAAGGGCGAATGCTGATTAAAAGGCACGAGTAGAGATCAAAGGCGAATGCTGATTGAGATATCTATTCGGTAAAATTCTCACACATCTTGATTTACAAGCCCTGCATGGGCCACTACTTAAACCGTGTCATGCCCCAGAACCAGAATACTAGAGAGCGGAGGACAGACACAGCCATCTACGTATAAAGAAGTATAATCCACCTCGATATACGGTCACGGCTGTCTAGATGTATGAGGGTTTATCTACAAGCCATCAGTCTCTTATGGTCAAGAACAAGCCTAGTGTCTCAATCTCGAGCAAGTAATAATAGTTACAAGATGTTAGACCATCAAATATTCAATAGCAAGGCGTCCCATACATTTTATATACAGATGATCATGAAGCTAGGCATACAAAATATGAGGACTAGCAAGAGTTTCAGTCATACATGATCAATCCTAGGATTTGTCAATCATGTTACAGCCCTTAGGCAGACAAGAAATATAAGTATTCAACACGAGCTAACACTTGCTCGGCGGCTAAACGCCTCAAAAGAATAATTTACAATAGAGTGGGAGAGCAAAATAAAACCCACTCGTTGGCAGGCATACGTCTAGTGTTCACCATCTGGCTTAAAGGCTGGGAGATCCTCGGGTGCTGCTCAGAAATCTGGCCATACAAAACCAGCTGGGTCAGACCCCAGAAAGTGCAAGTGCCACATGGGAGGCTTCACTTAAGAACTAAAACTAGCATATTAGCACATGATACATAAAAGATAACAAAAAATAGGAGTTAGAGAAAACATGGTGATAAACGATAAGATAATTAAAGGACTATTTCGGTAACCAAGTTACAATCCGTAAACCAAACAAGGACCGGGGTTGTAACCCTTCACCTGAATAGAACTTAGACTCTAACCAATTATCGAATAAGTAAAGCATAACAGTAACGGGCTGAAGAAACCATGTACTGGCCTTGTCTAGGCAAGACTAGACTAGACTCCATCCATCAATCATAGCCAAGCAATGAGTACGGTTTGATACTTTAACTAACTAGGGTTATCACAAGCCTAGTTACTAACAAGGTGCATTGAGATGTTCCAACAGCCACAAGCCTTGTAGACTTAATCCAGGTTATCCAGTTGCAAGTTGAGAGAGTTAGATTAGATGACTTGGGGGTGCAACACCTGACAGTGTGCTGGAAATATGCCCTACTCGACGGCAGGCTACAAGTCCGATTAAAGCGCCCAGATAACGGGACTGCCTGTAGCTGGAAATTCTCTTCATGAACTACTTGAATCCCTGACCGTGGTAACCAGGAATTCATGTCCTAGACATGATGCAGTTGACCCAAACTGGATCACAGTCAACCTAATTATGATAATTAACAAATTGATATTTGACATGATCCAACTCGACACATACATTGTCATCAAAGCTACAAAATAGACGACTTACACACTTCAAGTCGGACAATCATCACCAACGACTGCTCGACGAATACTGCTGGAACTTGTCATCGGAAGTCTGTATTTTTACTATTTTATTTGAGTCTATGCTATTGTACATTGAGTCGCACTGAGTACCTCAACCATAGACTAGATAACCAAAAAGCTCCACAAACAAAAAGCTAAACTGCCAAAGCCTATTTAGCCCAATGAGCATTCTGTCTCCAAGGAGGCATAGTTTGGGCCAAACTCTGCCACCACCCAGAGTTTAGGCCGAACTCTGTCTCCTAGTTTCCAGGAGCTAATTTTTAGGGATTGCTTATTGCAAGTTGTCCAACGGCCATAATTTTTGAATTTTGGACAGAGTTCTGGCCGAACTCTGCCTCTCAGGACTAGTATATATAGGCACCCTTTTCTTCCATTTCAAATCATCCAATCTTCTCATCTCCTCTTTCTTATAGCCTTTACATCCCAAAGAGCCATACTCTTCTCATCTATTAGCCACAAAACTTCCCAAGCCTACAAGGTGCTCGGTGCGATTCAATTAGAAGTTTTGTGCAAGAGCCTTGAAGATGTCACTTGGACAATTCCAAGTTTTGCTCAGCGATCTTTTCAAGAAGTTGGCGTGCTCTTCTGTGTAAAGGCACGTGTTTGTAAAGCTATTTCACAAATAGTAGATTTCAATCCTGAGCTAGAGTTCTCAGGCCTGGACTAGTCCTCCACGAGGGAAACCAGGTTAAAAATTGCTGTGTCTGCGTATATTTTCTGATCTCTATTTAATTTCTGCAATTATACTCTGATTATTTATTTGCTAGTTGGGATTGAATAGAGTTGATTTTTTAATTGATCATTATTGTCACAAGTACTCTAGTCACCCCCCTCTAGAGTTGCCTATACGTACTTCAATTGGTATCAGAGCTCTGTTCTCTTGATACAGAACTTACATCCTAGAGTTGATCCATGGCAACCACACAACCCATCTCTACCAACTATGGTGAGGGTCAATCCACAAATAGGCCACCCCTATTTGATTGGACCAACTACACTTATTGGAAGACTAGAATGAGTTTTTATCTTAAGTCTCTAGACTTTGACCTGTGGACTGTAGTCACTGATGGCTACAAGAAACCTCCCAGAATAACTGTCGAGGGAAGTCTCGTTGAGAAACCCCATGACAAGTATATTGATCAGGAGAAGAAATAGGCAAGTCTAGACGCTAGGGCTATTAATGCTCTTTTCTGTGCCATAGATAGGACTGAATTCAATAGGGTCTCTACATGCACCACCTCGCATGAAGTATGGAAGCTTTTGGAGGTGACTCATGAAAGGACCACGCAAGTCAAAGAATCGAAAGTCAGCCGTCTGACACAGGAATACGAGGCTTTCAAGATGAAGCCTAATGAGACGATCACTCAAATGTTTACCAGATTCCTCGACATCGTCAACCCGCTATCCTCTCTTGGAAAAGATTATTCCAACCATGAGAAGATACGCAAAGTGCTACGAGGATTGCCGAAGGTTTGGAACCCCAAAGTCATGGCGATCATCGAAGGCAATGATCTCATGGAAATGTCTCTAGAAACGTTGATGGGCAAGTTGATGACGCATGAGCTCGATCTAAAAGACTTCGAAGAAATAGCTCCGAAAGAGAAGAAGATTGCATTGAGAGCTCATCGTCGAAGAACCAGCCCAGAAGACTGATGACGACGACTCCGAAGGTGATGATCAAGCTTTCTTAGTTCGAAACATCAAAACATTTCTACGCTTCAACAAAAAGAATAGAGAACAAAGAGACGATGAAGAAGAACCCACATGCTTCGGATGTAAAAAGATAGGACATATCAAGAAAGATTGTCCCTTAGCAAAGAAGAAAAGCAGATATGAGAAGCCATACAAGAAGCCTACTTCAAGAAAGTATGCCAACACTAGCATCTGGCATGAAAGTGAGGCTAGTAATTCAGACGAGGAAGAAGACTCTCCACAAAACACGACTATCGTCTGTCTAATGGCGACTTCAGAAAAGGTAAAAGATTCTTGTGAGGATTTATCATTTGATGAACTTGGTGATGCCTTTGGTGATCTACTTGATGATCACAAAAAGGTAATCAATAAATATAAACATGCAAAGGATAAGATCAAGGACTACAAAACCGAGATCCATAGACTTTCATGTTTACTAGAAGATGTTAGAAACACTACACCCGCAGAAAACACTGAAGAGGTATCCAAGCTTAAATTAAGCTTACACGATACCGAATTAATCATTGAGAAACAAACACTTGAAATCACGGCTTTAAACAAAGAACTTGCTGAAGAGAAAAACAAGTTCAAAATTGCTACAGGTAGAATACACGGTCTTACTGCTAAATGTGATGAGTTGAATTCTGTCTCTAAGAAATTAGAGATTAAACTGGGCAAGCAGGTTATTCAACCGCAAGTTCAGTCTCATAATCACAACACGTACAAACACGTGCCTACTTAACACAAAAAGGCACGTGACCACAAGTACACTTGTCCATGTGCAACATAAGATCATGCTTTCATGTACACCTATTCGCATGCAACACGTAAGATACATACACGTAATCATTATCATCATCATGCTGCTTTAAACAGTCACTATAATCATTATAATTACCCTGCTGCTGCATACAGTCACTATAATGATTATAGTTACCCTGCTGCTACATATAATCATCATACTCACTCTACTTCTGCACGTAGCTATCATCACCCTACTTATAGACACCACTATCAACATGCTCCTAGTATAAACATGCATGCTAAATGTACATATTGTAACCTACATGGACACATTTCCCCATAATGTTGGATTAGGAGATTAGTTGATAGAAATATATATGCATGGGTACCAAAGTATAACCTTTCAGGACCTAAAAGAATATGGGTACCAAAGGTCACGTCTACTCGTGATGTAGGTGGACCTTCCCTCATCAACTAGAAGCAAGTGGATTCTCGATAGTGGGTGCTCGTGCCATATGACTGAAAATGAAAATCTATTCGCAACACTATCGATGAAAAATGAAGGATACGTTTCCTTCGACAATAACCTTAAAGGCTACATCATAGGTAACAGTACAATTGGTTATCCTGCCTCTCCTGTCATTAACGATGTCTGTTTAGTGACCGAGTTAAAGCATAACTTGCTCAACATTAGTCATCTTGCTGATCACGGTTATGATATTAATTTCGGGAAAACTAAATGCTTTATCTATGATCGATCAAGTGGAGACATCGCTTTTGAAGGGATAAGGGAAGATAATATTTATATTTTCTATCTATCTAGTGATACTAACAGTACTGGGAGATGCCTTTACGCTCACAAAGACGAAAAGCTCCTATGGCATCAGCGTCTTGGTTGTGCCAACATGTATACTATATCCAGATTATCCACCAAGAAGCTAGTCATAGGACTGCCAGATATCACATTCAAGAAAGACACGGTATGTGCCGAATATGAAAAGAATAAGGCTACCAAATCTTCTTTTAAATCCATAAATACTGTAAGTACTACCCGACCTTTGCAATTACTTCATATGGACTTATTTGGTCCTAGTAGAGTAGCCAGTCTTGGCGGAAAACTCTACGCTTTTGTTATTGTAGATGATTTTTCAAGATTTACATGGGTTTTTCGTAACAAAGTAAACGAGGACGGTCCAGTCACTCGCAACAAAGCTCATCTCTTAGTCCAAGGATACAATCAAGAGGAGGGCATCGACTATGATGAGACGCATGCTCCTGTTGCATGACTAGGATCCATTCGGATGCTTTGCACATTTATAAATTTTCAAAACTTTAAACTTTTCCAAATGGATGTGAAAAGTGCTTTTTTAAATAGTTTTTTCAAAGAAGAGGTTTTTGTCAAACAATCACCTGGTTTCGAAAATCACAAATTTTCCGACCATGTTTTTAAACTTAGAAAAGCTCTCTATGGCCTCAAACAAGCTCCTCGAGCTTGGTATGATCATCTGAGTACTTTCTTACTAGATAAAGGTTTTTCAAAAGGGAAAGTCGACACTACACTGTTTATAAAATCTCTTGATGACACAATTCTCTTAGTGCAAATATATGTTGATGATATTATTTTTGGATCTACTAATGAGGGTCTATGCAAGGAATTTACCAAGTGCATGAAGAATGAGTTCGAGATGAGCGTGATGGGGGAGCTCAACTATTTCCTTGGATTGCAAATTAAACAACTCTCACAAGGTGTCTTCATCAGTCAATCAAAATATGTAAAGGACATGATGAAGAAGTTTAAGCTTGACAGCATCAAACCAATCAGCACCCCTATGGCTACTACCACAAAGTTGGAACCTGATGAAAGCGGCAAACCGGTCGATCAATGTAAGTATCGAGGTATGCTTGGTAGTTTATTATATTTAACTGCTAGTCGCCCCGACATTATGTTTCGTGTTTGCTTATGTGCTAGATACCAAGCCAATCCTAAGGAATCACACATGACCACAGTTAGCGTATCTTTAGATACCTTAAAGGAACTATTACGATAGGCTTGTGGTATTCCAAAACCACTTCCTTTGACTTAATACGATATTTCGATACTGATTTTGTGGGATGTAAAGTCGACCGTAAGAGTACCAGCGGCACGTGTCATTTGCTAGGAAAGGCGTTAGTCTCATGGTTTAGCAAGAAGCAGAACTCTGTCGCACTATCCATAACAGAAGCTGAATATATCGCAGCTGGTCGTTGTTGTGCACATTCTGTAGATGCGGCAAACCCATGAAGACTACAACTTATGTTTCAAGCACATACCTATTTTCTGCGATAACACTAGTGTCATTAATCTGACCAAGAACCCTGTTTGTCACTCACGAACTAAACACATAGAGATTAGACATCACTTTTTGTGCGATCATCAACAACAAGGCACGATTAATTTAGAATTCATAGACACTGAACATCAGCTAGCAGACTTCTTTACCAAACCACTGGCCGAAGAGCATTTTAACTTTCTTTGTCATGAATTAGGAACTTTGGATGGAACAGTCATTAAATTAATTGGCCTGCGTAAGTAACGATTATGACATATATCTTGATGGTGACTTTGCTATGGGAACAAGCCGAAAGGGTCCATCTGACAATAAGGCGTAAAAGCCTAAGCGACATGGTGCACTAGTCTTCGGACTACCGCTAGCTGGGATCCGGCCCCTACAGCTACCCCATGGCAGTTTTATCGTAATGATCGTTGTCATAAATCCTTTATTATGACAACGTTAATTCAAACTTTCGAAATTCTACTCTTTTTTATCAAAAATTTCCCATCTATCAAACTTTCTGTGTTCTGTGCCCATGGAGACAGAGTTCGGGCCGAACTCTGCCCCACACAGAGTTTGGGCCGAACTCTGTATCCTTGGTCACAAAACCTTCTTTACTTCTCAGCCACTCCTTGATTTGATCCGACGGTCCAGATTTAACCCGCTTGGCTGCTCCTAAACACCTTAAACCTGAGAATCAACCCTCTCTCTTCATTGTGTTCCTCTTCCACCTTCCTCCAAACTCAAATTTCTCAAACCCTAACCCTAGAAACTCCACTTTTAGGGCTCTTTTTCTTTCCAAACTCAAGATATCAAGCTTTGGGGAGATCTCTTCCATATTTTCTCATCTTTGTTAGGTATAATTTAATATTCCTCTCTATTTCCTATTCAATTATTTCAAATTCTCCATGGCTCCAAGACTCTTTGGAAGAGGCAAGAGAAGAAGGAGTGATGGTGCATCATCTTCCAATCCTCCTCCTCCTCTTGCTCCTCCAATCCATCCACTTTTTAATCCACCACAACCTCATGACCCCAACACATTCAATGAACAAATTTTTGTGTCACTAGAGGATTCCAATGAATGGTTTGCCGATTTCCATTCACGGAGTGTGTATACGGGTCATCCGATCAATTTTACTATATTTTCGGATTATGATTCATTGTTCTATGATCTTTATTTAGATGAGTTAGTTTCTACATCATCTATTATCTATTTGAATGCTATCCAAATGTTTTACTGTAATCTAACATTTTTCGACACACGAATCTATTCTCGTGTCGTCGGTATCGACATTACTTTTGATGATTCTGAGCTTGCGGAATATCTCGAGATCCCGAAACCCAATTCTTGGGAGAAACTTGTTGATGCCCGCAAGTTTTAATTTTCCGATAGATCATCCCTTGAAAGTTTCAAGGATGATTTGTGTACTCCCAACACTCGTCCACGCAAGCTACGGGCTAAATATCTTAACACGTATTTCTATGAACTTCATCGTATCATTTTCTCTACGATCTTGCCCAAAGCGGGATCGACCGATGAAGTATCTTATTTTAAGATATCTGCACTTTATCATCTCCACTTCCATGTCCCTTTTAACTTTTCATGCACTATGATGGACTGGATGATTAATGCACGGAAGAGACCTCGATCTTTGGTCTACGCCCTCTATTTATCGATGATTTTTCGTGTGTTCCATGTTCCTCTTGATGAGTGCCAGTTCCTTCCTTCCCCTGCCTTTCTGTCTAAGGCACGACGGCTTCTAGCAACTGTTGAGTCTCCTGCTGAGTCAGAGCATTCCGAGTCTGATGCTCTGGTTGATCCTCCTGTTCTTGGGCAACTTGCGCCCGGGCCACCTGCTACTTTTGAGTCTATTCAGACAATGTTGTGTGATCGTTTCTGCTTGGAGGACGATCGCTGGACTTAGATGGACTATCACACCACCTTACAGATGTCGGCCATCAACAACACTCTGCATGACATCCAGTACTCCTTGGCTTCTCATCCTAGGGTGTCTTACCCCATGGTACGAGACCGTTCTCGCGAAGGTTATCGTATCGACGATGCCTGGGTCAGGAGGTATTTGGATCCAGATGTGGCGTTTGTTGATCATCGTCACTCTGCCAGTGACCTATCCGACTCTGCTGGACCTTTCCGTGCTCCATGATGGCCGTGGTCCATTTTATGATGCTGCTGATGCTTAGGATTTCTTTTATTTATGCACTTTGACATTTTTATTCAGTGGTTATGTAGTTGAAAACTCTTTGCTTTGTACTACTTTATGATTTTATGGCTTCTATTTGGATTATTTGCTAGTTATCTTTTACGTTGGATATGAGCCTTGGTTGTGTGCTTGCATATTTTTACCATAGTTATGTTCTTACGGGGAAGATTCTATTTCATTTTGCTAAATGTTAAAGGGGAAGAAATATGTGATATTTGCTTAACCATTTTTTGGATAAATACTTGTGCTATATTGTGCTGCACTTGTGCTATATTGTTTGGACTAGTACTAATATCAGGACTTCTCTATTTATGGGGGAGCCGAATTGTCCATCTACGAGGGAGCTATATATGTGTCCAGGTATGAATGTTACGACACGCAAATATCATAATTTTGTTAATTATCAAAATGGAGGAGATTGTTGACCCAAACTGGATCGCAGTCAACCTAATCTTGATAATTAGCAAATTGATATTTGACATGATCCAACTTGACACATACATTGTCATCAAAGCTACAAAACAAATGACTTACACACATCAAGTCGGACAATCATCGTCAACGACTGCTCGACGAATACTGCTGGAACTTGTCATCGAAAGTCTGTATTTTTACAATTTTATTTGAGCCTAGGCTATTGTATGTTGAGTCGTAATGAGTATCTCAACTATAGACTAGATAACCAAAAAGCTCCACAAACAAAAAGCCAAACTGCCAAAGCCCATTTCGCCCAATGAGCATTCTGTCTCCAAGGAGGCAGAGTTCGGGCCAAACTCTGTCCCCACACAGAGTTCGGGCCGAACTCTCTCCTAATTTTCAGGAGCTAATTTTTAGGGATTGCTCATTGCAAGTTGTCCAACGGCCATAATTTTTGAATATATATATGCACCCTTTTCTCCCATTTCAAATCATCCAATCTTCTTATCTCCTCTCTTATAGCCTATACATCCCAAAGAGCCATACTCTTCTCATCTACTAGCCATAAAACTTCCCAAGCCTACAAGGTGCTCAGTGCGAGTCAATTAGAAGTTTTGTGCAAGAGTCTTGAAGAAGTCACTTGGACAACTCCAAGTTTCGCTCAACGATCTTTTCAAGAAGTTGGCGTGCTCTTCTGTGTAAAGGCACGTGGTTGTAAAGCTATTTCACAAATAGTGGATTTCAAACCTGAGCTAGAGTTCTCAGGCCGGGACTAGTCTTCCACGAGGAAAACCAGGTTAAAAATTGTTGTGTCTGCGTATGCTTTCTGACCTCTATTTAATTTTTGCAATTATACTCTGATTATTTATTTGCTAGTTGGGATTGAATAGAGTTGATTTTTTAAGTGATCACTGTTGTCACAAGCACTCTATTCACCCCCTCTGGAGTTGCCTATACGTACTTTAATTGGTATCAGAGCTCTGTTCTCTTGATACAGGACTTACATCCTAGAGTTGATCCATGGCAACCACACAACCCATCTCTACCAACTATGGTGAGGGTCAATTCACAAATAGGCCACCTCTATTTGATGGGACCAACTACACTTATTGGAAGACTAGAATAAGTTTTTATCTTAAGTCTCTAGACTTTGACCTGTGGACTGTAGTCACTAATGGCTACAAGAAACCTCCCAGAATAACTGTCGAGGGAAGTCTCGTTGAGAAACCCCACGACAAGTATACTGATTAGGAGAAGAAACATGCAAGTCTAGACGCTAGGGCTATTAATGCTCTTTTCTGTGCCATAGACAAGGGACAAGGGCATGGGGGCCATGGAACCATACGGCCAAGGCATGCGGCCAAGGACTCATGTGGCCAAGGAATACATGCGGCCCAAACATGCGGTCCGCAGGACTGCATGTGGCTAAGATACATGCAGCCCAAACAAGCAGTCCGCAGGACTGCATGTGGCCAATCTACATGCGTCCAGACTCATGCGGTCCGCAGGACTGCATGCGGCCAAGATACATGCGACCAGACTCATGCGGTCTGTAGGACATGCAGTCAAGGGGTTCACGCGGTCAAGGATGCATGCATGCGGTCCGTAGACTCAAGTCGGTCCGTATGACTCATGCGGCCAAGGGGGTTCATGCGGTCAAGGATGCATGCATGTGGTCCGCAGGACATACGGTTAAGGGGTTCATGCGGTCAAGGATGCATGCATGCGGTCCGCAGACTCATGCGGTCCGCAGGACATGCGATCAAGGGGTTCATGCGGTCAAGGATGCATGCATGCAGTCCACAGACTCATGCGGTCCACAGGTCTCATGCGACCAAACTGTTTATCTTCTCCAAAAATTCTAGAAAATGGCCATGGAACTCATGAACTTCCGAAGTCCATAAAGCACTCAAAATAAGTCAAAATTCAGGTTTGCAAAGGTCTATTTTGAGTAAAATCGAATTCTCTACAACGTAGAATAATAAAAACATGAAAATAATAAAATTTGATAGATCAAAATCTAAGAAAACTAAAAATTACACAAACTTAGATCTACAAAGATCCCTTCATCTAACCCAAGAACTCCAAGTTCCAAAGAGGCTTAGGTACAAGAGGGGAAGATAATGGAACAATAAAATCTAAGATCCATCATGAAGCAAGATTACACTTGCCTGAGCTCTCTAGGTTGGTGGGAGAGTAATGAAAAAGAAGGTGAAGAAATGAATGGAAGTAATGAAGAGAAAGAAATGGGTGGTTGGGTTTTATAAAGAGAGGGGATGGTTTAACATATTGAACTAACCATCAAAATAAACCAAACCTAGCAATCCAAAGCAAGTCAAGTTGGACCAAACCAACCCAAGGTCAACCCTAGTCAAGATACATCAAGGCAAGCCATAAAGAAATACGAAAATACAGTAAAATAAAATGCGGGTCAAAATCCGTATACGTATACTAGAAATACGTATAACAAAAAAGGGAGTGACAGTGTGACGTTGGAGATCGAGCACTGCCGTGGCTCCTTTACTCCGTTAACGATCTGACGATGGGTTGAACTTACTCTGACTTTCTGATGCCTTTAGTGGAACTCTAGGATTGCCGATCAAGAGGTTGCTTGGGCCTGGAGATTTGATGTTCAGTGGTCTTCTCTCTTTTATTGAAGGAAAACTCTTTCTACTTATTGGGGAAGAGAGCACATATGCGATGTGCATTAGGGTTTTGAGATCTGAAGGAATCTGCCGTCATTATACGGTGTAGATTTCTGCGGCGCTGACACGTGGTGGACATTGAGATTCCCCTCAATCGAGATCTCTGGTAGTTATCAAAATAATCGAAGGAAGAGAAACTTGGCGTGTGCCTATTTGCTTGTTCGGATGCAGCCGAGTAAATCTTAGATTTTTATCTCAGATTTGGATTCTGATTGATCCTCGTCTAAGATTTAAATCAATTTGATAAGATATCAATCAAGATTAACTCAAATCTTATCTTTGAGAGAGTCGGTTTAAGCAAACTGACGGGTGGGACCATGTTTCCTATGCCTCTGATGAGGTCTGAGTCCTACTGTACTTCTAGGGCAACGAGTAGACCGTTATTCTGGAAACAACGGAGCCTCTGTGCTTTCAGGGGACGAGTGGACTATGCTTCGAATACGATGGAACCTCTGTACGTATAAGCGACGAGAAGGCTGTGTTTCGAGTGACAAAATTATTGTGCTTTAGGGCGATGAGTTGGCTTGTGCTTCAGGTTGACGAGGTTACTGTGCTTTTTGGAGCGACATACAGACTTGTGTTGGATGAAATGGTATCTCCCAAGTCTCTGATGAAAGTAGTTGAGTGGGTTGGAGCAGAGTGCTGTATTGTTGGAGTTGAGGTGGTGTGAAAACATCACCAGTCTACGTTTAAGGTTGGCGTAGGAATGTAGCTGCACCTCTGGATTAAAGGCGTTGGCTTTTGAAGTCTTCCTTTAAAGAGCAATGGATGACCGCTCCTTAATGAACGACTCCCTCTTAATTGCCACCGTTACTTGGGGAATTTAAAGGGGTCCTAGGATAGTCTAGGACTTAGTCGAATGAACTTTATTTAATGAGGTTCATTGTGTTGAGTCCTAGGTTTATCCCATTAATGTGGAAACTTTGACCGTCGGCCATGTGGCCTATATTTTGGACCACTCTCGTCCTATATAAAGGGGAAGTTTCTTCTGAAAAGTCACGTCTTCTTCTTCTTATTGTTCTTCAACACCATGCTGTATCCAGACTTAGCTTCGAGCGGCGGTTGGCCTTTCCTAAGTCGGATTTTGGTTGAGGATTCTTTCGTTCAGAGGGGCTACTTCTTCGTAGAAGAACTATTGATGAGCCTCGGAACGTGCTGAAATGCTTCTCATGAGGAGTTCGAACCTAGACGATACCTTGAAGGACTTGGAGGTCCTGATGACCTAGCTTGTGGCAGCAACGTGCTTTTGTTAGGCTAGAAGAGCCTCGGAAGCTGATGCCATTTTAAAAAAGGGCCTTCCTACTGCGCTGTGGCCTGAGCTTTCTGGGGGCCAATAACTGCTTCCGGAAGTATTGCGCGCCTGAAGGGGGAAGCTATGGTGGAGACTTTGATGGAGACTGTATTCATATCTTCTATCCACAGTGCCTCTCTCCATGACGTTCATACTTTAAAGAGTAACCCCGGTGTAGATCCGTAGGAGTTTTCAATTCGGCACATATAATCACAACGTCATTTGTAACAAATTCTTGTAATTATGTCTTTATGCAGTCTTTTATGTAATCGTGACGAGTCTGTAGCAGACTCTTGCAGCCATGATTAATAAAAAAGAACTTCTGAGCTTTTCATCTATTTGTGACTTTTGTTTTTGCTGTTAGCGTGCTTGACCGCCTGTGCCTCTGCGCCTTATATTATGCTGAGATTTTTCATACTTTTATACCCACCAATCACGAGTAGTGCATCGTCGACTAGGATAACTCTTGTAGTACACTTGGATCATTTGACTAGCCAACACAAATGGTTCGAAACCTACATATCCTTTTCTGTATTTTATATCAATAAATCCAAACTGTTTGTCAATTCTCCATCTTTGCTTAGGTGTTGTATCGAACCAACTACATTTAAACATCACTATTTTGGTATCAAAAGAGTAATCCAGCTCTATAATATCTCTTAGAACACCCTAATAGTCAAATTCTGGATCGGTATCGTAGACTGAACCCCTTACACAAACTCCAGAATTCTTTGTGTAATTAGCCTCCTCATCGAAAAATGAGTGATTGATAGGCTTATCAATGGTTCTAAATTTGAAGCCATTGATGGTATATCCATCCCAATATTTTGCTCTCTTGCTTGGTCCGATAGCTAGTGCTTGAAGTCTTTCGCCGGTCAGCTGTGTGCCAGGATGAAAAACCTAAAACATCACGTATTATAACGTCATTAAGACAAATCTCTTTCGCTGGTCAATTGAATTTAGAATAGTTAAATGATTTTAATCCTTACATTGTTATGAAACCACAACAAAACTTTTTTGTCAACCTCTCTAGCAAGATCATCATCATTAATGCTAGGTCTCTCCATTTTTATCTCAGCTCTAAAAATACTATGATAATAATGAGAAAAGTTGGAGAAAAGTTTACAGGTATATCGCAAAATTGGAGTATGTAGCAAAATTATGTCGCTCACTTCTCTATATCTTCCATCTCCTTTATACCACTATTTAGGCAGATATACCGACGAGCGGGTTCAAACTCATCTTCCTCCAACCACAGTAACTTAGAAGCACTTGTAGGCTTGCCACCAACTTTCAAAATAGTGTGGATTCTACGATTCGGTGCATCGACCTCACCTTCATTATTTTTTGGTGCTCTATTCTCGTTTGTTCTGACATGAGTATCGAAGTAGATTGAGCAAAAATTTGAGACCTCCTCAATAATATATGCTTCGCATATCGAAGCTTCTACATGAGCCTTATTGCCCACCTTCTTCTTCTTCTTCTTTCGGTGATGTAGATAAATAATATATTCAATATTAGAACTGTTTGACTAAAATAATTATTAGTACTAGATAATTAATTATTTTATACCTCTCAAATGGATACATCCATCGATAATGGACGGGAGCACTGATACGTGCTTCGTATGCAAGATGAATCGGCAAATGTTCCATACTATCAAAAAAGTCGGAGGGAATTACCTTTTCTAACTTGCATAATGTCAATACAATCTTCTCCTCAAGTTCGAACATATGTTGCACCATCAACTTACTTAAACATAAATCTCTAAAGAATATAGATAACTCGGCCAGCGGACCCCATACTTGAGAAGGCAACATCTCTCTCAGAGCGATAGGAAGTAAATGCTCCATGAACACGTGGCAATCATGACTCTTCATTGCGTTCGTTGAGATCGACACATCTTGCCAGATTTGATACGCAACCGTCAGGGAATCTCAACTTTGTAATCAAATTACATATTATCAATTTATCATCCCTACTCAGTATACATGGTGCTGAGGGCTTGACCCAGTTACCATTAGATCTTCATGTTAGATGCAACTCTGGACGCCTGCAAATAATTTTTAAGTCCGTTCTTGCTTTGGAATTGTCTTTCATTTTTTCCTTGATATCCATCACTATATTGAAGATGTTGTCGAATACATTTTTCTCAACATGCATGACATCAAAATTGTGTCTTATGTGATTGCCCTTCCAATATGGTAAGTCCTAAAAGGTACTCCGCTTCGTCCAATTATGGCTATGTTCGAATCCTTCTAAGTGACGGCCCGATCTTGGATCTTTCTTTACAGTCGGCAAATCCTCTACCTCTGTCCAAACGACATCTCCAGTCAATCTCAACGGGGAGGAGTTTGTTCCTGTTTACCAGCTCTAAAGGCGTCCCTGTTCCTTCTCCATGGATGCTACATAGGAATGAACTGACGATGGCAATCAAAAAAATAAGCTTTTTCTCCATTCTGAAGGCAGAATGCCTTACTCTTTTCCATACATATCGGACAAGACATAATACCATGAGTACTCCACTTAGATAACATTCCGTATGCTAGGAAATCATTGATGGTCCACATTAATATTGCTCTTATATGAAAGTTCTGCTCCATCAATATATCATACGTCTGAATGCCGAACTGCCATAATTGTTTCAACTCGTCCACAAATGGCTGCAAGTAGATATCGATGTTCTTCTTTGGATTTTTTTGATCGGGTATGATAAGTGTCAAGAACATATAAGGAGTCTTCATGCACATCGACGGTGGTAGATTGTAAGGGGTCAAAATTACTGGCCAATAAGAGTACTAAGCCCCCGATTGTCCGAAAAGAGTGAATCCATCAGAACATAAAGTCGGCCGAACATTCCAAGGCTCTGCAACAATCCAAGATGATATCGATCAAAATGCTTCCATGCTTCTCCATCGGATGGATGGGATAATTCTCCTTCATCCATCTTCCGCTCTTTGCTATGCCATGTCATGTGTTCTACAGTATTCGAGGCCATATACATCCTCTGTAGCCTCTTTGTTGTCGGCAAAAACTGTACGTATTTATAGGGACGCTACCTTGCTCGTACAGTTGATTTTTTTTGCCCCGAATGGACTTGTACCGGTCCTTATGACAGAAAATACATCTGTCTTTATCATTGTTCTCCTTGTAGTACAACATGCAGCCGTTTTGGCAGCAATCTATCTTTTCGTAGCCTAATCCGAGTTTTCGTATCATCATCTTCGACTTGTAAAATTTTTTTTGGCAAGTCCTTCGCTCCTTTTGGCAGCAACTCTCTAACAAACTGAATTATTCGGTCGTACCATTCCTGCGGTAAGTTAAAATCAGACTTGAGGTTCAACAGCCGCATCACCACTGACAGGACAGAATGAGAATCACAACCTGGATATAATAGAGTATAGGCATGGTTGAACATATCATAGAACTCCTTTGCAGCAGGATTCGGATCCTTCGGATCAAAACTTGGACCGGCACAAGCCGCATCAAATACCAACTCACGTGCTAAGTTTCGATGCCGGTATTGGAAGTGGTCTCCAAGAGCGGGGTCTCCCACCTCCGTATTGAAGGAGGACTGATATTACGGAACCAAAGGTTCTCCTTGAGCCATCCACTCGTTGTAGTTCGGTAAGAAACCCTTCTTGTAGAGGTGCTCTCTCACGAGATCAACCTCTTTGAATGGTATATTACGACAATTGACACAAGAGCACTTTATGAGCCTTCCGTCCATAAAATAAGGTTGGCTACTGGCGTATCTCAGAAATTCCTCGAAGCTCACCTTGAAATTATCTGTTAAACCAATCTTGCTCTAATGTCGCCGATTATACATTGATGAACGGTCAACTAAGTATCGACTCATTGCTCAAACCATTTCTGTACCAAGTACCATATATGTTGTAAATACAAGTAAAAATTAATTTAGTACCTAATTGTAACAACCAAGATTAACAGTATCAGTAGCGAAATTGGTATCAGGCCATTCCTATGAGTATCGATATCGAAATCGGTATCAGACCATTCCTATGAGTATCGATATCGAAATCGGTAATATCGACCATTCCTATGAGTATCAATATCAAAATTGGTATCATACCATTCCTATGAGTATCGATATCGAAATCGGTAATATCAAAATTGGTATCATACCATTCCTATGAGTATCAAGAAGAAATCTAGAAAGAGAGGGAGGGGTGTGTGTGTGTTTGTACATATACTTGAATGAGCTCCATGAGGAAGTGGACATCCTTGGTGTAGAGCTCCATGATGAATGAATAAAGAAGATGTTTTGAATATGAAGCTCTGCTTCACGTTTGGTTCTTATTAGTATCGACCGTATCAGATTAGTATTGGCTTATCAGTTCGGTATCGGGCGTATCGGATTGGTATTGGAATCGGATATCCTATCGGTATTGGCCGTATCCTTATATCGTATCATATCGGTATTGGCCTAATTATTGGTATCATACCATTCCTATGAGTTTTAATATTGAAATCGGTATCAGACCATTCCTATGAGTATCAATATGGAAATTGGTATCAGACCATTCCTACGAGTATCGATATCAAAATCGGTATCAGACCATTCCTATGAGTATCGATATTGAAATCAATATCATACCATTCCTACAAAGTATGTTAGGAGAAAAGGAATACATATATGAACCTAATTCATGTAAACAACATACGCTTATTCGCTACAAAAATAACTAAACAAATTCATGTAAACAACATATGCTCGTATCCAAGTCGACCAATGTATCGTGTCCAAGTCCAACGTGCTCGTGTCCAAGTCTAATGCATCATGTTGGATACCAATATATAATGTAATTGTGTCCAAGTCCAATGTATCGTGTTTATACGTGTCCAACACCAAAATCTAAATTTATATTGCCCCCCAAAATCACAAATACAATAACATAAATAAAATAGCAATATGGAATAGGGTTTACCTTCGACGGATAAAAAGGGTATGACCGGAGTAGAAGGAGCAGGCGTCTGCTCGATGTAGGAGGAGAAGGGGGCATTTGTTCGCTGTAGGGGGCGGAGAAGGGGGGCGGAGAAGGGGGGCGGAGAGGAGGGTCGACAAACGGAGGTTGTAGGGGGACGGAGAGTGGGGCTATAGAGGAAGGGATTGAGAGGAGGAGGCCGTAGGACGAGAGAAGGAGGGCTGTTGGGGGCGGAGGGGTGCTGTAAGGGGGCGGGGTTGAGGGTCGGGGCTTGGGGGTCGGCGGAGAGGAGGGTCGGTGGAGAGGAGGGGGGCTGTAGGTGGAGGAGGGGGGCTGTAGAAGAGGGCAGAGAGAGGGGTTGTAGATGAGGGGGTCAGAAGGAGAAGGCCGAAGGACGGGAGGGGGTCGGGAGGAGGATGCCAGAGGAGGAGGCTAGAGGACGAGTGGGGTCGGGAGGAGGAGGAGGAAAAGGATGGGGAAATTTTCGATTAGGTGAAAATTTGATAATGAAGAGGGAGGGTGTTGTTTAACTTTTACAGTAGCTCAGCAACGAAATTTTTCGACGCTAAGTGGTCGCTAGAACATTAGCGACGAAATACCGACAAAAATAGCGACATTTATTTATATTGTAGTTTACATAATAAATCAGTAGCTAGTTAGTCGGTAGTCCGTCGGTAAATAGCGACCATTTTATTTTCGTCGGTAAGATCTGTCGGTAAAATACAATATTTTTATAGTGTAATCTTATCATAGGTTGATAAATGGAATCTAAAGTTAAGTTCTTGAAGATGAAGATATTTCATAGATAGAGAAAAGTTAAGAATTAAATGTTGTGTTAAAATTTTCGAGAATCAAGGACATTGAAAGACCTAGGCAGATTACATTATGAGCATCTTGATATTGTGTTAGTGAAAGTTACAATTGAGAAGGTTAGGACAAGGAGTGTACTAATGGAAAAGAGATAAGATAGAAGACCTTTAAATATTATTAGTTTGATTATGGATTAAGATTAGGCTAGTCGTGTTTTAGGAATCATGTGTTATCCTAGAAACTTGATAGATAGGCTAAACCATAGAATGAACTAGTGTACAATCTCTTCAGCTTGTTTGACTATTAAATTATTCTAAGTGACCTGGAGTTGCAGCTTTAGACCGTATCACAGTTTCTTTATTCCTTGATAATCTATCTTATGTTCGCAATCACAACTTCGTGATCATTCCATCAATGAGATCGAGAATGATCTTATTCCTTCCATAATCGTGTCATAATTTCAAAATCATATCCTTGATTTTTATAACAATTTGTGCTTAATATTCGTATTACCATAGGCACCATTTCTCTCAATTTCTTGACTAAATGCTCTAGTCATGCCTTATTCTCATAAAAATTTCCCTTTGAACTTATCAAAAGTCTCCTTACTATAACCTGTAACTTCTCTCTTCATGATTCTCTCGAACTTGTCTCCTTCTTATGCAATTATAGACCCCTCTAAGCCACCTCGCTCTAGTTATGTCCAACCGAGCCATCTTCTTCTAACCTGTTGGAAACCTTGACCCATATACGAGAAGCACTGAATTGATAGTAATTCCCTCTTGAAGAAGTCCCCTTGATTTTTGCAGTTTATAATACCTATATTCTCGTATCCCTTCTTAAGAAATATGTTATCCCCAAAGAAAACCTTACTAGTAGAAATCACAACCATAGTTGGGTGTTGCATTTTTAGGATGAGAGTTTAGTGTAGCCTAACCCTTGGTAAGATATACACCCTAGATACTAGTGGCATCACCATCCCACATGAACCATGTACGACTAGCCGTACCTGACTCCTTTAGATACAAATCTTTGATCCTTTTTACTCTATGCATAACTGTAATTTCGAAGATAAAATTATTCTAAGGTGGGTAGGATGTGAGACCCCTTCCTAAATTTATGGTATTATTTTTTTTATGTAATATTTTTTAACAAGCCATTAAACACTAGTAATTCTATTTATTAGAATTTTCGGTTAATTTTTTTTTTCTTTTTGGCCAATGTCACTAAATACCTAGTTAGCTACTTTAGGCAACTAATATTCAATCTTTTATTATTTGCTGGGGGCCTAAGGCTAGATGTAATAAAATAATGATGTATGGCTAGAGCCAACATAGCTACATATTGTTGGGCATAAAGCCCATATATGCATATGTATAAACATAGGGTATTTATTTGTATAGGCTTAATTTCATATGCATGTATATATTTGACATTCATTTGTATGCCTAAATCCTTATTAAACATAAGCCCAAACCAAATTTCAATTATTCCTTCTTGCCACACTTCTAAATTTCTATGTCCAAAATATTCTCTCTCTCTCTCTCTCACTCTTTTTAAACCCATACTATTCTTTTCTCCATTGGCCCAAGCCCAACTCCATATATTTTTTTCTTCTCCCTATAACCTAATAATCCCAATCCCGGGCTCAAGAATTCCATGCAACTGAGTCATTCTCATTTTTTTTCAACCAATTCCCCAACCCAGCCCATTCACCTAATTATTCTTTCCCATATATATATATATATATATATATATATATATATATATATATATATATATATATATATATATTTTATATATATATACATATTTTTTATTTTTTATTTTTATATATATATAAAATATATATATATATATATATATATATATATATATATATATATATATATATATATATATATATATATATATATATTATATATTTTATATATATATACATATATACATATATATATATATATATATATATATATATATATATATATATATATATATATATATATATATATATATATATATATATATATATATACATATATATATATATTTTAATATATATAAAATATATAATATATATATATATATATATATATATATATATATATATATATATATATATATATATATATATATATATATAAACAAAATAACCCCGCTTTATTCATAACAAGGCGCAAAATGTCGAAGCCTTTACAAGGAAGCGCAAAAGACAGACAAGAGTAAAAAACAAAAAGAAAAGTATCAAAAGGTCTCCTCCCGCTCATCGACCCCGAAAAAGTCAAGAGCGCAGGGATTGCCAGAAATCTTCCTGGCCACGTTTGAAGTGTTTGCTGACTTTGTTAGTCTGACGAAGTACCTCCCGGATCAGTTGGTTAGACATGTATTGATGTTTCTCGTATCTGAATTTGTTGCAGTTTTTCCAAATGACTCACGTGATGGCAGCTGCAACGGTTTTGTGGCCGTGTGAGGCGTTACTCCAAGTGCCTAGAAGATTGTTGAAGCTCCCATAAATTTGATCCTGATGATGGAGCGCGGTACGATGTGATACTGAAGTCCACACTTGTGCGACCAATTCTTTGAAGTTAAGGGTGTGGTCTATTATTTTTTATTCTCTCTCCATGCAGCAATAACATGCAGAAGCTAAACTGAAGCTGATGTTCTTCAGTGCGTCATCAGTGGGGAGCTTCTTATGTACTACTCTCCAAATAAGAAAGGACAATTTTTTGGGTATGCAATGCTGCCAAAAAGGGCCTGTGATGGGAGAGGCCGCTCCTGTGTCGCGCACGACACTTCTAGTCGAGTCTAGTGAGAAGGATCCGGTTGCCGAGATAGACCACTGTAGGGATTCTGGAACCGTCCTTATTCTTAGCCCTGCGATGAGCAGTGTGTCTGTTGCCGCCTCCCCAATCCATTCCCTAGCTCGTTCTCCGTTCCAGTCGTCCTAGCAATCCCACAAATCTTTAATCACGCTGTTTGGGGGGGGGAGGCGCCCAGGAGTTGGGGTAGTAGGTCATCCTCGAACCAACGTTCGTGGAATAGAGACGCGTCGCCATACCCAAGTTGTAGACGGATCAGAGGCTCCGTGAGACATCGACCGTGTAGGATGCACCGCCAGGATGTGGAGGATCTGCAGTTAGAGGAAGCGGCAGACGGATGGATGTGTTTGTAATACCTGGCCTTTATGAACCTCGTCCAGATGTTACGACTTACTCGCAGCTTCCACCAAAGTTTCATGTGTGTGTGTGTGTGTGTATGTGTGTGTGTGTGTGTGTGTTTATGTGTGTGTGTAGCTATGGTGTCTCTCAACAGAAGCATACTAACCCTAGCCGCAAAATCAACTTTTTTTTTCTTCTCCTATGTAGAGATAACCATCCTCCTTCCCCTCCTTCAACTACTCCAACCACCACCATCTTCTTTACCACCACACGAGAGCTACTGCTCAGTGCAACCTTATACCCATGGCTCCGTTGATTTTAGATGAGCCACCTACACATACCTCACACCATAAAGCTCTCAACTCCAATGTGTTTGTCATTGGGCCGCACAGTCGCCCAACTGTGCGAGTGTCGGCTCAGCAAGGTCGCATGATGCTATCGCTGCGCACATGTCCTTGCCCCTCCATTCCAGGTTCGCGTGCAAGTAGTCTCCCGACCGGCCACTACATCGGTCATAGCAGTTGGGGGTTGCACCGGTCCTGACATATCACCCCATCATCGTGAATCATCGCCACATCCTGTACGGCCTCTATGACCAACTTTGCCAGAGTCCAGCCCCTTGAGTGTCGGCCCCGGACCGTGCTGCACCATCGCCACACGCCCTTGTGCTAGTAGGCCACTCTAGTGGCAGCCACCGTGCTGGATTTTCTATGTAATCCTCCGGCGAGTCGACCAACCAGCATCGATAACAGAAGTCGCTAAACTGTTGGAAATCAACGACGTATTACGACGTATTGCGATGTCTTGCGACGATAATGGAACTCGCTGAACTATATGAAAGCAATGACATTTAGCGACATGATGTCGCAAAACTGGAAAGACAATGACGTATTGCGATGCAGGCAAGCGTCGCTAATCATCACTAAGCGTCACTAAATTTATAGTAAAAAATAAAAAAACAAAAATCAAAATTGTTTCCCTGCAGTTTATGAATTCATAATTTATATCAATACATCCGAAGCAACCCTCCTTTAAATTCCCTAGGTTCGCCGACCCCTTCGGTGGAACACTCATAATATGTACAATAAAGTAAAATTTGATGACAATGCAATGAAAATAAAGTTTAAAATAAATGTATGTAAAGAAATATAATATCCACACAACATATAGTATCCACACATCAGGTCTGAAGAAAATCTAATACCCACACTCAATAAAGTCTTTGGAACACTCAAAAAAGTTTGCATACAAAAAACCAATAAACTGTCCTAACTAGGACTACTGCGGATCTATAGGGGGATGGGCACTGCCGCGCATCAGGGATAAGAACAACTCATACAACTCCTGTGAAATCGACACCGACATCGATGAAGGCAGTGACGTCGGTAGAGTTGGTATCGATGAAGAAGGCAGTGTCGTCAGTGTAGTCGGTGACGATAAAGGCACACCCGGAGGACGTATCTGCTCCAACGTTGCTAGTCGATGGTTGTATGAACCCATGACAGATAACAGCCTCATACTGCTATCAACCATCGAATCCTACATCAACGTCAGCCTCTCGCCTATGGACAGCTGTGATGCATGCAGCTCCGTCACGCTGTGCTATATCGATGCCCTAAGATCAGTAACGCAATGCTTTGTCCTATCAGTCAAATCCGTGAGCTCCATGATGCTGCGCTCGAGCGTATTAAATTGTACGATGAGCGTGGCATCGTCCGTATGCGACTGAGACTAGGGCTGCTCCTGCATCCTTTGCAGTATCTCGTCATAAAGAGACACAATTTGACGGTCAAAGATCTCCTGGACTCGGGCAGACTCCTGCGAGGGCTGTGGGCAATGCACACTTGCAACGGATGCCCTAAAGGACTGGGTCGCAGCTAGGGCGCCATAGGACCGCGTACAGCAGTACATACCCCTATGGAGACCACTAGCGGCGGTCACCCACATCTCATCCTCCGACGGAGCTGGAGATGGCTACGATGATGTACCAGCCTCTCCCGCTGTAGGTGCACTAGCAGCCACCCGCTCGTAAAGCCTAAGATACGTAGCTTAGAAAAGTATGGATACTCGATAATTGCTAATGTCTAATATACTTATTACTAACTAAATGAATATTTATTTGCATATTTTCTAAGTTATATTAAAATTAACAAAAAGTATAGTAATAATTACATAGGTCTACTCGACCCTCTCACCAATGAGCTTTCCGTCGTTTTGATGGGTGGCCAGGAAGATGGTCACCATGTTGGAGTCATCACCCCTCTATACATGTTAAAAATATATTATTTAGTACTAAAATTAAATATTTTATCCTAGTACTAATTTATCGGACTTGCATTAAAATAATATATATGAAATAAAAAACATACCAAACGAAAAAAAATGTTCCGTCATAGAAATCGACCCACTGTACCACTTTGATGCCTTCTGCCTAGCCGTCTTGGTCTTCTCAGACCTTTCCTTGTACCTTAGCTCGTCGAATCTAGCCCTCATCGCAGTCCACTGATTAGGGGTAATCTAACCTTGGATCGGCTTTCCGACACGATCATGAGCCTTCTGGTCATTAATAGCATCACGGACCAGCTTGGCGGTGACGACAGAAAACATCCCCTTGATCAACTCGGCCCGGTGCGATGGATAGAAATGTGTTTGCTAGAAGAAGTAATTTAGTAAGTTATATAATATACATAAATTAGATGATTCATATTAAAACTAAATATACTTTTACCTTAAAGTGTGCAAAACAGAACACATTCCTATCGTCTGGAGCATCATAGTAGTTTATCCAAGGGCCACCATAATTGTACCTCAGAAAGTGGCCTAGGCATCTCTGTATCAACGATGGATGATATCGATACAGAGATAATTATATTCATGAAAAATTAAATTTATGATGAATAATACACGATATATATGATGATAAACCAACATACTTACTTTGTACCATCGGCCCAAATCTTTGTCCTCGTCTCGTCCGGAGGTGTGCATGGAGGATCTCGCTGATACTGAGCCGGCGTCGCCTCAACCTCCTCTATCTGCTCATCAGTCTCCATGGTTCCCTTAGCAGGAGGAACGCTGGACGAGGGAGTAGTCTCAGGCCTGGAACTACTCGTCCTAGGAGTGTTGCCATGTAACATCGTAGCAGTCGCAGTTGTGGCTGGTCGATATATTGGAGTACTCGACATCGAGGATCCAGAACCAGTAGAAAGTACCGGAGGAGAACTCCGTCCACATCGGGACCGGCAGAATGATCCGTACCGTCCTATTATACATGATAACAACATATGATGATACAATAAATAAACATATATATAGTACATTCTACAGTCAAAATATTAACATTCAGAAACATCATAATAACCAAGTCTACATAATAACCAGAAACATCCAAGTCTAATACAGAAATATATAAGTCTACAGGAGACAAATCTGGTAAGATTGATAGAAACATAGAGATTAATTAGTGGTTAAACAAAATGATAGTACATTTCTCTCAATCATCTTCAAAAAATTTAGCTTGTTCTTCTTCCTCTTCCTCCCCATCTTCACTTTCATCTACTTCGTATTCGTCTTCCTCTTCGGATAATTTTACCTCTTCTTTATTATTAGTCGTGTAATGAGTAACTTCCGTTGTGTCCACATCTATAATATTTATTACAAGAGGTAGCTCGTTCTACTGATAAGCTTTTTCATCAATGTCAAAGGTATCTCTAGATTTAGTCTTGCATATTGCCCACCCGTCAAACTTTATTGTTCTCCGTCTAGGATAACTTGTGAAGTACATGAGATGAGCCTGACTTGATAGGACAAATGGTTCGTAGTCTTGATATCTACGCTTGTAGTTTATATCCATAAGACCATGCTTGTCACTTTTCCAACCTTGATCTTGAATCGGATCGAACCATTCATACTTGAATAACACAATCTTAACAGGTTCTGTGCCTTAATTATATGTCAACTCCACAATCTCTCGTAAGATGCCAAAGAAATTATTGCCTGGATTGATGTCTTTGTAGTTCGAAGATTTGATACACAAACAACTGTTTTTCTTAGAATCAAGATCCAGGAAGCTGTCTCTGATCGAAGCATTTGTCGACTTGAACCTAAACCCATTCACACAATAACTTGGCCATATTTTGATGGCAGTAATTGGTCCCTTGGCTAGAGTTCTAATAGATTCAGTCTTGGGTGTAAATAGACGATCGACCTAAATACCAAAGAAGCGATAGTAAGTTGTTTATTGTGCAGTTGCATTAAAAAAAGTAATTACCGAGCTCCTTATACATGCACTCAACCAAGAAGGAAAATGACATCTCAATTCTTGTTCTACTTCTTCGTTTGTTGTGTAGGGTCTAACTGACCTCAGCTCATCATTATATATGCTGAAAAACAACGAAGCATCTGCCGATTAGTAGTATAATTAATATTAGCTTGTACTGTTACATTGAGATGACGTAAACTAGCTCATCATTAATTACTTACCCCTCTAGCTTCTCCACTTCATCCTCGTCATAATTGAGTAATATATACAACTGAGCAGCCCTTAGCTCGTCGTCATTCAAATATCTCTTCTTCATTTTCTACGAAGGCTTTTTGGACTCATTGAATACTTTTAGTATTGCATCATTAGATTTCTGATATCCGTCGTCATTTCTCGGAGCTCTCATTCTATTAGTAGCAACATGAGGTTTGAAATACGTTAAGCAAAAGTTTGTAATCTCCTCGATAATATAAGCTTCACAAATAGAATCCTTAACCCTTGTCTTATTTTTCACCTTTTTTAGGTGATTCAGATGCATCTCGAATGGGTACATCCACCGATAACCGACAGGCCCACCAACATGTGCCTCATAGGAAAGATGATTTTGTAAATGCTCCATAGAGTCAAAGAATCTAGGAGGAAACACCTTCTTGAGCTTGTACAGTATTATCGTAATATCGTTCTCTTGATTTTCTAGATGATCGACGAGCAATTTAGAAGAACAAAAATCTCTGAAGAATATGCTGAGCTCTGTCAATGGATCCCGAATGACCTGGGGTAAGAATTCCTAAAATACAATTAGAATTAACCTCTCTATGAATACGTGACAATCGTGGCTCTTCATACCCATCAATTTGTTCTCCTTGAGGTTGACACATCTTCTCAAGTTTGAAATATACCTGTTTGGAAGTTTTAGGCCCCGAATCCACCTACAAAGTCTCACTTTATCCTCCTTCTCTAGGAAGAAAATTGCCTTAGGCTGCTTTAACTTTCCATTCTCCTCCTCTATCAAATGCAATACAGGACGTCTACATATTTCTTCCATGTCCAACCTGGCCTTTAGATTGTCTTTCGTCTTTCCCTTTACATCCATTGCAGTATTAATTATGTTGTCAAACACATTCTTCTCGATATGCATGATATCAAGGTTCTGTCTGATCAGATTGGTGCTCCGATATGGTAGATCCCAGAATATACTCATCTTCGTCCAGTTATGAGTGCGACCAAATCCGTCACACTTGTAGCCCTTAACAGGCTCTTTAATAGCACTTGATATATCTTTTACCTCTTTCTATATTGTGTATCTGGGCCATCTTGGCGGTAGATTAGCCTTCTCCATAACGCCGACTCGAAAAGAATTCCTATTCCTCCGGTACGGTTGATCCTTCGGCAGGAATTGTCGATGACAATCGAAGAAGCACAGTTTGCCTTCATGTTTCAAACAAAAAGCCTTACTACAGTCCATGCAATACGGACATGAAAGACGACCATGAGTGCTCCATCCCCGATAACATTCCATAGGCCGATTGATGGTCCACACAAGTGCTGCCCGCATCTAAAAACTCTGCTTTCTAGAAATATTGTATATTTTGGCACATACTTTCCACAGCTGATTCAACTCATCTATTACTGGTTGTAAATACATATCGATGTTACTCTTCGGATTTTTAGAACCTAGGATAATAACGGTAAGGAACATATATGGAGTCTTCATGCCCATCCAAGGCGATAGATTGTACGGAGTAACGATCGCATGCCAACATGAATGCTGGGAGCCCGAAAGTCTGAATGGAATAAAACCGTCTGAGGAGAGCCCCAACCTGACGTTATGCAGATTCGAAGCAAAATTTAGATACTCTCGATCAAAGTGCTTCCATGCTTCTCCACCGGATGGATGATCCAATACTCCTTCGATCTGTTTCTGTCTATGCCAACTCATGTTTTCTACAGTATCCTTCACCATAAACAACCACTGCAACCGCAACGTCAATGGCAAGTAGTGTATCGAATCGGTAGGATTCCTTGCACTGACAGAACTTCCTCTACCAGTGCCCTTGTAGCGATCACCACCACAGAATTTGCATGCGTCTTCATACTTATCGTCTTTGTATAAGTACAACATGCACCAGTTGCTACATGCATCAATTTTCTCGTACCCCATCCAGAGCGATCTCACCATCCTCTTAGACCGGTAGAAGTCTTTATACAACTTAGCACCCTCCGGCAAGATCTCTATAATAAACTCCATCAGTCGGTTGTAGCATTCTTGTGGCATGTTAAAATGGGACTTGATGCTCAATAATTAACCACCTCCAACGGTGAATGATCCTCACAACCAAGATATAATGGAGTCCTTGTATTCATTAACAACTCCATGAACTTCGCAGTATCGACATTCGGTGCCTCCTCAGCAGCATCATGATTGTCTGGATCGAAACTAGGTCCCGTCGCGTCAAAAACCATGTTTATCCACCATCGTCGAAAGTAACGTAGTTTTGTAAGGCTCCGAATCTGATGCTAAAGACACAAGTTCTCAGTGCACGGTCTACTGATAGTAATTCGGTGTGAAATCCTTCGAGTACAAACGATATGCGACTTTCACTTTTGGATGATGTAACGCCCCAGTCCCAAAATACGTAGGACTAAGTACGTAGACATGCCAGCTACATACATACGAAGTATACTCCAATATATAAAAACCTCATATGTATACATAAGCTGTATAATGCAGTAACACCGTGAAAACTAATTTCATCCACAAAGTAAAGGAAATAAAGATAATGTAGATCAACTAGAAATTGTCATTGGTACAATATGTTGGGTGGAGACACATCCACTACCAACCAAATAAAAGGAGGGAAGTACACGATATACAAAAGTATCGACGATGGTAGCAAGAAAGATCCAAGACGCATCATCTTCGAATAAATGGAGAAGATCATGACCTCGGCTAGGATACCTGCAGAAGACATGAACACACACCTGGAGAGATAACCAGGTCCTCAGAGGGACGTAACAATACATATAATATCATACCCTAACTGAATAATAAAAGCTCAACAGAAAAGTATATATGACTACACAGATAAAGGTCCTTAACCATTCTATGTGAAAATGTATTGAAGACAACGTTGCACACAAGGGCTTCCGAGACTAGAAACACGGTGCGTTAACGTTTCATCCGAGGTACTAGTGGCATCTAGAGGAAAATAAATAATGCACGGCACACTAGTCTCTCGGGTGAGTCACTAACGGCAGCTAGAGGAAAGTAAATGCACGGCACATTAACGTTTCAACCGAGGCACTAGTGGCATCTAGAAAAAAGTAAATAAATGGACGACACGCTAGCTCTCGGCTGAGTCACTAATGGCAGCTAGAGGAAAGTAAATGTGTGAAAGCCCCTGCGCCTAATAACTGTCTTCTCCCTCCCCACGTACTACTTGTGCTGAATCCACACCATTATATTTCTAATAACCGCTAAGTCTTCTAGACAAATCAATTAGCAGTTATCCCCTAACGCACGTCCTGTACGCACCGATGTACGGTCGGTACGCAAGTTCGAATCTATATGCGACACGTGACACCGTGGCATACAAGTGTCAGACCAATGAATGCAGCACAAACAAAGGGGGGACCCTTAACTCTAGGCCAAATGTGTAAAGAAAACTAAAGTATAGTAATTTGCAACTTCATCTCGTTTTGAAAGAACAACTTATAAGAAATAAACATGCATGATATTGAGTAAGAATTTAAACAGTAAAGGCAAGGTGTCTTGCCTGATGTCCGAGTGAGGTAAGATGATGTCCTGGCGACGAATCAACAACAACGCACAAAGAGGAAGGTGTAGGAACAACTTCGGATGCTAAAAATAGTCTATTATCTAATTATAATTAATACTGCACCTATTAAATATATTTAATAAATTCTGAATTTAGGATATGGTATAGGTTTTCGTATCATCTTTCTGAAAAACTAAACGGATCGCATTTTCGTTTCCGAAATCTACCGAAATCGCAAAAATACCGAAATACGTTTATTTTTTTGGACACTAGATACTCAAATAGTTTTGCAGAAATTTATAGAAAATTATTTGTCTATTATGATATGTTTTTGGAAACCTTACCGCAATACGCTTCTTTTAAAAAAAACTGGAGGCAAAACAGAGTTCAGAGCTAGGAGATATCGTCGTTCCAAGTTGCTCTTGCTGCTAAAAAGCGGGGCTGAATTCTAATGACGAATTTTAGAGTTTCTATTGGACTAAAAATAATTTCGAATTATGGCTGATAGAAGGGAGATGTATTGGGTTTAAATAGGTATTTATTTCAGATTTATCTCCTAAATTAGATAGGATATGATTTAAATAAATTGGATTTTGCTTTGTTAGGATAGGATATAGATAGGGATGCTATTAGACTTAGGATTATGATTAACTTAAAATATAGTTCATATTTATCTAAATTATCTGTAACATTATTTAAAATTACTATAGATGATAAATAGAGTTAATATTTATTTAAACAACCTTCATCTAATCTTATTTATACAAGCTAAAATATTTAATACTAAATTGACATTTATTCTATAGTATATAAATAGTGTACAATATAAGTAACATGTAAAAAGTAATAATAGTTATGAAATAAATCCTAAAATTTTGAGAAAAAATGTATAATATAGTTTAGATCCTTAATGTACTAGAAAAATAGCTTTATATATTTGTATACTAAATTCACTAATGAGCATTATACTAAATATATGTAAAATAATACAAATTATATAATAAGTCAATAAATAGTTATTTAAAAATCCAAAAATTTAACAAATATTAATTTTGAAAAATTAGGGGGTTTACAAAAGTCTTATGTAGATAAGGACTAAGAAGAGTTTTAATTCCCTTTGAATTTTTCACTATTTAAATCAAATTGATTTACAAGTAACTCAATCAAATATAATCCACTGTAGATAGATTCTACCTCTAATTTAAACTGTATTCAAATAACTTAATATTTTTTCCAACTTAAATTACCATAATTAATTACATATTAAATCAACCCATATTTAATATACGTTTTTTGAAATAATATATTAATGATAATAATTAATTTTGAAAATACAAATATATATACACTCGCATGCAAAAAAAATACTTACATAAAATACAGTTTTTATAAAGTACTATTTATACTTGTACCATAAAATAAAATGGCCTTTTTTTAAATAAAAATAAATTTGGCAATCCTCGGCGCGACGCATTTACAACTTCAAGCAATATAAAATATTTATCGTCTATTATTTTGAAATATTTTCTACATCTATATAATTAAAACGTTTTATAAAAATATGTACTTCACACTTATTCGCACTTGACAAAAAATTTACGAAACGCGAACTCGTACGCGACGTACAAATACGATGTACAAAAATCAATACAATATTTATTAAAAAAATCATAGTAGAAATTTAGGGGTTTTACATCCTACCCAACTTACAAGAATTTCGTCCTCGAAATTTAGGAATAGCTAGGGTAGGGGAGATAGAAAGAGTTCATCAATACCGAAATACGATTAAATTTTTGGATGAGGCGAAGAAACGACGTTCGACACAAACATGCATCGGAAGATCGTGATTTTGATATTTGCAAAAATACATCATGGTTATGGAATTGAAGAAGGGTCGCTAGATAAGGTAATAAAATTATGATAACACGAATTAGAGAATAGAAAGGAATTGAGTAGGTCAAAGAGAATAATTTAGACATTTAGGAGAGATGGTTTCTTGAGCGAATATAGTCGTCTAGGTTTAAGGTATGGTTAAGGAAATGATTTGAATCATTTTCAAGTTTCAAGAACGATTAGAAGGTTGCCATAATGAATCTAGGGTAGAGGAAAAAGGTAACTCAAGACGGAGATATAGTCACATTGGTTGGTCAGTGGTTAACTATCTTGGTAATAGATGGTGGGCAACTAAGGGGATATCAAGTACGAGTGTTTGTCTTTCTAATATAGGCGAAAGACGAAAATAATAAAGAGTTCGAAGAAGATATTATCGAATACGAATAAGTGGTTCAAAGACGATTGAAAATTTTAAAAAAAATTGCCAAAGCAGTCGCAGATGGAATTCTAGAGGCCAAGTTTAACTATGTCTCCATCCACATCGAACAATATATAAAAAGCGAACCAAAGTGCAATAGGTTGATCAGATCATCATGCACCAGTTCTGATTAGACAATGTATTAGTGGGCGTCCCCAATAACACATATATCGTAAACAAGCTCGATAAAAGAATAAGCTTGCAAAACTAAGGCTAAATTAGCATCATAAGATAGTCAAAATATAAGTAAGGAATACTAATAAAGGAAATTAAATAGTCAAAGATCTATTAAAATCTAATTCTTGCCTGAAGTTTGGGCTTATGCGGTCGTCCTAGTGTTTTCTTATTTATGGCTTGGTTGACTAGATAAGTTTGGGTCCTCTGAATTCTATAGTCTAAGTAAACTTATCAATATTGGTCACAAGGACAAAGGTTTGTTAGGTCATGAGATATTCTACCCAACTTACAAGAGTTAAACTAGTAGTGTGATGGGACAATGGGTCAAGCAATCAAGATAAAGCACAAAGTTAAGCATTTAAGGAATTAAATAGAACAAAATCACATATCAGATCGAAAGAATTAAGTCGAGGTTGAATCCCTATCCTTGGTCGAAAAAATATCGGTATTATGTTAAAGGTTATAGGCTAGTCTTCATGACCCGAAAGTTATATCATAAAAATAGAGTACCAAGTGTTGGAGTGGGTGGGGTTCCCAACCTATGTGGAGAAGATCCCGGAGTGCGACGAGCGCCGTCCGATGTCGGAGAAGCTCGGGAGTAGTTGTTACTGCTGCTGCTGCTGCCCCAAAGGGGGTTCTGGACCAAGTCTGCCGAGTTCGGGCCGAACTCGGTCCCAGGCCGAGTTCTGGCCGAACTCGGTCTGGCCGTTCCAGGGTTTGGCCACCCAGTGCTGGTTGCCCCACACAGAGTTCTGGCCGAACTCTGTGTGTCGGGGGGCTGAAGCGGATTTCAGGATGAGTTTTCATCATTGGATCTAATCCAACGGTCCAGGTTGGTTGCGAGATTAGGGAGATATATTGAGTTTTCTCAACCCTAATTCATTATCGTATAATTGTATTGGACAACACAAGTTTGAGAGAGAAGGAGGCAAGAGTGCCATTACAACTTCGGAGAAGAAGACGGAGGATCGAAGGTCGTTTTCGAAGGAGATCGTGTTTCGGGTAATCTCTACTCGTCGTTCTCGTCCTTCGTAGCCTTGTGATCATTGTTCTTGTCTCTGAGTGTTGTGGGGATCCGATTTGGATCGGGAGGAGTTTGTAGAGGGTGTAATTCTTCTATTCCATTAGTGGAGGCTTCTCAGGGTTGGACTCCGATCGTTCCTTGGTTTTTCTCGCAAGGGTTTCCACGTCAAAAATTCTCTGTGTCTGCGTGATTGTTTTTGTGTGGCTATTTTTGGGTTCGTGCGTTGTATTGCTCGGTCCTCTCGCAGGTACTCTCCGGTTTGGGGAAAGGTTTCCGTGTTTCTTTCCCAACAGAGTGGTATCAGAGCAATCAGAGCATAGGTTTTGTTCTGGCTGATACCAACATAGTGGTATCAGAGCATAGGTTTTGTTCTGGCTGATACCAATAGAGTGGTATCAGAGCTTTTTGGGTTCAAAGGGTGTCAGGAGTTGACAGAGGAACCAGAGAGGAGAGATGGACGCGAAGCCGGTACGCATGGTGAACCTTAATGGCACAAACTATCATTATTGGCGGAGCAAGATGAAGGATTTGCTATTTGTCAAGAAGCTGCATCTACCTGTGTTTGCATCCGAGAGGCCCAGTGATAAATCCGAGGAGGACTAGAAGTTCGAGCACATACAGGTGTGTGGGTACATACGGCAGTTTGTTGATGAGAACGTGTACAACCACGTTGCCAATATTGAGCACGTGAAGACGTTGTGGGATAAGCTGGAATCCTTGTATGCGAAGAAGACCGGGGTAAACAAGTTGTTCCTGATCCGAACGATGATGGGTCTGCGGTACAAGGATGGGGCGTCTATTACGGATCACTTGAGTGATTTTCATGGCGTGGTTGACCAGCTATCTTCTATGGGAGTCAAGTTCGACGACGAAGTTCAGGGACTGTGGCTGCTGTGTACCTTGCCAGACTCGTGGGAGACCGTACGAGTATCTATGATCGCTTCTGCTCCAGAGGGCGTGGTCAGTCTGGAGTTTGCCAAGAGCGGGGTGTTGAATGAAGAGATGCGGAGACGTTCTCAGGGCACTTCATCCACATCCCATCACTCAGAGGCACTTGTTTCAGAGAGCCGCGGAAGGGGTAAAAGCAGGGGTCCATGTGGTGGCATAGACAAGAGCAGGGGGAAGTCCAAGGGTCGGTACGAGGACTCAGAGTATTATTATTGCGGTAAGAAGGGCCATATCAAGCGGAATTGTTTCGCTTGGAAGAGAGAGAAGAAGGGCGACAAGGGGAAGCAAGAAGAGAACACTACAGCGGCGGCCTCGATGCATGGAGGCGATGTGATCGTCGTAGGTGATGAGGTCATTACTAACCTCGCCTGCGATGACAATTCTTGGCTGGTGGACTCAGGGGCTTCAGCACATGTATCTCACAATAGGTCACTGTTTGCCACTTACACGACAGGCGACTGTGGCGTATTGAAGATGGGCAACGGAGATGTGTCGAAGGCGGTTGCCGTTGGAGATGTGCATTTGAGAACGAAGACGGATGCGGTTCTTGTTCTCAAGGATGTTCGTCATGTCCCTGATATCCGTTTCAACCTGGTGTCGGTTAGAAGGTTGGATGACGAGGGATTCTTCAGTCTCTTCGGGAATAGTCAGTAGAAGCTTTCCAGAGGTTCGATGGTGATTGCCAGAGGAAGCAAGAAGTCCGGTCTCTACTATATGGAGGGGAGCACAGAGGGGACACAGGAGGTGAACGCAGTCAGTGACGCGTCTACCGAGTTGTGGCACAGGCGGCTCGGCCATATCAGCGAGAAGGGGATGAGCTACTTGGTGAACAGAAAAGTGATTCCGGGGCTCAAGTCTACAAAGTTGGAGAAGTGCACGCACTGTTTGGCTGGGAAGCAAAGTAGGGTGTCTTTCCAGAGTCACCCAAGTTCGAGGAAGCCGGCGTTGCTCGAGTTGATTCACTCGGATGTCTGCGGTCCTATGAAGGTAAAATCTCTTGGTGGTGCTTCTTACTTTGTGACTTTTATTGATGACTGTTCCAGGAAGGTTTGGGTCTATGCCTTAAAGACCAAGGATCAGGTGCTGCCTACTTTCAAGGAGTTTCAGGCCTCCGTTGAAAGGGAGACGGGCAAGAAGTTGTTGTGTGTTCGGTCCGACAATGGCGGCGAATACATCGGTCCCTTTGATGCGTATTGCAGAGAGCAAAGGATACGACACCAAAAGACTCCGCCAAAGACACCTCAGCTCAATGGTGTAGCGGAGCGCATGAACAGGACACTGATGGAGAGGGTGCGGTGTTTGCTGTCAGAAGCAAACTTGCCGGGCAGTTATTGGGGTGAGGCTCTTCTCACAGCTGCTTATATTATTAATTTGTCTCCTAGTGCTCCTTTGCAGGGTGATGTGCCTGACAAAGTATGGTACGGCAAAGAGCCGTCATACAATCACCTGCGGGCGTTTGGTTGTAAAGCCTTCGTGCATGTACCGAAGGACGAGAGGACCAAACTTGAGCCGAAGACGAGGCGATGCATCTTTGTCGGCTATGGTCGGGATGAGTTTGGCTATAGACTCTACGACCCAGTGGAAGGAAAGCTCTACAGAAGCAGGGACGTGGTGTTCGTCGAGGATCAGACCATGACCAACACTCAGGATTCCGAGACGCCTTCTGAGGCTGAGGAATTGCCTGAGTTAGAGTCATTTCGCTTCTAGCAGTTTCCAGAGGACATCGCAGAGGATCCAGTTATAGGGGAGCCGGTACATGGAGTTGCTCCCAACCTTGATCATCAGCCTGCTGATGGTGGTCAGGGTGTCCCTCAGGAGGATGAGCATGCCGGGAAGGCAGTTCCTGAAGGGGAGGAGGCTGTCGGTATACAGCCAGCACCAGTGGCTCCACTGAGAAGGAGCAACAGGGATCGTTGACCATCTACGAGATACTCGGCGGATGAGTATGTGCTACTGACTGACGGGGGAGAGTCCGAAAGTTTCGCAGAGGCTATGGAAGACGAACACAGGCAGGAGTGGATGGTGGCTATGCAGGAGGAGATGAGTTCCTTGCACACCAATTCTACTTATGATCTGGTGCGGTTGCCAAAGGGCAAGAAGGCTTTGAAAAATCGATGGGTGTTCAGAGTGAAGCAGACGGATGATGCTACTCGCCTTCGATACAAAGCGAGGCTGGTAGTCAAGGGCTACGGTCAGCGGAAAGGCGTGGATTATGATGAAATCTTTTTGCCTGTCGTCAAGCATTCGTCTATTTGTGTGGTGCTAGCGTTAGCAGCCAGTTTCGACTTGGAGGTCGAGCAGATGGACGTGAAGACGGCGTTCCTCCACGGTGATCTTGAGGAGGAGTTGTACATGGAGCAGCCGGAGGGATTCTGTGAGAAGGGCAAGTCACATTTGGTCTGCCGGTTGAGGAAGAGCTTGTATGGTCTGAAGCAGGCTCCGAGGCAGTGGTACAGAAAGTTCGAGTCGTTTATGGGGGAGCATGGTTATGCACGGACGACGTCGGACCATTGTGCATTTGTGAGGTATTTTGCCGATGATGATTTCATCATTTTGTTGCTCTATGTTGATGATATGCTATTAGTGGGTCGGAATGCCACTAGGATAGCGGAGTTGAAGCGCCAATTGGGCGCAGCCTTCTCTATGAAGGATTTGGGCACAGCGAAGACTATTCTTGGGATAGAGATTAGCCGAGAGAGAGAGTCCAAGCTGCTACACTTGTCCCAAAAGAAGTACATTCACCGGGTACTTCAGCGTTTCGGGATGGACGGGTCGAAGAAAGTGAGTTCCCCCCTCGCGGCTCACTTTAAGTTCACTGAGGAGCAGTATCCATCTACCGAGGACGAAAAGGAAGATATGGAGCGGGTTCCATATGCTTCAGCTGTGGGAAGCCTTATGTATGCCATGGTGTGTACGAGGCCAGATATTGCTCATGCAGTTGGTACGGTTAGCAGGTATCTTTCGAATCCTGGAAGGGTACACTGGAGTGCGGTCAAGTGGATTCTACGATATCTTCAGGGCACTGCTGGTTGGAGACTTTCCTTTGGTGGTGACGAGCCGAAGCTGGTTGGGTATACCGACGCTGATATGGCTGGAGATGTAGACACGAGGCGATCGACTTCAGGCTACGTGATGATGTTTGCGGGAGGAGCAGTGTCGTGGCAGTCGCGGTTGCAGAAGTGTGTTGCCTTGTCGACAACGGAGGCGGAATACATTACGGCGACGGAGGCTTGCAAGGTGCTGTTGTGGATGAAGAAGCTGTTGCAGGAAATGGGACTGAAGCAAGAGCAGTATACTTTGCTTTGCGACAGTCAGAGTGCTATCCATCTTGTGAAGAATCAGACGTTTCATAGCCGGTCCAAGCACATCGAGACCCGGTACCATTGGATACGGGATGTGGTTGAGAAGAAGGACGCGGAGCTTGAGAAGGTGCATACAGATGACAACGGAGCTGATATGTTCACGAAGATTCTACCAAAGGGGAAGTTTGAGTACTGCAGGCAGATCGTCGGGATGACGACGTCCTCCCCATAGTTGTGAAGGGGGAGATTTGTTGGAGTGGGTGGGGTTCCCAACCTATGTGGAGAAGATCCCGGAGTGCGAGGAGCGCCGTCCGATGTCGGAGAAGCTCGGGAGTAGTTGTTACTGCTGCTGCTGCTACCCCAAAGGGGGTTCTGGACCAAGTCTGCCGAGTTCGGGCCGAACTCGGTCCCAGGTCGAGTTCTGGCCGAACTCGGTCTGGCCGTTCCAGGGTTTGGCCAACCAGTGCTGGTTGCCCCACACAGAGTTCTGGCCGAACTCTGTGTGTCGGGGGGCTGAAGCGGATTTCAGGATGAGTTTTCATCATTGGATCTAATCCAACGGTCCAGGTTGGTTGCGGGATTAGGGAGATATATTGAGTTTTCTCAACCCTAATTCATTATCATATAATTGCATTGGACAACACAAGTTTGAGAGAGAAGGAGGCAAGAGTGCCATTACAACTTCGGAGAAGAAGACGGAGGATCGAAGGTCGTTTTCGAAGGAGATCGTGTTTCGGGTAATCTTTACTCGTCGTTCTCGTCCTTCGTAGCCTTGTAATCAATGTTCTTGTCTCTGAGTGTTGTGGGGATCCGATTTGGATCGGGAGGAGTTTGTAGAGGGTGTAATTCTTCTATTCCATTAGTGGAGGCTTCTCAGGGTTGGACTCCGATCGTCCCGTGGTTTTTCCCGCAAGGGTTTTCACGTCAAAAATTCTCTGTGTCTGCGTGATTGTTTTTGTGTGGCTATTTTTGGGTTCGTGCGTTGTATTGCTCGGTCCTCTCGCAGGTACTCTCCGGTTTGGGGAAAGGTTTCCGCGTTTCTTTTCCAACACCAAGGGACGTGTTTGAGTGGACATGATATACCTACATGAAGGTGAGCTCGTCTAGGTCTTACATATAAAATTTATTGGAAGGTAACATCTAGTATTACACTCCAAATATCAAAGTCACGGTAAAGGACACAAAAAGATCTAAAATAGAAAGGGGGAGTTCATGAAGTGACAATTAATGCACAAACATTAAAGAAGATCAAGTTGAAGCATGAAATAAAATTAATTAAGCAATCTAGTAAAATAATTTAGGGACAGTTTTCAGAGAGAAGATAGTCTCCTAGGTGGATCCAGTCAAGGAACAATTAATTTATTTCTCAAATTTCAAACGGTTAGAAGGTCACAATAAAAGATCTGGATTTGGGGGAAGGTCGAGTAAGTCAGAATTGAGATATAGTCACATGGTTTGGTCGAAGACTAACTATACTTGTGTATATACAACTATCTTGGTCATGGATGGAATGTAGAGTACCTCTATCTCATTAAGGTGACCTTGTTTGCTTCTTGGTTCTCTATCAAGATAAGATTTAATCCCAAAATTTGAGTTCCCAATATGTATTTCCAAGCTTGACATAAACTACGATATTCAAGCATAATCATAAAAATAATTCAAGTCTTTAATAACCCTAATATAACCCTTAGTATGACAAAATATATTTATATTTTCCCTCCAATATGCACAAACTAAACTTTCTTATTCTCTAGTCTGTTGAGGTCATCCATCATAACTTTAAAAAATTTAGATTCCTCTAATCAATCTCAAAATAAGCTTTATCATATCTCTTAATAAATTTTCCACAAAATTGCAGTATTATAAATCCAAACTTTAAACTCATGATTTGGATAATCTTATCAATCGTGAATTATGCAACAAAATTTGAAGATTTTGTTTTCACAATTGAAATATTAAACTCAAATCTAAATAAATTTATCAATCATAGATCGTACGACACAGTTTAAAATTTAAAATTTACCTCAAATCAATTTATATCCTCAAAAGATATGAATAGCTATAACCCAAAAATCATAAATATTTTCTAAATCTTCAAAATCAAAGATTTTACTCAATCTTCTTTCAGTCCTTTGGTGAATACTCCTAGTAGTCTCAAGATAAAATTCTCTCTGTCCTCAAAGTTGGTAATATTGCTACTACCCAACTTAGAATTAACTAATCCTTAAGATCATAATTTTAGAAAAATAAATGCCTCTATATCTTAAATAAGACCTCAATGTATACTAATTGTGAATGTAATCCTTCAAGTCACGTGTTTGACCTATGAGCATATACAAGTGTAGTCATCTTCCTAACCGACATTAAGCACGAGAAAGTAAGGATTCATGGTAGGAAGGGGTCAAACAAGATGCAATCAAGGGAGGCAAACGAGAGTTCGAAGTTTGGAGTCAAGAAAGAATGTCAAGTATATGGATGGAATCCTAGACTCTAATCCTATCTGCAGGCTCACATCGATACAATAACGTAACCGAAGTGATATGGGCCACCGCAAAAACATGTAATGCCTCAGTCCCAAAATATGTAGGATTAAGTACGTAAACATGCCAGCTGCATACATACAAAGTATACTCCAATATATGAAAACCTCATATGTATACATAAGCTGTATAATGCAGTAACACCATGAAAACTAATCTCATCCACAAAGTAAAGGAAATAAAGATAATGTAGATCAACTAGAAATTGTCATTGGTACAATATGTTGGGTGGAGACACATCCACTACCAACCAAATAAAAGGAGGGAAGTACATGATATACAAAAGTATCGAAGATGGTAGCAAGATAGATCCAAGATGCGTCATCTTCGAATAAATGGAGAAGATCACGACCTCGGCTAGGATACCTGCAGAAGACATGAACACACACCTGAAGAGATAACCAGGTCCTCAGAGGGACGTAACAAGGCACATAATATCATACCCTAACTGAATAATAAAAGCTCAATAGAAAAGTATATATGACTACACAGATAAAGGTCCTTAACCATTCTATGTGAAAATACATTTTGAAGACAACGTTCCACACAAGGGCTTCCGAGACTAGAAACACGTGCGTTAGCGTTTCAACCGAGGTACTAGTGGAATCTAGAGGAAAATAAATAATGCACGATACACTAGTCTCTCGGATGAGTCACTAATGGCAGCTAGAGGAAAGTAAATGCACGGCACATTAATGTTTCAACCGAGGCACTAGTGGCATCTAGAGAAAAGTAAATAAATGGACGACACGCTAGCTCTCGGCTGAGTCACTAATGGCAGCTAGAGGAAAGTAAATCTGTGAAAGTCCCTGCGCCTAATAACTGTCTTCTTCCTCCCCATGTACTACTTATGCTGAATCTACACCATTATATTTCTAATAACCGCTAAGTCTTCTAGACAAATCTATTAGCAGTTATCCCCTAACGCACGTCCTGTACGCACCGATGTACGGTCGGTACGCAAGTCCGAATCTATATGCGACACGTGACACCATGGCATACAAGTGTCAGGCCAATGAATGTGGCACAAACAAAGGGTGGACCCTTAACTCTATGCCAAATGCATAAAGAAAATAAAGTATAGTAATTTGCAACTACATCTGGTTTTGAAAGAACAACTTATAAGAAATAAAAAATGCATGATATTGAGCAAGAATTTTAACAATAAAGGCAGATTGTCTTGCCTGATGTCCGAGTGAGGTAAGATGATATCCTGGCGATGAATCAACAATAGCGAACAAAGAGGAAGGTGTAGGAACAACTTCGGATGCTGAAAATAGTTTATTATCGAATTATAATTAATACTTCACCTATTAAATTTATTTAATAAATTCTGATGTTAGGATATGGTATAGGTTTTCGTATCATCTTTCCGAAAAATTAAACGGATCGTATTTTCGTTTCCAAAATCTCCCGAAATCGCAAAAATACCGAAACACGTTTATTTTTTTAGACACTAGATACTCAAACAGTTTTACAGAAATTTATAGAACGAATTTTGTCTATTAAAATATGTTTTTAGAAATCTTACTTCGATATGCTTCTTTTAAAAAAAATTGGAGGTGAAACAGAGTTCAGATCTTGGAGATATCGTCGTTCCAAGTTGCTCTTGCTGCTAAAAAGCAGGGCTGAATTCTAATGACGAATTTTAGAGTTTCTATTGGACTAAAAATAATTTCGAATTATGGCTGATAGAAGGGAGATGTATTGGGTTTATATAGGTATTTATTTCAGATTTATCTCCTAAATTAGATAGGATATGATTTAAATAAATTGGATTTCGCTTTGTTAGGATAGGATATAGATAGGGATGCTTTCCTATTAGACTTAGGATTATGATTAACTTAAAATATAGTTCATATTTATCTAAATTATTATAACATTATTTAAAATTACTATAGATAATAAACAATGTTAATATTTATTTAAACAACCTTCATCTAATCTTATTTATACAAGCTAAAATATTTAATACTAAATTGGCATTTATTCTATATTATGTAAATAGTGTACAATATAAGTAACATGTAAAAAGTAATAAAAGTTATGAAATAAATCCTAAAATTTTGAGAAAAATTGTATAATATAGTTTAGATCCTTAATGTACTAGAAAAATAGCTTTATATATTTGTATACTAAATTCACTAATAAGCATTATACTAAATTTATGTAAAATAATACAAATTATATAATAAGTCAATAAATAGTTATTTAAAAATCCAAAAATTCAACAAATATTTATTTTGAAAAATCAGGGGGTTTACAAAAGTCTTATCTAGATAAGGACTAAGAAGTGTTTTAATTCACCTTGAATTTTTCACTATTTAATTCAAATTGATTTAAAAGTAACTCAATCATATATAATCCACTGTAGATAGATTCTACCTCTAATTTATACTGTATTTAAATAACTTAATATTTTTTTTCCAACTTAAATCACCATAATTAATTACATATTAAATCAACCCATATTTAATATACGTTTTTCGAAATAATATATTAATGATAATAATTAATTTCAAAAATACAAATATATATACACTCGCATGCAAAAATAATACTTACATAAAATACAGTTTTTCTAAATTACTAGTTATACTTGTACCATAAAATAAAATGGCCTTTTTTTTAAATACAAATAAAGTTTGGCAATCCTCGACGCGACGCATTTACAACTTCAAGCAATATAAAATATTTATCGTCTATTATTTTGAAATATTTTCTACATCTATATAATTAAAATGTTTTATAAAAATATGTACTTCGCACTTATTCGCACTTGATGAGAAATTTACGAAATGCGAACTCGTACGCGATGCACAAATACGAAGTACAAAAATCAATACAATATTTATTAAAAAATCGTAGTAAAAATTTAGGGGTTTTACAGATGATATTTCAAGTTGCGATATCTCATACACGGACACTTAATTTTGGTACCGTCCATGTACTGAGGGAATGCCTTGGAAAACTGCAAGAACTGCTGTACACCCTCCATGAATTCATCATGCATACCGTACATGTCATCAGGATGACAATTGTACATCCACGAACGATGCCGTAGGTAGTAATTCATATCCATTTTTAGATACTTCTGTAAGATAGATTACACATCGTTCAAAGACAGACTTTAAAGGAGTTTAAGGACTGAATAGTGAACAGAGTGAGTGTAGTTTCAAGGGGAAGTTGAGTGAACATAGTGAATAGAGTGAGTGATGCAATCTTCAAAGTTGAGAGTGCATTATGTGAAGTTTCGATTCTTTTTTACTCCTGTTAGTATGCTACTGAGAAAGAGAGTGCATCTTGGGTAATAAAATAAATTTCATTTCTTAGTCTGAAAGTAGGAGCAATTCAGGTGACTAAAGGATTTGAGGACAAGCAAACAGAGGCACTAGATTCAATTGAGAATGAAATTACAAAATGATAAGAACAATTAAGTATTTAAACTGGCGCAATATAATTCTCACAATTACTGGCACCATCCCCAATTGTGAATAGCATATGTAACTACGTTGCTCACATCAACCCTAATTTTAAATAGCCTATGTAAATATGTTGCCCCCAGACACGAGCATGACACGGACTGGCACAAATATGTAATTGATTTTGAGGTGTCCTTGTGTATTTTTAATTTTGGAATATCCATCTCATGTCCAATAATAATTGTGTGACACGGACAAGTCACTGATTTATGGATTCTGTACATGTGCTTCCTCGGATTACAATGTATCTCATCACATCCTTGATTATCGGTTAGCTCATACCCCATCATTATATAGACTCTGAATTCAACATTACGTTTACGGGGCTCATATTTCACTAAGAAGCTACACAATAGCATATATATAGTGTAAAATATTTGTAGTCGACGTGTCCATATCATGTCATGTCATGTTTGTACAACATAGTGTTAGGGTTTACCTGAGCCGGAGGGGGTCGGGGGGGGGGGACGAGCCGTCAGAGCAGGCGGGCGCCGGGTAGGGGGTCGCCGGTGTAGAAGCATGAAAAATCTCAGCTGAGAACATCCCTTTGCCAAAGCGCAGAAGATGTAAAAGACTCAGGCTCAGTGGTAAAAAGACAAAACAGAAGATATGGAGAGAAGTCCCTTCATTGTCATGTCTTAGAAAGTCTAGTACAGACACATCAAGACTATACATAAGGGACTAATGATGTTCTTCTACGAAGGATATAGTAGAGATTCGACAGAAGCCTAGAGGGATCTATAAGGGACGCAGTCTTTATTGAAGCGTAGCCTTCCTTCTTTTCGATACACACGCTGGAGGATTGATCTCCACCAAAGCATGTTCTAATATTCTTGTGGGCACAGCCTCTCAGAAGAATATCAGCAACCCAGCACCTTCAACAAGCCACAGCCTTCGAGCCAGAGGCACAGCCACCTGCCTGTGCCAACCTCAAAAACAAGATGGTGGTAGGCCCCCCTCCCCTTCTTTTATGCCAAAAGCCAGTGCCTGCACTCCAGAGGTGCGGCTATCTGCCTGCGCCAATATCAGATGCACAAGGGTGTCATACCTTTCCCTTCGCAGCCAATGCCTTCACTGTTTAGAGGCGCAACTACTTACCTGCGTCCGCATGAGGCACAAGATGGTGATATGCTCACACCATCACCATTCCTACGGTACAGTCATCTGCTCCGGATCAGAAGCTTAAGTCACTTCTCTACAAAAGACTTGGGAACTCCCATCGCAGCTAATACAAGTCAATTTGTCGCTCCAAAAGCATAGTAACCTCGCCAACCTGAAGCACAAGCCTACTTGTCACCTACAACATAGTGACTCTGTTAGCCTAAAACACAGCGTCATAAGTTGCTCTATACCCACAGAAGTCTCGTCGTCATTCGAAGCCAAGTCCACTCGTCACCTGTTAGCACAGAGGTTCTGTCGTCTCCAGAAGCACGGTCTACTCGTCGCCACAGAATCACAACAGCACTTAGTCCTTACCAGAGGTGCAGGAAGTATGGGTCCACTCCAATTGGTTTGTTTAAATCGCATCTTGCAGAGAAGATTGGGATTAAATTATGATTGATATCATATCAGATTGATTTAAATCTTAGATGAGGATCAAATAGACTCCAAATCTAAGATGAAATCCCAAGATTTACTCGGCAGTATTCGAGCAAACAAATCAGCATGCGCCATGTGTCACCTTCTTTGGTTATGTTTATAACCACCAGAGATCTCGTTTGAGGGGAATCACGATGTCCGCCACGTGTCAGCACCGCAGAAGCCTACACCGTGTAATGACGACAGATTCTTTAATGTCTTATGAACCATAATGCACATTGCATATGTGCTCGGTTCTCTATAAATAGAAGGAGTTCTTCTTCCACCAAAGCATCAAAAGGTAGAAGAAACATTGACAATCTACAATCTTCAAAGGAGCAACGATCTCCATCCACGAAGAGTCGGCCACCCTCATCCACCTATCAACCAAAGAACTAACCAACCAACCATCTTCAAGGGATCTTGTCATCCAGACAGCTTCTTGATCGGTGACCCCAGAGTCCCATCAAAGGCGCCAGAGAGCCATAGCAAGGTTGATTCGTCGTAAGATCGTCAATGGAGTAAAGGAGCCACTGCAGTGCTCAATCTCCATCGTCATCCTTTCCTAGAAACCTCTTCTTCCTGTACTTAGAATATCCTGTTTAGGACTTCCTTCTTTGTTCACAGATACCTTATACGTTTAATAAAGCAAAAAATTTTATTCAACCTTTTGTGATGTCGAACAAAATGGCAACTCTGTTGGAGACTACCTTCTCCTCCAACGAGAAGGCGGTGACGCAATCTGATGACAACTTGCTGGGAGCCTCTCAAGGTATGTTGGTCGTACACTTCGACCAGCAGGTTTTTAAAGATCTTCTCTCTGATGAAAAGTCGAAGACTTCAAAGAGGTTTGTACAACCGAAGAAGACTCAACGTGTTTGGAGGCCTAAGTCGGCTGTAGTCGGCAGCACGATGGCCGGAACTGTGTCTCAGGATCCCCTCAATGTCAAGGCCACAGAGAAGATCCTGGGTACTATAGCCATATCCCCTCGCCCGATTCTCGTCCCGAAAAAGCATGGAGAAGAAGATGGTCGTTTCATGGTTGATCTGACGAAGGAATGATGCCAAAGGAAGCGCACACCGGTCCAACCCCTCACGACGGGTGTATTGCCGACAAAGAGATCTGTCTTCAATAGAATTGCTTTCCCTTCTGGTAAACCTTTGGCTATTTTGGCGGACTCTGAATAATACTCATCCGCTGGGGTTAGTAGGAAGAGATCCCAGGTGGCTTGCACTTCATACAACAAGCGTGCGAAACCAGCGGCAGACCAGAGGCCCATGTTGACAGTAACACGCACAGCCGGTGGAAAGCTATACAAGACTGGCTCCTACGCTCCGATGCCTCAACCAATCAAATATCCCTCCCACTGGGGTACTCCTGTATGTAAGCCAAGCCAGGGGTACATCCCACGGAGAGGGAGCCACGCAAGAAACGTTCCCGCAGGAGCGACTGGACGCTTCCTCGCCAAACCCGCTCTGACCGTGCTTACATGCAGCTTACCTGCACACACAATGGGAGTGCTACGACAGAAGAGCCAACCCTCTCCTAAGTGTAAGAAGAATATGTGGCACAATACGTGCCTAAATCAAGGTACCCTTGTACCCAGATTACCATCAACTGTCGTTGTCAGTAGACGGCTACGCCATCGCTGAGCAGGCGCTCCGTCTTCCAGAGACTCTACTCCACGTCAGAGGCCTAACAGGGGGTCGATGATCCATAGAGAAGTCGAGCCCTACATCGCCACATGCTACGCGACACAGGGTTCCAGAGCTTTTAAGGAGCCTTTCCAGAATCCTCCCATATCGGTTGCTAAACCGAAGAGTAGGTTAGAGAACAGCAAAGCTAAGGCACCCGATGCAGTTGTGTTCCAAGGCACTCGTTCCGAATCTATAATGGATGCCTTGTAAAAAATTGGGGGTAGCCAGCCTCCTACCATGCACAACAACCCTGTGTTCTAATCTGACGAGGCACAATACGATACGGATGTCTCCATTGGCGTAGCCAGTCACCAGACCGGGGGCAGCAACCATACTGAGTCTGAAGAAGATCACAATCTTACGGTATATCCTCAGGACAGCGAGCCTCAAGCATCAGAGCCAAAAAGTGAAGGATCCACGGTTCCCTCGAGTCACCCTCACACTCGGTCTGTGTTCATTGCCGATGGCAATGAGGAAGACAAGAACGAAGCTCTCAGACGCATCGAAGTCCTCGAGACGAAGTTAGATACGCTGACGAACACCATGAAGACCCTGTCCTCGATCATAATCGACCTCAAGAGCAGCATGGCCCCCGCTGCCTCTACACCTGTACGTGATCTGCCAACCAATGACGAATCCATCAGGTTTTTTACTGCCAACCAGGCAGGACCATCTTCCTCTACTCCATCAGCTACAGGTTCCACAATGCCGGCCAAGATACAACATGACATCAAGGAACTGTATGCTCATTATGATGCCAAAGAAAAGCAAGCAATGCTCCGAAAGATGGGGATCCGGCAGCCATACCCTGTCGAGTGGGACAACGTTGTTTATCTTTCCAAATACAATCCGTAGACGCTTACACCTTATGAAGCGAAGGGGTCTCCCCGATAATACTTGAGGTACTTTACCTTAGTAACAGGGCACCTGCCAAAGGAAGATGCCCCTGTCCAACATTTTCATAGGAGCCATACAGGGGGTAGCCTATGAGTGGTTTTGCAGTCTTTCGGACGACTGCATCTCGTCATTTGAAGACCTGAAGACTCGATTCCTGGATCGATTCTATGAAGGCAACATGGACATGACCATGTCAACCCTCATAGAAATTATCCAGAGGGAGAAAGAGCTTGTCCATGCATACATCGAGCGCTTCCGCCAGGCAGCCCTCAGATTACCATCCGGTATGCCTGAGCCCATGCTTATGGACTCCTGCCACAAGAACATGATGCCTACTATAAAATTGTGGCACAGTACTCCCTGCACAGAGTGGATGCCATTCATTACACAGGTGGATGCCGCACAAAGGAAAGCTCAGGACGCGTAGCTCCTGGGGCTATACTTTTCTGCGCCCGAAGACAAGGGGAGACGCTCATACGGCAAAAATCCCAAAGACGAAAAAGGCAAGCAAGCCATGACCGTCAACATCTCCAAAGGTTCATCAGCTGCGAACCCAAGCCTGTAGAAATACAGAGGCCGAGGGAGACTTACTCCTTCAATGACGAGGATATGCTAGGGCTCTTCGAGATGCTTACGAAGAGTGGCAAACTGTCCATCCTGCCAAACAGGCATCCTGATGAAGTGAAAATGGTGGACCATCCCAAGTACTTCTATTATCATCAGTACGTCCATCACTCAACATAGGGCTACTATGTGTTGAAGGGGAAAATTCAGCGCCTCATTAATGCCAACGTCATATCGTTGGATTACGAAGAGAAGACCGTCACGGCCAACATGGTTACTCTCCAGTCTGAGAGTAGTTCGGCCGTAGAGGCACAACATGACGTCGTTCCTGTCCCTAACGTGGCAGTAGAAGTGGTCAATCTTCTAACAACATCGGTTTACAAGCAAGCGGACACCCTGTACTCTGATGACAGAACTGTTCGGGGCTTCAAGGAAATTCTATCCGCCAATATGGTCTCTCTAAATCTCTTAGTCGAGGACCAAGCGTTCGAATACTTCAAAGACGAACCCTGGGCGCAGTGCTTAGGATCCCAATAGTAGTGATATTTCGAGCAACGCGAACACCCTACAGAAGATGAAGTCGTCCAGGTCGAATTAGGAGATGAGGCCTCACCTAAGCCCATCTTCATCAACAAAAGTCTAACAGAAGATGATAGGCAGTCTCTGATACAGTTCATCCGTGAGTATATCGATGTCTTTGTCTGGAGCTACGAAGATATGCCAGGGCTAAACCCGCAAGTGGCTACGCGCAGCCTCAATATCCTACCCCACATTAAACCGGTCAAGCAGTAACAATATCAGTTCTGCCCCAGAATCATGGATGCTATTGAGGAGGAGATCGACAAACTCATCGAGAGAGGCTTCATCCATGAAGAGCAGCACCCAAATTGGGCCGCAAATGTCGTCCCTGTCACTAAAAAGAACGTAAAGATACGAATTTGCATAAACTTCAGAGGTCTCAATTCGGCCTGTCGTAAAGACGAGTTCCCTCTCCCGATCACCGACGTGATGATTGACAACACCTGTTGCTTCGAGCATATGTCCTTTATGATAGATTCTCTGGCTACAACCAGATCAAGATGCACCTCGAAGATGAAAAGCATACGGCATTTCGAACTTCGAAGGGGGTATTTTGCTATACAGTAATGTCGTTCGGATTAAAGAACGCGGAAGCTACCTATCAAAAGGCTATGAGTACCATATTCTACAAGCATCTTCGGAAGACGATAGAGTGTTATGTTGACGACATCGTAGTCAAAAGCAAGTACAAATCCAACCACTTGGATGATCTACGAACGGTGTTCGATCTAATACGGACAGATTAGCTAAAACTGAATCCAACCAAGTCCTTCCTGGGCATCTCCAACGGCAAGTTCTTAGGCTTCATCATCATAGGAGAAGGAATTCATATCGACCCGGAGAAGAATAAAGCAATTCTTGACATGGTACCTCCCAAGAACCTCTAAGAGCTTCTAGGTTTGCATAGGCGAGCATATATAAGGAGGTTCATAGCAAATCTCTCGGGTAAATGTCAACCCTTCACCAGACTAATGAAGAAAGGGGCCACTTTTGAATGGGCCGAAGAGTGCCAGCGCACGTTCGACGACATCAAGAAGTACCTCACCAGCCCTCATGTACTAGTAGCCCAGTCGTTGGGAAGCCTTTCCTACTTTACGTCCAAGCCATGGATCATTCTCTTGGTGCCTTATTAGCCCAAAAGAATAAGGAAGGCCACGAACAAGTAATATATTATCTCAGCTGGACCATGGCTGGAGTCGAGCACTAGTATAATCCTGTTGAGAATGAATGTCTCGCCCTCCTTTTCGCCCTCAAGAAGACACGACATTATGTGACCGGACAGAAGATCCATGTGGTATCCTGGATCAACCCTCTCAGAGTACTTATGACCAAGCCAGGGGCACTGAATTCATGCCTAGCCATATGGCAATCCTCTTGACTCCTTATGACATTGTGTTCGTCCCACAGAAAGCAGTCAAAGGCCAAGCGTTGGCAGATTTCCTGACGGCTCATCCGGTGCTAGAAAATTCAAAACTCTACGAAGAAATCCCCAACGAAGTACTGTAGTCCAACACAGTTTCGGACAACTCAGTATGGTGCATGTTCTTTGAAGGAGCCGCAAGAGCGGGACCAAAGGGTAAAATTGTAGCAGGGGTCGGGATCGTCCTTGTTACTCCGAACGACATAGTTATCAATCGTACATATTCTTTTACGGAGTAATGCACCAATAATTCTGCAGAGTATGACGCCCTCATCATCTGACTCCAGCTTGCCAAACAGCTGGGAGTTGACTACGTCGAGGACTATAGAGACTCGAAATTGATCATCAGTTAAGTTCAAGGACAGTACGAGGTTCGACATTAGTTCTTAAATCCCTTACCCCCAGGCGACAATTGACATTATCTCTACCTTCACAAGATTCTTTATAGAACATGTGTCATGGTTGCAGAACTTGGAGGCTGACGCACTAGCCGGTCTTGTTGCCTCTTTAGCCGCCCCGGTTGGATCTTATCATATCGCTTCTGTAACGGGCTGGGAGTTAGTATGTCCAAAGAATACCCTGCACGCATGTCAGAACTGCTCGTTATAAGTAGGAACGGATGAAGGCACCAGGGATTGGAGGTTCCCATTTATAGACTATACAGTCTATAGGATTCTGCTAGAAGACCCAAGAGAAGCAGCCTCTATCAGGAGGCGCTCACTCCGTTTCTTCTACGATTCGGCCACCAAAATTCTATATCGTCGCTCATACGACAGACTTCTCTTACGTTGTTTATCTCGTACAGAGACACAAGAAGCACTCAGAGAAGCACATGATGGAACCTGTGGCGCCCACCAGCCGAGTCACAAGCTACAAGACCGGCTGCACCGTCTAGGCTACTACTGGCCTACTATGATGGCAGATGCTATTGAGTATACAAAGAAATGTCAAGCATGCCAACTCCATGCAGATTTCATCCATCAAATTTTAGAATATTTACACCCCATAGTGGCGTCGTGGCCATTCGAAGCCTGGAAAATGGATATCGTGGGGCCAGTCAGTCTACCATCCTCCAAAGGGCACCGGTTCATCCTTACCATTATGGATTATTTCTCAAAATGGGCAAAAACAGTACCTTTGGTAGAGGTGAAGACTTCCACTGTGATCAGTTTCATCAAACATCATGTCATTTACCTCTTCAGAGTTCCAAGAAGGATCCTTTACGATAACGGTCCTCAGTTCGTAAGTCCAGCATTCCACCTATTCTGTGATAAAAGTCGAATCAAGAATATGGCATCGACAGCATACAACCCGACAGCTAATGGATTGGCTGAGGCATTCAACAAAACCATTGTCAAACTCCTCAAAAAGGTTGTCTCCTCCAATAAATGTAACTGTAATAAGAAGTTAGGCGAATGTCTATGGGCCTACCGTACGACTGTTAGTACACCTACAGGCAGTACAACATTCTTCTTTGTCTATGGGAGCGAGGCTATCCTCCCCTTGGAGATTTAAATCTCATCCTTACGGGTAGCCATCACCAATTAATTAATCATAGAAGACAATCAGCGCAGGCAGTTATAAGAGCTAGAAGCGTTGGATGAAAAGCGCTTACTCGTGCAACAAAGGATTGAGCTTTACCAAGCTCGCATCTCTGGGGCCTTTAACAAAAGGGTCTGTAAAAGATCCTGCCAGGTGGGCGACCTCGTCTTGGCAGTACGAAGACCGATGGTGATGACCCACAAGACGGCTGGAAAGTTCGAGCCCAAGTGGGAAGGACCGTTCATAATAGAAATATCGTACTCCAACAGTGCTTATCGGCTAGCTAAACCTAATAGGGACATAATAATGATGCCCATCAATGGCAAGTTCCTAAAGAAGTATTACGTCTGAAGACAGAACCAGCATAGGCACCCACATCCCCTGAATAGGGTGCCCATGAGTTCTGGTAAGGGCATCTCTCGCTCTCCCTCCTATTTATTCTCTCAAGTAGATGAAGCACTTCATGTCCACATTATCTCTGGATTGCTCCTCTATGCCTGGAAGACGCGACTACCATGTCCACATTACCTCTGAGTAGTTGTTCTTCTCGCATCAGTTCTATGATTATCCCGATGGTTTAGAAAATAGTTCACGTCCATATTACCTTTGGATTGTTGTTCTATACCCCGGCCAGGATCAAGCCTACCACGTCCATATTACCTCTGGTTAGGCAAATCCATTATGAAGATTCCCTCTTTATTCTGGAGACAGAAGCAAAGGGAATGAGAAAGCTTCTACATATAAAAACATGTGGCTACAAAGACCTATTACAGACTCTTCGTAGTTACATACACAGAAGCAAAAAAAAGCTGAAATTGCGGTACAAGCTCTCAATAGTACGGGCGAGGCGGTGACAGAGCCAATCACTTCTTGGTCAAAAGGAAGCCACCGCCCGAAGCTGCTACTGGCTCGAGCCGGGATGAAGACCAGCACAGGACTCTCCTATCTCCCCAGCTGGCCGGCGAGAGCAACCACAGCAGCAGGCCTTGCTATTCCTCAGTCAGAATGGCAAGCAATCCTAACCTAGGAAGTAGAAATCCGAGACACCGTTGACGCCCATGACATCTAGGGTGTGGGACGTCTCGAGATCCAATGGTAGTTCTACTACAGCTTCTTTGGATAAAAAGATTTGCCACCGACGGCCGCCTCAAGCAAACTCCATGGTAATCAAGAGCTGAACATCGGGCAAGCAAGGCCATTGTTGAAGTAGTTGAGTCTTCTCTTGAAGGAGTACAGTCCTTTATGTAGGCTATTCATGTGGTCCAAGCATGAGCCAGACATCGGTCAGAGGGAAGCTTACAAGTTAAGCTAAAAGATCCACTCCATGATAGATGGCAGTACTGCGAGTGACCAAAAGAACGTGACAGTAAACCCCCTCTGCTAAAAAGATTCACGATCCCTGTAAAGATGCAAGAGGCTCCAATATCAAAAAGTCTTCAGGAGCCCATGCTCTGAAATGATGACTTAGGACCATTAATGCTAAAAACTAGGCGTTACACCAGCCATCACCCAGCTCGTACAGTCCTGACGCGTGTTCATGCTTCTGTTCAAAGTATCCCGAGCTTGACCCAAGTTCGGGACACTTTGAAGGGGGTCTTGTAGAAGCATAAAAAATCTCAGCTGAGGACATCCCTTCGATAGAAGCCTAGAGGGATCTACAAGGGATGTAGTCTTCATTAAAGCACAACCTTCATTCTTCTTGATACACACGCTAGAGGATTGATCTCCACTAAAGCATGTTCTGATATTCTTGTAAGTGCAGCCTCTCAGAATCATATCAACAACCCAGCACCTTGAAGAAGCCAGAGCCTTCGAGCCAGAGGTGCAGCCACCTGTCTGCGCCAACCTCAAAAATAAGATGGTGGTAGGCCCCCCTTCCCTTTTTTTATTCCAGAAGCCAGTGTCTGAATCCAGAGGTACAGCTATCTGCCTGCGCCAATATCAGACGTGCAAGGGAGTCATACCCTTCCCTTGGCAGCCAACGCCTTCACTGTTCAGGGGCACAGCTACTTACCTACGTCCGCATGAGGCGCAAGATGGTAATATGCTCACACCATCTCGATTCCTATGGCGCATTCATCTGCTCTGGATCAGAAGCTTAAGTCACTTCTTTACAAGAGACATGGGAACTCCTATCGCAACCAATACAAGTCAATTTGTTGCTCTAAAAGCACAATAACCTCGCCAACCTGATGCACAAGCCTACTTGTCGTCTACCGCACAGTAACTCTGGTAGCCCAAAACACAACTTCCTAAGTTGCTTTATACGTACAGAAGTCTCATCGTCATTCGAAGCCAAGTCCACTAGTCGCCTGAAAGCACAAATGTTCCGTCGTCTCCAGAAGCACGGTCTACTCGTCGCCACAGAAGCACAGCAGCACTTATTCCTCATCAGAGGTACATGAAGCATGGGTCCACCCTAATTGGTTTGTTTAAACTGCCTCTTGCAGAGAATAATGGGATTAAATCATGATTGATATCATATCAGATTGATTTAAATCTTAGATGAGGATCAATTAGACTCCAAATCTAAGATGAAATCCCAAGATTTACTCGGCTGTATCCGAGCAAGCAAATCGGCACGCGCCATGTGTTACCTCCTTCGGTTATGTTTATAAACACCCGAGATTCGTTTGAGGGGAATATCGATGACCGCCATGTGTCAGCGCCGCAGAAGCCTGTACCGTACAATGACGGCAGATTCTTTCATATCTCAGGAACCCTAATGCACATCGCATATGTGCTCGATTCTCTATAAATAGAAGGAGTTCTTCTTCCACCAAAGCATCGAAAGACAGATGGAAGATTGACAATCGATAATCTTCAAAGCAGCAACAATCTCCATCCATGAAGAGTCGGTCACCCTCATCCACCTATCAACCAAAGAACCAACTAACCAACCAACTTCAAGGGATCTTCTCTTCCAGACAACCTCTTGATCAGTGACACCAGAGTCCCATCAAAGGTGCCAGAGAGCCATAGCAAGGTTGATTCATCGTCAGATCATCAACGGAGTAAAGGAGCTGCTGCAGTGCTCGATCTCCATCGTCATACTTTTCTAGAAAGCTCTTCTCCCTGTACTCAGAATATCATGTTTAGGACTTCCTTCTTTGTACACAAATGCCTTATACGTTCAATAAAGCAAAAAAGTTTGTTTAACCTTTTGTTACGTCGAATAGCCGGGGCAGCGGCTCGACGAGGGACGAGGGTAGGGGAGTGAAGATAGTCGTCAGGGTTGGGGTCAAGGGGGTCGCTGGGGGCAGGGCATCACCGATGGAAGGGGGGCACCGAGGGGGAGGGGGTCATCGAGGGCCGGAGGCCGAGGGGAGGGGTTCGCCGAGGGACGAGGGCGTGGGGGGAGGGGCATAGTTTTTTTCGAAGGGGGAATCAAAATAATGGGGAAATAAAAACTCAAACCTACCCTATATCTACACTTTAGTGACGTTCGGTAAAGTCGTCGGTAAACATCGCTATGTTTTTTATTTATTGCGACGACAAAAGACAGACGTCGCAAAACGTCGCTAATATGAAAATATTAACAACGTTTAGTGACGCGTCCAGAGAATACAGGGACTATGTTTTTATAAAAACTAAAACCTGGCGCTACGAGTCGCAGTTTGTCGCCAAAACTGACGTATAGCAATGTAAGTTTATGGAGTCACTAAACTCCCTAATATTAGCGATGTTTTTATGACGTTGCTAATAATGATGCTAAATCATCATATTTTGGTAGTGATAGATTTATAAAATAAAATTATTTCCTTATTAGTCACCTTAAGTACATTGGTAATATTATTGGTAATTGTACAATATTTTATTTGATTTTCTTGACCCTGTATAAGCAGGTATTATTATATAGATATTATGTATATATATACTTTGATTCATACATTCATATGAAAACCCAAAATTTGAAATACAATATTTATGATTATTCATGTTATTATCTTAAAAATTAAACAGTATAAATATAATTTAAGATAATAGACTTCATAATTATATAAGTTATAAAAGAAATTCTTTTCTTAAGTTCTAACTAATTTTATTTTTATATGATCTTAAACTATTTTTCTTTTATAAACGAAACCTAATGCGGACTTGTTTAGATGCATGTATAGATGTATGATTCTTGGCTATTATGGGTTGGTAGATTTTTGTGCACATAGTGGTGTTAGCTTGTGCCTAGGCCTGGATACAACTTTGTTACCGCAGTCTTAACACATCATTGGACGAACCGCAAGCAAGTATACCTTGCCAATTCGATTTACAATATTTACATGCTTGTTTCCTTATCAATCGTTCGCCTTGGATAAACCGTTACATGATTTCACATGCTCCCTTTTCAGCTTATTACATGATTATACCTACTGACACACTAGACATGATACATGATTTTGTATGACACGTCATATAGGCGACACGTACAGGATCATTGATATTACTTATAGATGGATTTACCTGTTTACAACCCTAACTAACTTGTAACTAACTACAACAAACTTCCTAACAACTTTCTAACAACCCTTTCCATAGGAGTGAAACAATTGTTTCTGCAAATAAGATCAATCGTTTGCAAATATTGATTTCTTTCTCTCCTTGCCTATATAAAGCACCCGAGCCCTCATCTTTTCTCACCACTACCCCAATGGCGAAGCCCTGCTAGAATAGCCACCCTCCACTTCTTCTTCTTCCTCCTTCCTCCATTCTTTTACCAATCGGATCTCGAAACCCTAGCTTTTTCTCCATCGAAGCTTTGGCTTGGAATCTATATCTAATAGTCGAGTCCACCAAATGCAGGCGACCTTCTAGTATGGCAGATCGACGTTCTTTCTCTGACAAACCCACACGATAGCTTCCTCCTTGTCCGACTGATCGCAGCCATCGACTCTAGTAAGTTTTCTTCCTTTGCAATTTTTTTTCGGATCAATAGATTCATTTTGACTCTCTAATCTAGCGATCAGTTATTTTTATCTGTTGGTGTCTGCCATGAAATGGACACGAAACAAGAATCGACGGTGTAGGCTGGACGTGTTCGCCTTGTATGCAATTATTTGGGAGTCGGACGTGACATGTTCTTAGTAGTGGCTATACAGGTCTTTCCTAATAGTTACTTAGGCTTTAGAGTACTATTGGGAACCATGCTAGAGTTGGAGCTCATCACAACATAGGACCGATTATATACTTTTTTTTTACTCTTTTTATGATTATTTTGTGTGGATGCTTATACTTTCCTCTATTCGAAAGAATGGCACGGCCGAGAGGCCGCCCTACCGGGTGAGCGACTGCGGATAGAGCATCCACCTCCCGTCCCATGATTCGTGCACACCCGAGACCCTTCCTCCACTATTCCCGACCCAGACTCTGGGGCACATCCCTGCAGAGGGATCCCAGTTCCATGACTTTATGAGGGGTATGATGGAGACCTAGAGAGAGCAGACCGCCCTTATAAGGCAGAGCATGGAGAATGCTCACCAAGTTGCTTTGGCCGTCATGGCAAAGTGACTGCCCAACAGCAGCAGCCGAGCCTAAGTCTGGCACCATCCTAGACTTAAAAAAGCTAGGACCCCGACACTTTAGTGGCACCGAGGGCACCATATATGCCGATGAGTGGCTAGAGGATATGGAGAGACTCCGTGATGTTTCCTGGCTTCCCAATAATCTAAATATAGAAGCCATGGGCCTTCAGTTCCATGACATAGCGAGTACCTGGTCTAGGAATGACCCTGAGCTTGCTATAAGAGACCTTACCTGGGAGAGGTTCAGAGAGTTGTTCCATCAGAGGTTCTTTTCACCTGTAGCTCAGGAGCTTCTGGAACACCAATTCCATCTCAAGGTTCTTTGAATCGACTGAGCCAGTTTACAGATTATATGGTACAGGACCCTGAGATTCGAGCTATGAGGTTTTGACATGGCTTGACCCAGGAGCTTCGTGTCCATCTTATTGCTAATGGCACGAAGACTTATGCAGAGATTTTGACTATAGCGCAGGGGTTGGAGGTCAACTTTGGCCTTCGACCGAAGAGGGATAGAGAGACTTTTGGAGGTAGTTACAGTGGTGGATTTGCCAAACATCTACATATTCCTTTGAGACCGACTCAACATCCCAAGCCTCAGTTCCGTCTACCTATCCGAGGCCTTGTACCACCACCTCAGAGACCAACCCAGGATGTAGTCACTTGTGCATTCTGCCACAAGCCAGGGCACCACTTTGACATATATCGTGTGAGATTGGGACACTGCCTATCATGTGGATCTACTACCCACCAAGTGAGGGACTACCCTACAACCTTTGTCCGCTAGAGGCCAGCTCAGCAGGGACCACCTGGACCATTGTAGCGAGGACCTCTACTACCTATATAGCAGCAGAGATTTGCCCAACTCCAGTAGTAGCAGGGACAGTAGGGTCGGGCATTCGTGATGACCGCTAAGGAGACAGGCTACAGGAGATGTGATCACACGTGATTTATTAGTACATTACCTTCCTACCCTTGTATTGTTTGATTCAGGTGCATCATATAGCTTAATATCCTTTGAGTTTATATACAAATACAGTTTAGCATGTGCATCTAGAAGGAACTGTAGGATCATGACTGGCAGAGGTATAGTACCGGTTAGCGATACATGTGATTGTCCGATTAGTATAGCCGGTACAGAATTCAGATCCTAGCTCCTCGTAATACCACTTTCGAGGTTCGATGTAGTCCTTGGGATGGATTGGTTGAGTGAGCATCATGCCTTTAAAGATTACCATCAGGGAAAAGTAACTTTTCGACCACCGGGAGACCTACCATTTGAGGTCAGAAGGAGTGCTACAAAGAGGCTTGAAAGAGTCAACTTTGGGGCAGTTGTAGAAGAGAAGAAATACCGCACCCTATCATAGTAGTGTTCTTCGATGTCTTTCCCGATAATTTGCTAGGATTACCTCCAGACCGGGATATTAAGTATTCTATTGACTTAGTCCCTGGAGTAGCACTAGTATCTCAGCATTTCTACAAGATCACCCTTAAGGAGGCAAAGGATATGAAGGAACAAATTGATGAGTTGGATGGAAAGGGCTTCATTTGATCGAATGCTTCACCACGGGGAGTACCAGTCCTATTTGTGCCTAAGAAGGATAGAACTATCAGGATGTGTATCGATTATCGGGCCCTCAATAACATTACCAGCAAGAAGAAATACATATTACCCCAGATAGATGAGCTTTTTGATCAGTTGAGTGGGGCTAAGGTCTTCTCCAAGATAGATCTACGATCAGGGTATCATCAAGTGAAAGTCAGAGAGCAGGATATTCCCAAGACTGCATTCACCATCCGGTATGGACAGTATGAGTTTTTGTCATGCCCTTCGGACTCACTAATGCCCCAGCCGTCTTCATGAACCTTATGAACAAGGTTTTCCACTAGTACTTAGACAAGTTCATGGTGGTATTTATAGATGACATTTTGATCTATTGCAAGACCCCAAAAGAGCACGATAAGCATTTGAGGATAGTTTTGAGTATTCTGAGGGATAAGAAGTTATATGGAAAACTTTCTAAATATGGGATTTTCCTAGACAAGGTGGAATTTTTGGGGCACGTAGTGACAGAAGACGGCATAGTAGTAGATCCAAAGAAGATTGAGGCAATAAAGTCATGGACTACTCCCAGCTTTGTAGTAGAGATCAAAAGTTTCTTGGGATTGGCAGAATATTACAGGAAGCTTGTGTAGAATTTTGCTATGATTGCAGAACCAATGACGAGGCTCACCCGGAAGGATGAGGAGTTTGTTTGGATAGAGGCTTGACAGGAAGCTTTCGAAGAGTTGAAGAAGAGATTGACTATGACTCCTATCTTAGCTTTGCCTTTCGGATCAGGAGGGTTCGCTATCTACAGTGATGTATTAGAAAAGGGATTGGGATGCGTGTTAGAGCAGAATAAGAGAGTGATAGCCTATGCTTCTCGTCCGCTAAGGCCAAATGAGATGAATTATCTAACCCATAAACTAGAACTTGCAGCAGTCATCTTTACTTTGAAGCTTTGGAAGCTGTCACGACCTGCAACCGGTATAGGGGCACAAGTGCGTAACATCACCGAGCCTATGCCGCAGTATCGGTGGTAGAACACTGTCTAGGTCCACTAAACTAGCAGTGATTATAGAGACTTGTCAATATATAACTTATCTTCAATTGGAGGATAATAATGATATAGCAAACTTAATCACTAGTCTATATGGAGGAATGATATGGCACGATAAAAGATACTAGAATAAGAGATATATCCAAAAGTGCAAAGTATCAAAATACATATCCAGGTTTGAGTCAGAATATAGCAATACAAATCTGAAATAAATAACAGGCTAATCAGATAGTGCTGGAGACAAAATCAAGTATAAAACCTAGTCTATTAGATTGCCACTATAGTCTCCTCAGTAGAAACTAGGCCCTTCTGTGCCAAAGTCTCTTGATCTGTGCCTACTACGTCATGCGGATCGTAATAGGTAGTGCACTCATCCTCGTCGTCGTCTGAAAAATATATCCAGTCAAGATTGAAGCGGAGTACATTTCTAATAACAGTTCCACTAAATGATATAAACTATGTAGCATTAAATAACGAGACAGTACAAGAAGGAGTAAATGTACATAAAAGTAGCATGGTATGGTAAGACTGTAAACAAGAGCAAGAGTAAGTAAAATAGGTTATATCATGTACAAGAATCAAGAAAACTACACTATCAATGTGAGTGAATACTAGCTTCGACATGTGGGCGGCTTGAGAACTTGCACATGATTTTATGGCCTGGTTAATCATACGTGAGGGTATGATTAACTCTCACAAGAAACAATACATGCACAAGGAGGGTATTGACCACATCTCTACACTAAAACTCCCCATCTCCGACTGGTATAGTGGATCCAACCATGGCACATTATGATACGGGATACTCTGAGAAGGTAGTTAATCCTTCCAGGAATCGATGTCTATACAATGCACAAGAACAATAACAAGGCTTGCACAAGGTATACCAGACATACGAGAATAACATATCATGACGGGATCCAGACAATACCAAATCCGTGTGACCAATGTGTCAAGATGTCAAGGATATCTACACTAAATACAAGAAACATAGAAAATAACATAGACGAAAAATTATCAGAGAATACACTCACCTGAAATCTGGTGTGAAGTATCAACGACGTCCGATATGGTGCCACGAAGACCTAAACATGTAATATTATATTAATATCAAGTTTGAAAATAAAAACAAGTCATACTAGCCCATTTCTAGGTCATAAAGTCCATTCTAGGTCAAATTGGTCAATCGAAGTCAACTCTAGGTCAAACTAGTCCAACTTGGTTAAACTAGACATTTTTATCCTCACATGTTGTGTCAAATTGGTCCCGTATCCAAATACAACATGACACAACCTATTAGTATTCATTTGTGGACACTACACTAGCCTCATACACTACTCACATGTCCATTTAGACTATGGGACAATATGACAAACACTTGGTGTGTCATCCTCAGATTTCTTCCAAAAGTGGCACAAAACTCATTCTAACTTTCAAATAGAGATTCATTAGTCTCAAAACTCTTCCTATGGGTAGTCCTATCACATGGATGAGTTCCTAATTGTGTCATGCATGAAAATGATATTTAAACTAAGGGAAATAAAAAAAGTTTTACCTATTGGGAAGTGGATTCCTAATGAAACTCTTAGAATGGCTCAAGTGTCAAGTATGACACAATCTCTAAGCTTTTGGACTCCTCTCCTTGAACTCCTTGGTCTCCAAGCTCCAAGTCTTCTAGGATGAAGATTAGGGGAAGTTTTGAGGGATTTTGGGGGACTTTTGATGGAAGAAAGTATGGGAAATAGAGGAGGCTTGTAGAGAGCTCAACTTGGATTTCTTGGAGGCTCAAATAAAAATAAAGAAGAGTGAGAGAATCCTCTCATGTTGGCTGCCATAAATGAGCCCTAGAATCCACTTTGAAATGTCCAAAACACCCCTCAAGTTGTCATGAACACTTATCGTAATGTGAGATAGTTTCTAGTCTAAGTGTTGGGTTAATTATATTCCTAATCTTGACTCAACGTGACTTAAATATGGCTAGTTGTGTTCATCCTAAAAATATATGTCCAAGTGGTCATGTCTATTCCAAATAGGTCCATTAATCTAAGGTCCAATAAATGTACTACTCTACCAATAAATGAAACCTTTACAAGCAATTAATTAAATAACCATATATACAATATAAATAATGTAAAAATGATAAAAAATAACCCTACCTAGGATTGTGGTAGTGACAGAAGCATTACCTTTATGGTGAGAGAGTAGAGATATTCACAGATCACAAGAGCCTGAAATATGTCTTCAATCAAAAAAGAGTTGAATATGAGACAGAGAAGGTGGCTGGAGCTTATGAAGGACTTTGACATCAACCTATAGTATCATTAGGAAAAGGCTAATGTCGTGGCAGATGCACTTAGCCGATATCTTACGGCTGTGTTTCTGACTATGGAGACGTATCTTCTAGAAGACTTTTAGAGCTTGGGGATTGAGGTCATTGTTCCACGATTTGAGAGACAAATGATGAATATGCAGGTTCAGTCTGAACAGATGGAAAAGATTGAAAACACAAGTGTAGGCAACTCTAGAGGGGGGTGAATAGAGTTTGTGTCAATAATCACCAAATAAAAATTAACTCTATATCACCTCCACAAAAACAACTATCAAGATAGTAAATAAATCAGAAGGAAATGCGGAAGTAAATAAAGATCAGAAGAGCATACGCAAACACAACAGTTTTAACCTGGTTTCCCTCGTGGAGGACTAGTCCAGGCCTGAGAACTCTAGCTCAGGATTCAAATCCACTATTTGTGAAATAGTAGTTTACAACCCGTGCCTTTTCTTCAGAAGAGCACGTCAACTTCTTACAGAGGATCGCAGTGGCGATTTGCTTGGATTTTTCCAAGCGACTTGGAATTGTCCAAGTGACTTTTCTTTTCAACTCTTGCACAAAAACTTCTAGCTGAATCGTACTTGAGCACCTTGGGACTTAGGAAGTTTTGTGGCTAGTAGATTGGAAGAGTAAGGCTCTTGACTATATAGGCTATGTAAGAGAAGAAGAATAGAAGAGTGGATGGTTTCAAATGAGAGAAACCAAGGCCTATTTATAGGGTTCGGGACAAGCAGAATTCGGCCAGAATTCGGTATGGATAATTCAAATTTTTGGCCGTTGGACAGCTTGTAGCAAGCAGGCCCTAAAAATCAGGGTGCTGAAAATCAGGGGACAGAGTTCGGCCCGAACTCTATGTGGGGGCAGAGTTCGGCCCGAACTCTGTCTCCAGCAGACAGAATTGGTCCATTGGGCTTTTGGACTTTGTGGAGCTTGGGCTTGGTTCAGGAATTGGTCTGTTTGTATGGTAGAGCTTGGAGAGATATGTCTAGGGGTTGAGATGACTCAGTGCGACTCAACGTACACATTCTCCTAGACTCAATAAATTGAAGATTACAGACTTGGAACAAGTAGAAAAACCAAGAGCCCTTTGATGATGCCTTTCTTCTGATATTTGAGCAGTCCTGAAGACGTCTTTTTCCTTGACAGCAGTCGTCCGAAGATAAACAGATCTGAAAATCTGAATACCTTTCGGGGGCTTCGCCCCCGAACCCCCGACGGAGGGCGCTGCCCCCTCGACCCCTGTCCGCTGACCAGGCAGCGGAACCCCCGATGCGAGGCCCCGGATAGGTCGCTAGGCGGTTCGGAGAAATCTTTTTGTATGACGCCGTCTTCGCTCCATCATTAATTCTTCATTGCCTATGTCCTGTTTGATCATGTTTGATCATGCTTACTGCATGTCTACAAATACATGTTAGGCCAGCAAAATATGTTGCAGTACGATACAAGCATAGCAATATAATATAGGACAATTAGGACATTGCTAAGTTTAAGTAACAACATGATAGCATGTTAGGCCAACAAAATATGTTGCAGTACGATACAAGCATAGCAATATAATATAGGACAATTAGGACAATGCTAAGTTTAAGTAGCAACATAATAGTGAGTATATGAATATTAGTGACATCATTATGTTAAACTTAACTGATTAGCCATATTCAAAAACACAATATAATCATTGGGCCAACAAAGATAAAGGAGGCCAGTTTCTTGATGAGGGTCTTTGTAGCCTTCGAATTCAAGTGCAAGCAGGATTATTGGATGACTTTATCATAGCAAAGGATGGTTCTCTTAGGCATGGTACTCGATTGTGTGCCTAAGGGTAGTTTGAAGAAGGAAGTCGTGCAGGAGGCTCATCAATCACAGTATTCCATTCATCTAGGGGTAAAGAAGATGTACAAGGATCTTCGTGTGTATGTATGGTGGTATTGTATGCCAGTAGGTCAAAGCTGAACGTCAGATATCCAGGGATTATTCCAGCCTTTTCCTATCCCAAAATGGAAGTGGGAGCATATCACCATGAATTTTTTCCCAGGCTTACTATGAATAGCCAACAAAAAAGGTGTTATATGGGTCATAGTAGATAGATTGATAAAATTTGCTCGCTCATTCCAAGGTAGGGTTGTCGACCGAGAGGCTAGCAGAGCTCTACATGAGGCAAATTATGCGGATTTATGGGGTTCCAGTTAGCATTTTTTAAGACATAGATAGCAGGTTTACTTCACACTTCTGGAAGAGTCTACAGCAGAGCTTGGGCACATAGTTGAAGTTCAGTACTACATTCCATCCACAGACAGATAGGTAGTCCGAGAGGACGATTCGGACCTTAGAGGACATGTTGAGGGTCTTGGGAAGACTATTTGCACCTGGTTGAGCTTGCTTATAATAATAGTTACCAGGCCATTAAAGGCATGACACTTCTGAGGCATTGTACGACCGACGATGTCGAGCTTCTTTATCCTCATCGTCGTCGTGGAGAGAGAGTTTTACTTGGCCAGAGATGTTAGTGGATACAATGGACAAAGTCAGACTGATCAGGGACAGACTCAGAGTTGCTCGGGACAGGCAGAAGCTGGGCGGACAGTCACTGAAGGCCTCTAGAGTTCGTTATCGGAGACCTTGTTTTCCTGAGGATATCCCATACCCAATGCACCATCAATTTTGAAAAGAGGGGGAAGCTAAGCCCTCAATATATTGGCCCATTTGAGATAATAGAGACAGTGGGTCCAGTGGCATACAGGTTAGAACTCCCACCTAGCCTAGAAGGGGTCTATAATTTCTTCCATATATTTCAGTTAAGATGGTAAATTTCAGATCCCAACCATGTTGCAGATTATTATGAGCTTAAGGTAGGAACCAGCCTTACAAAGGAGCAGCCAGTCGAGATTCTAGCTCACAGGAAGAAGCAGCTGCAGAACCAAACCATAGCCTTGGTCAGAGTAGCTTGGAGGCATCACTCTTCGGGAGAGACTACCTGGGAGAGAGAGGATGATCTATTTTGAGGGTTTTGTTTGATGTACTTGTCTATCTTCACTCCTTAAATTTCGAGGACAAAATTTTCTAAGGAGGCTAGACTTGTAACTTTCCTTTTTCAATTTTCAATTCCCTCTTTTGACCTATATTTTATTTATTATTGATTATTATTTTATAGTCATGGCTAGAGGGAGGGGTACTTTTCACTACAAAAAAGGCCTATTAATAATGCTCGACAAAACGTATTGATGACGCCTGATACCAAAGCGTTATCAAATTCGAAATACCTTTTTCCTATGACGATTTGGGCTAATTCTGGACTTTTTATAACATTTATAAAACAAAATGTTATTAATATTTTAGAGCGGTGGCAAACTTGTAATATTTTTTAAGTTTACTTTTTGGCAAAATCCTTGCTGCACCCCGCGCTTCAACAAAAAATTTCCTCCACCAAAATTGTTCTGGTCGATCTTCTCCTCTCCTCCTCTTCTTCTCCTTCCTTTCCCCCAACTCCAAAACCTTAACCCTAGATCCAAAACCCTAAACCTAGTTAGAAAGGAAGGAGAAGATGGGGAGGGAGCTGGCGGTATCGGTCAAGGTTATTCTCTCCTCCTCCACTTCCCATCCACTCATTCCAGCCCTAACCCTAACCCTTACCCAATTTCCTCCTCCTCTTCCTCCCTCTCCCGATGGACGACAATCGGGTCCTCCTCATGCAAGATCCGTTCGGATCGCTACCCGCAACCCAACAACAACGGAGGAGCTCCTCCGACGTCGACTTCGTCGACGTCTTCGGCGGACCCCCGCACCGCTCCTTCGTGGCGGACCTCCATTGCAGAGTAGATTAATTGGAGGTAACTCAAGATTTTCTTTGCAACTATGCACATTTGGTTGCTGAAGTTCGTTCACTCTGGTCTTTGTTGTTCCGACCTTCTGCAGGTGGAACATAAATTTGATTTTGTCAATTTTCTAAACAATATTTCCCTGAGCATCTTGACTTCATGGTTTGCTCCATAGCTGATTCTCATTTGACGGGAAGACTTAGATGGAAACTAGTGAATTTGGAGCTTGACTTATTGTTAGGAACGTGGTATCACTAATGAAGAAAAATAATCTCAAACACACAAGACCTAATGTGGTTCAGAGATTTTCTCCTATGTCCATGTCCACGGACACACATAAGTTACTTTTATTATTTCGAGAGAGCTATAATTAGAAGAGATGAAGCCCTATTTATAGGCAGAGATTATAGATTATGGCGACCACCGACTTCAGCCCAATTATAGAAACACCCCTACTAATGTACAAGCTCCACGATCTTATTGTCGAATCAGGAGAAATTAGCTATAGAGAATCTGATCAAAGCTCCACAATCTCTAGTACTTTTATGAAGCATATCTGTTCATTCTGTAACATTTGTTTCAACTCACAACCAGTCACATATTATGGAATGTACTTTACTGGGTTATTTGTTTGTTAATAAGATCATTATATGATATTAGTGATTTTTTGTTTAATTGAAATATGAACAAATTTGTAGGTGTTATATGGGCTGTCATTAGTTTCCATATATAGTTGCTCCAAAGCTATATTACAATTCTGGTATGAGATGCTTTCTCACTCCAGAGCTGTTATAATTGAGAAAATATGCAATTTATCCTGGGAAAACGTTCTGAAGAATTCATGACAAGTAAACTATATTTGTAAGCTCCAAGTGACAAGGAATGAAACCTAGTTATGATTCAGTTATTTTTGGTGTCTTACAGAACTTCTTTGGGACGAAAGAAGTTGGAGAGTTTGTCAGTGGAGCATTAGCTGGTGCCATGACCAAAGCTGTTCTCGCACCTCTGGAGACCATCCGGTGCATTTCTTTCTCATCCATTAAATGCTTTTCATTCTTTATTTTAGTAAATGGGATTTTTATACTTGTGGATTGTAGTTGCTATAACCGGTAAACTCCAACCACTTTATATATCATCATCTAAGGCATGTAAAGATGTTCTTTGTTATGAAAGTTAAACTTCCATTTTCATGAGGTTGAAGGAACTAATATTAGCTTCTTCTATATAGTCTTGCAACTTTCACTCTTTCATAGGTTATTTCTATATAATATTATTATCGCTCCTATTTGTTCATCACAAGAAATAAAAGCCCTGAGTAGACTTTACGGGAGAGATGATATTTTATTTTGTCATTGGAAGAGAAGCCCCTAAAGTGGAATGGGAATTGCTGTTTCGGTCCTCTAATTCCTTTGCATTTTTAGAGGAGAAATTAATTTAAGAAGATTATTTAGTTGGGGGGCGAGGAATTGCTTTAATTCTTTCCTGGTGCTAATAATACTTGGGCTTAGCTAGCTTATGGGGGATAACAAGAGGTAGCTCTGTAGAATTTTCTTTACCTTTCCCTTGTCATTCCTTGTCATCTTTTACCAGCTCAAGAGGTAGGAAGTACTCTGTATATTGTCAACTTTCTTTATGAGATAATTGCTATGTTGCATAGACATGAATACGGCACGATACAAAGTATTACAAACACAGTGAGACAAACACTTAATTGATTTTGGCGTCCCCTAGCATGTGTCATGCCCGACACGATATGGAATGGACACACCACTGGTTTTTGGAGTGTCCTTGCTTCCTACTCCCAAGGATAAATGTCAATGTCATATGTCTGTTTAAGGAATTCTTTTAAAGAACAAAGTTCAATTGGAGAACAACTCGAGCATATTTAGGTTTACAGAATTAAACTTGCACATAAATTTGTCGTTCGTTGAATTAAGAATCATGAAATTGCAATCCCCGTTCTTGTTCTTTGGTTGCATGAAGGATTTTTTTCCCCGTTATGTTCCAGGAATTGGTTACTGAATATACATATATATATACATATGCCCCCATACAATCTGACATGATCTCCGTTATGTTCCAGGAATTGGTTTTCACTCGTTTGTGGGAAATTCCAATTCTCCAATTTGTAGTGCCAAACAACAGCATTTAGGCCAAAAGTTGCAGTTGGAATTCCTGAAACCAATTCCTTACAACCAAACAGGTCCTTTAAAGTAAATGAGTTATAACTATTGGCAAATTTCTATAGGTTAAAAATTTAGCTACTTTAGCAGGATTGGTTCTTATGTATATAAGCTAGAGGAATATAGTAGGCATTCATATGTGTACTGAAAATGTTTCAGTAATATGACATACAACTACATAACTTTTTTTCCCCTCTTTGCACTATACCAGTGAAATGACACTTATTTTCCTAAGGCATGTCCCTTCAATTTGTGACTGTATATAAGCTAGAGAAAAGTTGGATCATTCTCCAAATTTACGTCTTTTCATTAATTTGGGCCAGGAGCAGTTTAGCATGATTTTCATGTTTTAGGTTTTATATTATCTTTTCCTGTTTAGATCCCTTGTCAGGCACATGATAGTATTCCCAGCACTATTTGTATCAAGTTCACGAGTTTTTTATTCATCCCAAACATCTGAAACATGAGTCTTGTCATTAGCAGATGGCTGTATCGGTCAGTATCGGATATCGACCCCCAATCTCGGTATCGGTCAGTATCAGATATCGGTTGGTATCGGATTGGGACATTCCAAACCGTATCGGTGTCAGCCATATTGTATCGATATCGGCCGATACCTTAGACTATGAGTTACAAATTATAATCCCAAAATTATGTTGCCAGCTAGATTTACTTAATGACCATTATGTGGTTTTGTATTTATGATACAGAATAAAACAAGTTTTGATGGCCTTTATGTGCTTCACTGTTTTTCAGGTTCCCAAATTTAATGGAAGAGGTTCAAAGTCTATTACATGGCATTGTTTCAGCTAGATAATATATTCTTTGCCATAACAAAAGGTTTGATTCTTCTTACCAGTTATAATGATCTATTATATTAATGTAAAGTTTTATTTTTCACATTATATTATAAAGTATATTGAACCTTGTTTTTATCTTTTTTAGGATTTTGCTACATGTTTTGTGGACAGTTTTGATGTGGCCAAGTTTTGATGTGGACAATTTTGGTAGTTGTAAATATATATATGTATTTGGATATTCTATTTTGAGAATGTAATAAAGATGTTGATATGTACTCTATTTTGAGAAATGTAATAAAGATGGTGATATATAATGTTAAGTTTTTGGAATATAATATATAATGTGCAGTATAGAGCGTTATAAATATGCTAATTTGAATAGTATCTGCTGCATTGAGCCTATATATTATCTATTCATAACGTTTTAAAAATGTTCTGAATTGTGCACTATATATTAACTATTCATAACGCTTTTATAGAAACTATTCATGACAGTTTTTTTATAACGCTTTTAAAAAACATTTATAACACCCGTTTTCATAACGGTTGCTTTGAGAAAAAAAGCGTCATAGTTTGTCATTAATGACGCTTTTTAGCCGTCATTAAAAGGATTTTTTGTTGTAGTGTTTGTAAATAAGCAAGGTATGGCTAGAGTAGGAAGTTTCTAGAAGTTAATTAGTCATGTGGAGTAATTTATTAACCATGTGACTAATTAACAAGATTAGTTACAACTAACTAACTAATCCTAACAACTTTCCTAACTAATCCAATCTCCTCCATAACAACCATAATTAACTTGTAACTAACTCTAATAAAATTCCTAACAACTTTCTAACAACCCTTTCCATAGGAGTGAACCTAGTCATGATTAAGTCCAGGTTCAATTAGCAGTTTATTATACTTTTGTAATAAAACAATTATTTCTGTAAATAAGATCAATTGTTTGCAAATATTGATTTATTCCACTCCCTGCCAATATAAAGCAACAGATCCCTCTTCTTTTCTTACCACCACCCCGACGACGAATCCCTGCCGGAATAGCCACCCTCTACTTCTTCTTCTTCCTCCTTCCTCTATTCTTCCACCAATCGGATCTCCAAACCCTAGCTTCTTCTCCATCAAAAATTTGGCCATGGCGTCTACGTCCAATAGTCGAGTCCATCAAATGCAGGCGACCTTCTAGTATGGTCAATCTACGTTCTTTCTCCGACAAACCCACCACGGTGGCTTCCTCCTCACCCGACTGATCGCAACCATCAACTCCAGTAAGTCTTCTTCCTTTGCAATTTTTGTTCGGATCAATGGATTCATTTGAGTTCTTCATGCATCATTGATCTGTGACTCTGATCTTGCGATCGATTATTTTTATCTGTTGGTGTCCGCCAAGAAACAGACATAAAATAAGAATCGACGGTGTAGGTTAGACTTGTCCGCCTTGTATCCAATTATTTAGGAGTGGGACTTGACAACGGACGACTGGCAGCAATCTTCTCCAGACCTTGGCAAAGCAATGATAATAGCGATTTGATCTCCGATCAACTGACTCGGTAAGTCGGCCGATCCTTTCTTCTTACTTCTTGAAATATTTCCCAAAATTTGATTGATAAGAATTCCAAGTGAACCCTAAAATCCTTCCTCTGTTATTGAGTACTAGGTAGTCAATCGATTACCCCAAAGAAGTATTGGTGACATATTCTGTCCAAACTGGACAGGAAATATCGGTATCGACAAAGCTCCGACGCAGGTATAGGTCTTCTTTAATCTTTTATATGTACTATTTTAATTCCTGGTTAGGGGATCAATGGTGTATTCGATCTATCTATAGCCTGACATATGCTCGTATCGTGTTTGAATTGAGCCAAAGCTCTAGCAAGAAGCATGTGCCAATGCTACAGTATCAATATCTGAGGCAAGTGTCCAATTAAGACACAGTGGTGGGGGAGTTGAACCCGGGAGAGGATTCAAACTCAACGGTCACTTGACCAAGTGATGAGTTCGGGTTAATAGGTGGTTTGGATTATTTGGGCCATTTTCAATTGATTAGAGTTGGGCCTGGACCGAAGCCCATTAGTTAAATAATAAAAGTATCTTATGCAGTGGGCCGGGTCTAGTCCCTGATTTGATTATCTTATAATTCTAGATAAGTAAGAGTCATGGGCTGTAAATGATTGATCCATTTGCTTGGATCCATTTAAGGATTAGAAATAGTTTGGTAGCAGAATAGTTATAAATTAGCTTTGGATAAATAGGAGTTTAATTTAGAGCATTTAGATTGATGGAAATAAATGAATTTATAATAGAAATAAATTTTCTAAATAGGAATAGATAGGAATTTAGAATATATTAATTGATTTTATTAGAATATTTTCTGAGAGAGCAATTATGTCTTTTGACTCAGATTCTCAGGACTTGACCTTGACCTTCTCTGAATATCTAGGCAAGTACACTACGATTGAATTTGTACTTAATTAACTCTCTTGCATGGCAATTATATTAGACACCTAGGCTACACGAAGACATTGATTGTACCATTGTTCTTTTATTGTACTCATTACTTGTTGTCGGGGATTTGGAGAAATACATTGTTTATATGTAATCAATCCCTATTATACTAATTGTTGATAGCTTAATCACACATCGTGTATGTGTGATTAAGCCATTTCGTACTGATTGTACTATTTTCTATTGTACTCCCTAAGCCGATCATATGTAAACTATTATTTCAACTCACTATCGTGCATAGACATTTCCATTGTTGTACTGTCATTACTGTATTTACATATTAGTTATTAGTAGCATTGTTTTATAGTTATTTCGTATAATTTATATCATAGGGTTGTACTTTGCTCCTTTCTTGACTGGATATATTGCAAGTGAGTTTGATGCTGACATGTATACTAGCTACTATGGTCCCATAGATGAGGTTACCAGTGATGACCTAGCTCAGGAGGTAGAGCCAGCTGCGGATCAGAAGATCTACAACAGTATGTCTTTGTAGTATCTTAGTATGATTTGTATTGTTTAATGATGTACTGCATAGTTGGATGACTATAATAATAGCTTAGGATACACTTTATCAATTACCAGATTTGTTTTTGAACATTCATTATAAAAGTGTACTCCTAAAGCATAGTGTAGAAGCATGAAAAATATAGGGTTCATACGGATTACAAATTGCCGCATAGGTACTTTGGGCCAAACAGGTCCGCATAAAAGAAAGCCACATGACTGGTTCAAAGACATATGCGGTCTGTAAGCCCACTTCCCAAATTTTTAATTTTTTTATTTTATTTATTTATGATTAATTTTATGACAATTATGAGTCATGCCAAAGCTTATAGGTGGGCTATGACCATATTAATGTCATATGACCTCTAGATAACTTATATATGTATTATTTAGCTATTTTATATTTTTCTACAATTTTTGGATATTTTTAGGTATTTAATATTTAAGGTTTTATTATTTTTAAGGACTTTCAGGATTTACTATAAGGTCATACGGGGGTATTTCAGGACCAAATATTTTTATTTGGGCTCTAAATGACTAAAAATATTTTCTAGAATATTTTAGAATTTTTCTGTATTTTTTAGAATTTTTGGGAATTTTTATATAATTAAAACCAATAGAAATAATGTTTTATAGGCTTTGGGAATTTACTGTGAGGTCACATGATGATATTTTGTGTTAAAAATATTTTATTTAGATTCTAGACACTTAGAAATATTTTCTAGAATTTTCTAGAATTTTTCAGGATTTTTCTGAAATTTATTTTGATTTATTTGGACTTAAAATAATTTTAAATGATTTTCAGAATTAAATAAATAATTATCCAATAATCCACCCGGGGGGGGGCCCACCTATCGGCGCCCGCTACAGTAACTGCCTCGCTCTCTCCTATATATATGCATTGTATATTCACAAACCCTAATTAATTATAGCCTCCTCCTTTTGGAGTTTGATCCCGGTGATTTTTTGACTTTCCGAGGCGATTGCCGTCAACTCGGACCACATTTTCGTGTCCATTTTTTTATTAGAAGCGTATTGAGGTATAGTTTCTGAATATGTAATTTATTTTCGTAATTTCTGAACCTAAAGTTCTGGAAAATTCGTAGAGTGTCGGTTGTCCGAAACTTGATACGTTTCGGTGTTTTCGAGATTTCGGGAGAACCAAAAATCGAAATCATGAACCGTTTAAAGTTCCGGAAAGTTAACACAGAGCTCTACGATGTATTATTTTTCCAAAAATTATTTCGTTCATCTACTATTTTATTTATTCTGTTAAACTCAGAATTTATCGGTTGATCACCGTTTTGGTCATGATTAACCATAACGGCGATATCTTTTGACCAAAACGTGATTTTGTGGCACGGTTAATTCCAGCGCACTCGTGGTGCTGAAATCTACCAAGGTACACTTTCAAAATCTAGAGTTCACAACGTTTGACTAAAAAGTCAACGACATGCCTCGATTTGCGTGCCATAGTTTCCAAAAATTGGAAACATGACTTTTGATGGCCGAACTTGCATATTTAGATTATATTCAGATTATTATTAGGTTAAATTAGGTTTTTAAGTAAATTATTCTAGAATTAATTATTATTAGATTAGTAACCCAATTAGCCATTATTCCATGAATTTAGAACTAGAACATTAGAATTAATTTATGGTTTTTGTAACATCCAGTTTTCCAGATGAGGGTAATTTTGAAATTTTGTAATTATAATTATTATTTATTGATAATTATTTCATATTATGATATTTGGTGATTTTTAATCATTTTTAAACTATTTAAATTTATGACTTGTGATTTCGATATTTTACTATTGTTTGGTTTTAATTTTGAGGAATTTGTCACCTCCAGTTTTCAGGAACAGGAGTATTTTTGTCATTTTGTATTTTTGAAATATTTTTGAAATTTATTTTATTATTTATGATATTGTTTTGGGGTTATTTGAGTCGGGTTCGAATTTTAGCTCAATCCGACTTGAAACGGGGACCCGGGGGTAGTGTTGACTTTAGTGGACCCACACATTAGTTAGCCATGGCCCACATGATAGAAATATTTTAGTTAGAGGTTAGACTAATTATTATGGATAAGGTTAGTGTGATTAGAGTCTTTAGAATGACTAATTTAGCCCCAACCAATTAGCCCTTTCCTAATACTAATAGAATAGGTTAGTGGGGGCATTTTGGACCTTACCATAATAGGACAAATAGCCCCATATGGCCAACCACTTTGGGAGAGGATAGGCTCAAGTTCATTTCATTATTCTCATCCACACTCTCTCTCTTGTTCTTCCCCAAATTCCTAGAGAGCAATCCCTAGCAATTTCTCCACCAAATCCTTCCATTTTGCCACCAAATCTTCTTCTTTCCTTCTCCATTCTAGCCAAGGAGGAAGCTACCCAAGTTTGGGAGGATTCGGAGCTCGTTCGTGTCCTTTTTGAATCTCTACGTGTCGGTGTCGCTCCGGGAAGACTTTTCTTCGATTCGATCTACCGGAAGGTATAAATCCCTTCTCCTTTTCATTTCCTCATGCATATAGGTCTATTTTGAACCCATAGGAATGACCCCCATGGTTGTATCTCCATTTGTGTCCATTTCGTGTCTATTTGGAGGTCATAGGAGTGTCCTTTGTGTTGTGGTTGTGTACATGTAGGAAAACCCCAAATTTGGACACACTATGTGTTGTTGTTATGTATGAATGAATTATTACATGTTTAATCTCATATTTTTGTATTGGAGATGTGTTCTATAGTGTCTCATATATATATATATTAGTGTAGAGAGCGAGTTCTTGATATATTATGTTATATACTTGTGTTCTTTTGTCTCAAACTACCCAAATTCGTCATAATTTTTATCCACATTTTTAGTAGCAATAGCAACTTAAAAATGTCATAACTTTTAGCTTAAAACTCTGATTTATCTCCCATTTTTTTTAAAAGAACCGTATCGAAGTTAGCTTTCGAAATATATATTTTAATAAGCCAAATTCTTTCTGTAACTTTCTGTAAAATTATTTCAGTGTCAGCTATACGAAAGACGAACGCGTTTTGGTATTTTTGCGATTCCGTGAGCTTCCGGACACGAAAATGCGATCCGTTTGAATTTTCGTAAAGCTAACATGAAGTACTACAACATACTTTAATCCTAGAATTTAGTGAATACCCAATTGGTACAGTATTGGTTTTAAGTAAAAGAGTGACTATACGATATATGTATTTTGTGTAACCTATGAGCCTATGTAGTATGTATATTAAATAAATATTGCATGCTATGTTAGATGAATGAAATGATATATATATGATATATCATATTTACATTAATGTATATATATGGTTGAATGCAAGCATGTAGGAATGCAATTAATGTAATATATGTAAGCAATGCATAAATGCATGAATGAAAGAATGATATACAATGCATGCATGAAAGTATATAATAAATGCTAGATATAAATACAAGGTATATATGTAATGATAGATATGAATGCATAATGTATAAATATTGTAAATGCAATATCAGATTTCATATGTAGACATAGAACCAATGCATAGCTAATATTTAGATTGAATGTTAGTTCATTTTAGGTTGTTCGAATACTGAACTGTCCATGTAAGCATATATACCTTCCTTTTCCTATTGCCAAGCCAATTTTAGTTTTCAATATAGTGGAATGTCTATGAATGTAATGTTAACCTTCAACCCTTTAATTCGAAATGTTAGTTAATTTCAGTATTAGACAATGCATGAGCTGTATGTATATGAGATGTTGGCTTAATGGCAGATTTCAGATAACATGGTTCATTTTATGTGGTTAGTTACACCAGTTTATGGGATAGCTCACTTTAGTTTATATGTAAATGTAGAACTAAACTGAGAATGAACTTCACCCTCTGCACAAGGACACCCCACTCTATATCAACCACCATGCCATGTAACCCTTCTCAAAATGATTGCTATAATATATATAGATTTATGTAAAGTATAGATGCATGTTAGTTATAACTTAAATAGTCTCTACTCTAATGTATATAGATGTATACTTGTAGCCATGCATGTTAAGTATAATACATGTGTAATGTAGATGGGTTAGCTTTGTGCCATGTGTAGTGTAAACTCATAACTAGTGTTGATTTCTCTTTTCATGTACACCTCCATGTTCGTACACACACACATAGCTTTACATGTTAGTTCTTTTCTCTTATATATATATATATATAATGTTGAATATGTATGAATGTGATGTATCTTGATATGTGACTTGTGTTGGCTTGTATAGCCTTGGATTTGTATGGTGTATACTAGCTAGGGTAGACTGGTTAGGCCTAGTGAGACTTCATTGAGTCTATGTTGACCCAGTTGACCTAGCTTTGACTAGATAGTTGACTAGAGTTGACCAAGTATTGACTTTAGCCTAGTTTGACCTAGACAGCATGTAGATGCATTGTAGCAGTCTATTTCCTTATTTTAGACATGTTGTAACTTGTGTTGCTCTGATTAGGAGACAGACACCTCTCCTCAGGCAGTACATTTACTTCAGACATTCAGATACGAGGCGAGTACATTCTCTGACCGTTTCATACTTGCCTGGATTTACATTCTTACTCTAGATTACTATACTTGATGCTAACACGATTGTTATCACGGATTGGTACTATAAGGATCTTCTTTTGGGATGTTATCTCCTTGTATTCACTAGATACATATTGTGATGTGCGTTTTACTTCCATATTGTATTTACTGAATACCTATATCCTTGTACACTCATTGTGCATATTGTACTCTCATTATCACATGAGTTCCAGGGATAGACCATTGTACACTATTGTATAACATTGTACAACTATTGTATAATATTGTGCACCTATTGTATAATATTGTACATCCATTGTATAATATTGTACACTATTGTGCAAGATAACGTAACTGGAGTGGATCCTTGTGTATTGATTGGGGAGGAGGAGTAGAATTGGTTATGTAATCAAATTCTATTGTACAAGATTGTATAACTATTGTATATGTCTATTGTACACCCACGTACAATGGAGTTACCATTACATTTTCCTAGACCGTTTACATAACCATATTGTACTCTAAATCACAGTAGGCTTACAGTTCTTACTTATCATATTTAGATATTTCCTGTTATCAAATCTCTACTGTTTTTCATACACTTCTTTCTTTCAACGTTTCATGTACCTTACTCTATTGCATGCTTTATATTTCCTAACATGATATGAACTGCGTGAGATGTTTTGTGCTTGCTCCCGTCCTGACTGGACCTGTTGAAAATTTTACAGAGGATGATGAGGAACCCTATACCCTTACTTGGAGTTTGCCTAGTTGACACTCGCGACCTGGACCCCTGGGGAGGTTCAGGCAGCTGCTCAGGATGATACCTTGTATAGTGTAGATAGCTTAGACTGTTTCTTCTTTTCATGCTTAGCTGTTGTCTTTATTTTCAGAGTTGTATATTTTAGAGATGATGAGACTTGTATTCCATTTCTGCTGTACCTCAGTTGAGGATTTCTTATCTATTTCCATCGTGCTACATTTTACCTTAGATTGTGATTGAGTTGTACCTCGGTGTTGGCCTCCTTCTGGAGAGTATATTTCATGTTATATAGTTATAGTTCATGACCTAGAACAACGTTCTACCACCGACAGTGCGGCGTAGGCTGGGCGTTGTTACGTTCTCCTACCCTCACGGTGGGTGTGGTCGTGACAGTTTTCATGTACGGTTTGTGGTGCAATATGTGTTATAGGTTGACGGCTTCTAGATCGGCATTTTCCTTATCCTCTACTTGTGACTACGGTTTGTGTAAGGATTCAGGCAAGTACAATATTGTATTTATGTTTTAGTTCATTATAATGTTTACTCTATAGATTTCTTGTTTGATATCCCGTTGAGTCATTGCTTGATATTCCATTGAGACACGATTGTGACACTGTATTTATCGTATCCTTCTCACTGTATCATTGACCGTTATTGATTGTTAGAGAGTCGGTAGGGGAAATACTCGGTAAATACGTGAACAAACCCAATTACCGTTACCGTATGATAGCTAAGTCATACACACCCACGTATGAGTTAGCCGTACCAATTACTGAATGATAGCCATCGTATGATGTGCCGTATTAGCCCAGCCGTTGACGTATTAAAAGATATTTCACACACACATAGTGGTTCCTATTTTTCTTTATCTTGTCCATTATCTTGTTAGTTCATATCTTGCTAGTTTACATCTTGCCAGTTTATATCTTGTTAGATCCTATCTTGCTAGTTTATATTTTTCTAGTTCATATCTTGATCGTTCATACCTGGCTAGTACTAGTTCTTTATATACTCTTTGTCATCATTATTTCTCGCTTGTTCTAACTTATTTTGGACTAACAATATTAATTTTAATATGGTTGTACTCTACTCCTTTCCTGACAGGATCGTTGTTATAGGTGAGGTTGACGTGCCTACTCTTGCGATATGGACCATACGAGGGGGAGATAGAGACTCGAAGGCTAAACCATAGAAGACTAGTTAGTTGTGTGGTAGTTTTCTATAAATGTAAAAGCTTACATTCTTCTTCAAATGTAAAACTTCTATATTTTGTAAAGTTGATTTAGTTGTTGTGAATGAGCAGTTAGTATTTATGAGCATTTTATTTATTGCGGGCTAGACAGCGTACTACCGCCGATACCGCAACGTAGGCTGGGCTTGGACACGCACTCGTATCCCGAAAAGCGGGTGCGGGTCGTGACAAGTTTTTATGGTGGCCCATGCAGGTCAGTTTTTGCAAAAGATTGCGAACTTGTGGTAGTACTTAAATTGGTCATACTACTGCAAGCCTGCGACTATGATGCTCATTCACAATTAGGTTTGATTTGATTTTATAAGAATGAATAGGACTAGGATTCCCTTATTCAATTTGACCCTTGGATAGTTAAGATTGTTAAATAGGCCATGTGATTTAGCCAATGATTTATTGAAGTCTAGGCATGGATAAATCGAAGAATTTTTCTAAGAGAATATGTTATTTTATTTTGACATATTGGTAGGATCCAAGGTGGGTAGAAATGTGTTTGGTAAGTTAGGCCTTCATAGAATTCAATTCCTAATTTAGATCATTTGTGCCATTTTATCTTCTTCCTTCTCTAAACCTCGTTTTGTTTTCAAAACTATTTTGTGATCGTTTTGTTTTCAAAACGGATACTTTACTCAAGGACAGATACTTATATTTTCTTATCATGATCGACTTATTTGAATTTATTAAAGTTCCTTTGAAATTCTTATGGATATAGTTGAAATAATTTTCGGTGACATACAATGGTAAGGCAGATGTGCACTGTCCCCATTTATTTAAATTATAGAGACTGCGAGTTCACTGCAGTCAGCAGCGCACTGGCGTGGCATGACCCCTAAGTTGAAATAATTTTAAGTATGCGTAGATTGTCGAATATTACTAAAACTATATCCTAGTTGTATTATTGATCTTTTGATTTATTATGTCAATATTGGGTAGAGTTGATAAAGTGTTTGATAACATATTATACTCGAGACATGAAACCAAGGGTTCACGGCAGCCAGATGTAAACTGGCGAGGCACGGATTCTCGGTTAAATGACTTCGGATATACTTATGATTTTCGAATATCGTAGCGACTATATCTTTTATTGGCATACGACTATTTTTTTTTCTTTCAAATTTATTTGATGTCTTATTTCTTGTTACCACCTTATCTACAACTAGTAGTTCTTTATTTCTTTCATATTTTCTATTTTCGAATCGTCATATTTTAAACCTATATTGATTTTCTTCCACTATATTTCTAAAACGTATTTATATTTTGATTCTATATGTTTGATCAGTTTTGATCATTCATCACATTATTTTCTTGATTATATTTTTTGTCGTACTTATTCATATCGATTGGTCATGTCATATTTTGATGATATTCTTGGTTGTACCTATTTGTAACTTTTGAAATTTCGAGGACAAAATTTTTCTAAGGTGGGTAGATTTGTAAGCCCACATCCCAAATTTTTAATTTATTTTATTTTATTTGTTTATGATTAATTTTATGACAATTATGAGTCATGACAAAGCTTATAGGTGGGATATGACCATATTAATGTCATATGACCTCTAGATAACTTATACATGTATTATTTAGCTATTTTATATTTTTCTACAATTTTTGGATATTTTTAGGTATTTAATATTTAAGATTTTATTATTTTTAAGGACTTTCAGGATTTACTGTAAGGTCATACGGGGGTATTTCAGGACCAAATATTTTTATTTGGGCTCTAAATGACTAAAAATATTTTCTAGAATATTTTAGAATTTTTCTGGATTTTTTAGAATTTTTGGGAATTTTTATATAATTAAAACCTATAGAAATAATGTTTTATAGGCTTTGGGAATTTACTGTGAGGTCACATGATGATATTTTGTGTTAAAATTTTTTTATTTAGATTCTAGACACTTAAAAATATTTTCTAGAATTTTCTAGAATTTTTTTGGATTTTTCTGCAATTTATTTTGATTTATTTCGACTTAAAATAATTTTTAAATGATTTTATGAATTAAATAAATAATTACCCAATAATCCACTCGGGGGGGCCCACCTGTCGGCGCCCGCTACAGTAACCGCCTCTCTCTCTCCTATATATATATGCATTGTATATTCACAAACCCTAATTAATTATAGCCTCCTCCTTTTGGAGTTTGATCCCGGTGATTTCCCGAATTTCCGAGGCGATTGCCGTCAACTAGGACCTCATTTTCACGTGCCGTTTTTTTATTGGAAGTGTATTGAGGTATAGTTTCTGAATATGTAATTTATTTTCATAATTTCTGAACCTAAATTTCTGGAAAATTCGTAGAGTGTCGGTTGTACGAAACTTGATACGTTTTGGTGTTTTCGAGATTTCGGGAGAACCAAATATCGAAATCACGAACCGTTTAATGTTTCGGAAAGCTAACACAGAGCTCTATGACATATAATTTTTCCAGAAATTATTTTGTTCATTTACTATTTTATTTATTCTGTTGAACTCAGAATTCATCGGTTGATCACCGTTTTGGTCACGATTAGCCATAACGGCGATATCTTTTGACCAAAACGTGATTTTGCTGCACGGTTAATTCCAGCGCACTCGTGGTGCTGAAATCTACCAAGGTGCACTTTCAAAATCTATAGTTCACAACGTTTGACTAAAAAGTCAACGATATGCCTCGATTTGCGTGCTATGGTTTCCAAAAATTAGAAACATGACTTTTGATGGCCGAACTTGCATATTTAGATTATATTCAGATTATTATTAGGTTAAATTAGGTTTTAAAGTAAATTATTCTAGAATTAATTATTATTAGATTAGTAACCCAATTAGCCATTATTCCATGAATTTAGAACTAGAACATTAGAATTGATTTATGGTTTTCATGTACGGTTCGTGGTGCAATATGTGTTATAGGTTGACGGCTTCTAGATCGGCATTTTTCTCATCTTCTACTTGTGACTACGATTTGTGTAAGGATGCAGGTAAGTACAGTATTGTATTTATGTTTTAGTTCATTATAATGTTTACTCTATAGATTTCTTGTTTGATATTCCGTTGAGTCATTGCTTGATATTCCATTGAGACACGATTGTGACACTGTAGTTATCGTATCCTTCTCAGTGTATCATTGACCGTTATTGATTGTTAGAGAGTCGGGAGGGGAAATACTCGATAAATACGTGAACAAACCCAATTACCGTTACCGAATGATAGCTAAGTCATACACACCCACGTATGAGTTAGCCGTACCAATTACTGTATGATAGCCATCGTATGATGTGCCATATTAGCCCAGCCGTTCACATATTAAAAGGTATTTCACACACACATAGTGGTTCCTATTTTTCTTTATCTAGTCCATTATCTTGTTAGTTCATATCTTGCTAGTTTACATCTTGCCAGTTTATATCTTGTTAGATCCCATCTTGCTAGTTTACATTTTTCTAGTTCATATCTTGATCGTTCATACCTGGCTAGTACTAGTTCTTTATATACTCTTTGTCATTATTGTTTCTTGCTTGTTCTAACTTATTTTGGACTAACAATATTAATTGAAATATGGTTGTACTCTGTAACACCCATATTCTGAATACATATTTTGTCAAGCTTGCATGTATTTCAGACCTGTATTTATTTTCTCGAATTTTGGCATGTACTTGTAATTGGCTTGACTTGCAGATTTTGGTTCTCGTAATTGGATTTTACCTGGCTTGGTTTATTTTGTAGAGGAGAATTGGTCTGGTTTGGTTTGGTTCAATATATATTGGAGCACTTTAACCTACACTCCACCCTCAACACAACACAACTCACCCTCATTAAAACTTTACCTACTTTTCTCTTTCCTCTTTATTCTCTCATTTATTTCTCCATCTTCTTCTTCTTCCTTCCTCTACACAACACCAAACACCATAGGCAAGTGCACCTTGCCACCACATGAGAACCATATTTTATTTGTTCATTAGTTAGATTAGGCCATGGTGATCAACATTAGTGCTTGATATTTTGTGATTTGGAGTCTCCATTGTTCTATATCTAGGTTTTAACTATTTTCGGATTTATATGGTTTTGATCTATTTTGGTTGAATTTTTGTGGGTTTTGATGCTTCCATGTGGAAGAGAATTCAATTTTACTCAAGTTAGACCTTTGAAAATCTAGATTTGGTTTTGATTTGACCAAGATATGAAGATTTGAACTTGGAGTTCTTGGAGTGTTCTTCTCGGCCTGGAGAAGGAGGCAGCAGCCTGCGCTCTTTACCGCAGTACTGGACTGCGCATCCCCCTCTCGGCCTGCGCTCTTTAGCGCAGCGCCGACCGTGCAGCTTGCCCCATGGTGAACTGCGCTCAACCCTAGCGTGCAGGGACTCTTGCGCAGTCTGCTCATGCGCAATCCACTCATGCGCAATCTGACCCATGCTCCATCCCTTCCACGCACTTCACTCATGCGCAATCTGACCCCTGCGCAGCTCACCCCTGCGCAGTTGGCTCCCCGCGTAATCTAATCCTACGCGCTTGGACCCTGCGCACTTCACCCCTGCGCAGTTCAACCCGGCGCCATCTATCTCCTGTGCCATCCATTCCTGCGCCAACCATTCCTGCGACCATCCACCCCTGCAGTTCACCCTTGCGCAATCTGTCCAATCATGGAGATTTGGTTTTATTTTTCCTTAAGTTTGGCTCTTCTATAGCCCTGTATATTGATATTTTGTCATGAACTTGATTTTACTTAATATGTTTGGAATGACTATTGTACATGGCATGGTATGACAAAGAACTAGCATAACACGACAGTGACCCGTAGTGGTGCACTCCTGACATGACCAACCTGACATGATAGTGGCCCGTCGTGGCGCACTCCTGACAAGTACCCTGACATAATTTATCTTGATGCTGTTGCGACGGCTAACTTGACTCGTATAATCAACTTGACGTCGTGGGTGTTCCTGCTTGCTTGCTTGTGCAATCCACTTATTTTGTCTTGCATTATGTCTAGGACGTGACTCCCTGGTTCCTACGGTCAGGGATTCATACTGAATATGGATTAGGCTAATGACTAGATCAAACTATAGTTCATGGAGAATTTCCAGTCACAGGCAATCTCGTTATCTGGGCGCTCTTCATTGGACTTGTAGCTTGCCGACGAGTAGAGCACATTTCCAGCGCACTGTCATGTGTTGCACCATCTAAGTCACCTAAGGGTATATCGTCTCCGGGGCGATGTACCCAACCATACTCTCAACCCGCGGAAGGATAACTGGATGGTCTGCAGGGCTTGGGACTGGGAAATTCTCATTACATCTTGTTTGTAATTAAGGCTTGTGATAACCCTAGTTAGTTAAGTAGTAAGCCGTAGTAATTGTTTGTCCGCATTATGAATGGATGGAGTCCAGCCTTGTTTAAGTCATGTCTAGCCCCTGTACCTGGAACTCTTGTACATGCTTGTTTTACTTATCTTTAACAATAAATGGGTAGAGACAGAGTGCTGTTCAGGCGAATGGTTACAACCTCGGTCCTTGTCTGGTTTAAGGGTTGTAACCTGGCTCCCGGAATGGTCCCACGTCACTAGTCGTTTATTGTCCTGTTGCACTCTTTATTATTTGTACCTTCTTCCATTTCTTTTCTTATGTTCTGATATGATGGCTTTTGTTCTTATTTCGTGGCCTCCTTTGTGGCACTTGCTCTTTCTGGGGTTTGACCCAGCTAGTTTTGTGGGGCCAGATTTCGGAGCAGCTCCCGAGGATCTTCCGAACCTCCAGCCCGATGGGGGAGACTAGAAGGAACCCGGGCTACGAGTGGGTTTTCCATTTTGTTTCGCTCACTCTATTGTAAAATTATCATTTTGAGGCATTTAGCCGACGAGCACCTGTTAGCTCGATGCACATTTACTTACTGTCTGCCTACGGGCTGTAAACATGATTAATAAATCCTAGGGTTGATCATGTATGACTTAACTCTTGCTAGTCCCAGCATTTTGTACGACTAGCTTCATGATCAGCTGATATATAATATTTGGGACGCCTTTTATTGTATATTTGGTGGTCAAACATCTTGTGATCATATTACTTGCTTGAGATTGAGACAATAGGCTTGACCATAAAAGACCATTGGCTTGTAGTAAACCCTCATATCTAGACAGCCGTGACCATATAGTTGAGATCTATTCTATTTCAATATACGTAGCTGGCTATATACGCCCCCGCTCTCCAGTATCCTGGTTCTGGGGTGTGACATACTCTGCTCCTTTCCTGACTGGATCGTTGTTATAGGTGAGGTTGACGTGCCTACTCTTGCGATATGGACCATACGAGGGGGAGATAGAGACTCGAAGGCTAAACCATAGAAGACGAGTTAGTTGTGTGGTAGTTTTCTATAAATATAAAAGCTTACATTCTTCTTCAAATGTAAAACTTCTATATTTTGTAAAGTTGATTTAGTTGTTGTGAATGAGCAGTTAGTATTTATGAGCATTTTATTTATTGCGGGCTAGACAACGTACTACCGCCAATACCGCGGCGTAGGCTGGGCTTGGACACGCACTCGAATCCCGAAAAGCGGGTATGGGTCGTGACACGGCCCGTCGACAACCAGCTGCAGAAGGAAGATATACGGCTAAGAGGAGCAGTTCGTATGATAAAGCTGACAAGTCCTGACAAAACTGACAAAAATGACAGCCCTGACACTTCGACAAAAAGATAAGACGTGAGACGTCGCCCAAAAGCAGGGTTCATACGCCTTCATGCGGCCAGAAGAGTGTCATCTAAGCCGCATGAACCTTATGCAGCCTCAAAGTCTCCAAACTTCATGCCGCCAAGAGTAACTGTGATCCAAGCCGCATGAGCTTTATGCGGCCAAAATACAGAATCTAGGGGGCTTAAATCCTTAAGCTATGTCTGGACTAAGGAAGTTTACGACTTAAGCCGCATGAGGCCCATGCGGCCCCACATGGTCGAAAACTGAGGGATCTATGCTGCTAAAAAATGATCCATGCGACAGGACACGTGGCAATCTGACTAAGTCCTTAACTACCCAGATTTGCTGCAAAAAACCCTAACAAATCGATAAATGGCAGCCAAAGAGAGGGTCTTCGCGTGCTAATCATCTACGTGGCCGCAGGCCGTCTATGCAGCTCAACATACATTCTATTATAAATAGCAGGGTGCCACACCCCTGCAAAAGGCTGGCAACCTTCAAGTAAAAAAGCAATTTCTTCAAGAGCTAAAGACTGCATCAGATAGTCCACGAAGTAAGGCAGAGTTGATAGCACTTTCTCGAGCCTCCACCGTCACCTCCCAGAATCAAAACTAAATAATTGTACTTAGATTGTTTCCTAGGATTTCTTTCTAGGCTTTTCTTTGTACAAGCGAGTTTGTAATCAATTTCAGTATTCTGTAATACCTGTCTTCAATTTTTTTATGGTAAACACGATGGCGACTCTGTTGGGGACGTCCTACTCTTCCGATGAGAAGTTGGTGACGCAATCTGACGCGTCCAAGCTCGGCTCTACACAGCAGATGCTTGTGGTTCGTTTTGACCAATAAGCCTTCGAAGAATTGCTCTCTGAAGGGAGCGCCAGCCCATCTCTGAAGCGAGCCAACCGAAAGAGGACTCGCAATACGTCGGTGCGCAAAACTGTTGCCCCCGACCAAGTTCTCGAAGAAGCTCCTTCTGCAGCCTAAGACGGTGACTAGAACTCTCCTTCGACTTTGTTTTTGACCGCAGAGGACCCCACTGTCCCCAAATCCAGCAGAGAAAAACACTATGATGCTGAGTTTTTGGGGGCACAAGGGAAATCCATGCGGACAAAGAAGAAGCCGCATAGAGGAGATCGACAGCCTGTCCATGCGGTAGCCAACTCTGGCCGCAGGCAGCCAACTCTTGTCGCAGGCAGCCAACTCATGCGGTAGCCAACCCTGGCCGCAGGAAGATGGTCCATGCGGCAGCCAGCTCTAGCCGCAAGAAGATGGTCCATGCGACGACCAATCCTGGCCTCAGACAGGATGTCTCATGCGTCCCTATCAGAAGCTCTGTATTCGACCGCCTCTCATGCGGGCCCGACGCCATGCGGCCTACTGAGGATGCGAGATGTATCAATCTAGACTCCTTTTACCATGCGCCTTCGGGTGCTAAGTCAAAAAAGTCTAGGGCAGTGCAAGCCCAACCAGCCCAGTCAACTGTCCAAGTTGCTGACTGTCAGCGGGCCCAGTTGACTATTACACGGGCTCCTAACGGAAAGTTGTACAGAACCACCCGCGTCCAGTCCCCCAGGGCTAACGGACAGGATGAGTCTTTAAAGTCTCCCTCTAAAGATCCAGAGCAAGTACTTTTACTAGCCACGGATCAGGGAGCAAACATGATGCCTTAGCACCCGTGCACTCGGGATACCCGAGTTCACAAGTTTGGTGCAAAGGTGGAGCAGCTTCCTACCGACTTACGTGACGTGATTACTCATAAACGCAAGACGGCAGCGTCGACATGCAATGAGTCCCTCTCGGGGCGTCGTTGCACCCAAGTAATCATCAACTGCTGCTGCGACAAATCATCAACACTTGAAGATTGGCAGTCAGTTTTCCAGCGACTGCAGCAGCCAGCACCTGTCCGAGAATAACTCAAGAAACATGTGCAAATTCCAGGGGACGAGGAGTTTCCTTTTGCCTCCTGTAATTCAACTCAAAAGGTTCCTCCTGGTATGGGAGGAAAGAAGACATGCTCTTCCAGCCCGGCCATCTCGGCCAGTATTGCAAGGAGACCCTCATCTGGGGGGGTTCCATCAACCACAGGGGGTGTCTATTTAGGCACTCGATCCAAAAAGAAGCTTCCAGCACCCGGGGGTGCACCTTCGGCCTCCTTGAGAGTAGATGAAGCTGGGGGTAGCAGCCCCCTCAATGTATGCGACAACCCGGTGTACCAAGAGCACATACAGGGGGTAGAGGTCCCCCAGAACTGTGCAACAGGCCTGAATTTCCCTGAGGGCCACCACCCTCACCAAGACGATGCGGCTTCCTGTAGAGGGGGTAGCACCCCTTCCGAGTCAGAGGAAAATAATATTTCGACATTCCCTGACGATTTCTCTATACAAGGGTACGGCACAGAGAGTACCTCTGCCACAATCCCTTCCACCTCTACCCACGTGAGGATAGTCTTTATGGCTGATGATGATCATAAAGCACCTTCTGACCGACAATGGCTAGAAGTGCTGGAAGCCATGCTCCTGTCCTTGGTCAAGTCCGTGGACGAGATCAAAGTCGCCTTGCCAACTCAACCAACGAGGACGCCTGGACAAACAAGCCTAGGACCCACAGTCAACGCGAACTCCAACACAACCGCCCCTCCTTTGGGTGAAGATCCTTTAGCAGCATCCATTCCTTCAGCTGCAGATGAAGCCAAGAAGGCAAGGAGGGAAGTCCAGGAGCTTCGGGCAATGTTTAATGCCCGAGATTCTTCTCGAGATCTCAGAATATGGCAGCCATATCCCGTTGCATGGAGAGACGTACCTTTTCCACCATGGTACAACCATTTCATATCGATTCTTATGATGGGAAGACCTCTGCTAGTCGGTACATGACTTACTTTGAAGTCAAAACCGATCACTTGTCGCATAATGACGCCATCCACACGCGATTATTCATCGGAGCATTGGAGGGGATCGCATTCGACTGGTACCGCAACCTTCTCGACAACTGCATTCACTCTTTTGACGGCTTCAAACACATGTTCCTGGAAAGATTTTACGAAGTGGGGCATGACGTAACGATGTCATCTCTCATGGACGTCGTTCAGGGAGAGAGGGAGCTAACGAGGAACTATATCGAACGGTTCAGTCAAACCGTAATGAGATTGCCCCAAGGCAATCCCGAGAGCTTCTTGATTGAAATCTGCCAGAAGAAGCTGCTCCCTGCAATTAGCCTCTGGATGGGTGACGATCAGTTCAGGGATTGGACAACCTTCATCATAAGTGCTACCAACACCGAAGCAAAATTGAAGAAAGCTCGCCAGTTGGGATTACACATCCCAGATGGAGAACATAAGGGCAGACGTCCTGGTCCCACCTCCAGTAACAACAACAGTGGCGCCACCACTAACCGGGATAATAAGGGCAAACAGGCCATGGTCACTGATGAGACTCAAAAGCCCGAACAAAAATAGACGGAAAGTCCGTGGCCCATGGTCAATTACTCATTTGGAGATAGTCATGTCAAACCTATCTTCGATATGCTCTTGCAAGGGGTAGGATCCAGCTCCCTCCACCAAGACGCGAGCCCCGAGCACAGAAATGGAGGACCCAAAGTATTATCACTTCCTCCACTATGTCCATCATGCCACTCATGATTGCTTCCAATTGAAGCAGTACATTCAGAGTCTTATCGACTCCAAAGCTCTGTCGATAGACTTTGAAGAGGTTATCGTGGCGGCAAACATGGTGTCTATTCAGTTCGGCAACTTTCCTCTAATAAGCACTCCAGACGGGGTCATACCTTTCCCTCGGGCAATGAAGGAGGTTACTAATCTACTACCCGTCTGGAGCCAAACATCTGGATTGGTACCTCTCACCACATCGCGAGGAGAGATCATGTGGGTGCATCCAGACTTGGTGCCCGAAGTTACCCAAGGGGTATCATCTTCTACTAGCAAGAAACATGGTAGGAAGTCTAGATCCTGCCATACAGTTTCATCCGAGGCTGAGGAAGCTGCAGCCGTTGTTCTCCGGTCTGGAGCAAAGTCCAGCCCGCACGGGATAGTTCAGCCGAAGATCCTCAGCCAGCAACATTGCCTCCCTCTGATGTTCTAAGGTCATCTCAGCCTCCATTGTCGAATAAGTCCAAGACAAAGGATACCCGCTTCGACAGGCCACTCCGCAATAATGCACCTCAGGGACTGGAGAGACCTTACAACTTTGACATATTAGCACAATTGGCTATTACACCCACAAAGTTGTCGCTATACGAGCTCCTAAGGCTCTCCAAGGATCTTCGTGTCGCATTAAGCGAAGCACTCCAGAATACTGACGCCTACTTAGCTCAGGTCAAGCCTCCAGAGGAAGACCCACCAGCAGATTTACAGGGCGGCGATAGCACATATGCAATGCCCAACATCATATTTACTCCTCAGGACATGTTGATCAAGTCCAATTTGCATGATCGCCCCTTATACTATACTGGATACATAGACGACATCAAGGTGGATCGGATGCATATCGACCCTAGCTCGTCAATAAGCATAATCCCGAAAAGCGTGCTCCAACTCCTTGGCATCCCTACGCACCGGCTAGCAGCAACCAACACTGCCATTAGCGGTTTTAACTCGGGAAGAAGCTATCCACTAGGGAAGATCCGGTTGAAGTGCCGGATTGGTGACCTGAAGACAGAGGTTACCTGCTACGTCATAGAGGTAGACACACCCTACAACATACTCTTAGGGCGTCATTGGATACATGACTATATGATCGTGCCATCCACCATCCACCAGTGCTTCAAGTATGTCAATAGACACGGCTTCGTAAGGACCGAATTCGCCAACATCGATCCCTTCAAAGGGGTTGAGTCTTATTATTCTTCGGAGGCTTGTTTATATGAAGAATCCAAGAAGTACATCATTAACAAACTGGAGACCATCACAGGGCCAGAGGAACCCTTGATAATTCACCTCCAGACTCGTAAATTAGGCAAAGCCGCACCCCTTGTCGCAACCTTGCATGAAGAGGTGTCTGGTTCTCTCGTTCAAGCTGCGCAGTCGGAACCAATGGTCATCTGTAACGCCCCAGTCCCAAAATACGTAGGACCAAGTACGTGAACATGCCAGCTGCACATATACGAAGAATACTCCAATAGATGGAATCCTCCTATATGCACATAAGCTGTAAATAAAATAATCACAGGTCAGAATAACATAATCTAATCTCATCACAGCTCAACACAGAAGATAATAGAGTCCAAATAAATAAATAAGAGTATCAAAAGATAGCCGGGTGAACATGCTCACTCCAAACAGTTATGAAAAATAGTCTCACAAGATCGAAGTCCAACCTCCGCAAAATAGAAAGAAAAAAAATGTAAAAATAATGTCCACTAATGTCTCAAATAAAGAATAGACTAAAAATCAGTAGGGAGTGCCTCGTCATCAATGTAGGATAGCCCCAACGCCGCTCCGTACTCCTGTAGAAAATCGTCTAACCCTGGAGAAATAACCAGGTCCTCAGAGGGACGTAGCAAGATACAAGAAAACAACATGCCATATAAATTGTGATAATATAATAAGAGAAAAAGGTATGCATGCAATCGGGTTCCTGACCATTCTATTGTGAATATACAGTTGAGATACAATCCTTCGACGCATGAGCCCTGGCTGTAAATAGGATCGGCATAGTTCCCGTAAAGGGCACCAGGGGCCTACATCCATAACGCTCGGGAAGCGTCAGTGGGCATCATGTGCAAGGGGCTACGTCCATAACGCTCTGGAAAATGTCAGAGGGCACCTGGAGCCTGCGTCTCCGGAGGAGCGCACAGGTAATGAGGGAAGTGCAAAGAAGCCCATACGTCAGGTATTGTTCTCCCCACCCAATGCCTAGTATCATCATCTCCATGACTGATATGAACCTCTAGTAGCCGCCAAGTCTTCTAACATGCAATTCTATTGGCAGTTACTCCAATCCGTCGCACGCTCCGTACGTATCGGTGGCATGCCGACTACGCGGGTACGTGTCCTACATGTGACTCACAATACGTGGTAAAGCAAGTTTCAAGGCCGCATGAGATATACCAATACCTCATCATCAATGGGAGGTCACTAGACTAAGTCAATGTAAGAGAAATAAATAAAAGCGTGAAAAACGACCGATAGAGTCGTTTGCACCCAAGTGTGACTTGGACGCACAGTTTAAATATCAAGAAATAAAAAATGCTAAAAATAATAACTGAAAATAAGAATACAATAATCACAGAGTAGTGTGGCAAGGTATCTTGCCTGATGGTGCAAAGTGGCTAGTCCATGTAATCACAATGTCGGCCAAGAAACGTTACAATCTCCAAACAACTCCGGATGCTGAAACAAACATCAAAAACTTACTCGGTATATAAAATATACCTAGGAAATGCCTGTCCAAAAGTCTAATTCTAGAATAGGGGCAAAATCATAATTTTGGGTCAAAACGATGTCCGCCGTTGAACCCGCTTTGCACCGAAACGCGTGCCAAAGTCTATGGTCTCTAAAGTTGTCAAACTATATGTCTATGGATTCAGTTTGAGGAGAGGAACTCAACAGTATGTCCAGTTTTGGATTCCGATGAGCCGTGTACAAAATTGCCCGTTTGAGTGGGTCGCGGGCCCGCCAAAAAGGGGTTCCGATTCGACCTTCTCAGAATCGAACCAAACTTGGCACACAGGACCAAAATTTTGATTCGAACCTGTTGGCACAAGTTTCGTCTTGAATCGACGACTGTACACGAAGTTAGGACAAAGTTTGCAAATTGGCGATACAGGGGTATCTTGAGAGATACAGACTGATTTCGTCGCGCACACACGACGAAACTGAGTTCCGTCAGTTCCCACACGTCGGCAACGTCCATACGCGCCTTTCGATGCGTATAGCGCACGACCACATCGCCCGGTTTGTCAGGACGCACGCCATATCGGACAGAATTCTAAAATTTTTAAAACAGAGTTTGCAAGTTTTTCTTGATTTTTAAATCGGTATTTCTTGATGTCTAAAAGACGAATTTAAACTCTGTAAATAGCATCTAAAAGGTGTATAGGTTGTCCAAAGGTTTGCACAATTAGTTTTCCAAAACTCGCGATCATCTGATCGAAATTTTGTGTCAAACAGGGCTTGGTTAAAGAAAAAATTATGCTCCTAAACTGTGTTAATTCCTAAAATTTTAGGAATTTACAAAAATTGTAGTAAGCCATTAGAGGAATTATAATTGAAGGGACTTGTAGGGGGTCAACTGGGCTACCTATACAAATTTACGGATCGCTTTTTCGTCAAAAGTAGAGGAAGAAAGGTGGGGTCGAAGTCGAGTACCTTGCGGTTGATCGAAACAGGGCTTCCTCTATTCCACGCGAACGCAACTCCGACGATGTCTCTGGTCAACGACGGTGGTTCGCCGGAGGCTGGGGTGTACGCGGAGAGGTTGGCAGCCTTGGGGTCGAGGGGTATTGGATCACGAGAGAGGGAGTTAGGGTTTGGGCTTCGAGCAACTATATACTGCTGCAGCTGCTGTTTCTTATTCCTTCTCGGCTTCGGACGTCCACGCGCGGGTACGGGTTGGCCCAACTCGTAGGTTGAGCCTGTGGCTACCTACGGGTTGGGCTGGCTTTAAAAGTTTTTTTTCTATTTCTAATCACATAAGTCTCCATCCATGCAGCAATTACCAATGCTGTAGTGAATCAGCCTGGCCGCCCCTTTGCTGGGGTGTTGGCCGGGCCCCATTTTTTTTTCTTTTTTTTTAAACTATTATATATATATATATATATATATATATATATATATATATATATATATATATATATATATAATAGCCCCCAAAAATTACAACAAAAATTTCTAAAAATCCAAATTCTATTTCTAAAATAATTAACTAAATATCATATCTTATTTATATATGTGTATCACAATGGCTTGTTACCCATAATATGTAAATGCCAAAATATGGTTAAAAGCCATTTAATTAATAACAAAATACTAAAATAAAATATAGGTATACTTTAAAAGGAAGGAAAATTTAGGGAGGGGGTTTACATCCTACCCAACTTAAAGAAATTTCGTCCTAGAAATTAAACTAAGGTAGGGGGTCGAATGCATTGCAAGAATGAACTATTAAGGAACTAACATGGGCAAGACATACCTTGGTTGTCGAACAAATGCGGATAACGATTTCGAATGTCATCCTCGCGCTTCCAAGTAGACTCCCCTGGCGAGTGATGCTTCCAAGCCACGCGAACCAATTAAATAGATTGATTCCGCAACACCTTCACTCGATGATCAAGAATGCCTACTGGTTGCTCTTCGTACGACAAGCTCGGTCCAACGGTGATCTCAGAGTGATCAAGCACATGATTGCTGTCCGCCACGTACCTCCTCAGCTGAGATACATGGAATACGTCATGCACTCCCTCTAGTGACGGTGGCAAGGCCAATCTATAGGCAACCTCTACAATACGTTCCAAGATATCGAAAGGGCCGATGTACCTTGGACTCAACTTGCCACGTCCTCCGAATCGAATCGTGCCTCTAGTGGGGAATATCTTCAAGAACACACGGTCGCCCTCTTTGAACTCCAAGGGTCGGCGACGATGTCACGCCCCAGATCCAGAATACTGGAGAGCGGGGGCAGACATAGCCAGCTACGTATATGAAATGGAATCCATCTCGCTATACGGTCACGGCTGTCTAGATACATGAGGGTTTATCTACAAGCCAACAGTCTCTTAAGGTCATGAACAAGCCTAGTGTCTCAATCACAAGCAAGTAAGTAAAAGTCACAAGATGTATGATCATTAAATATACAATAGTAAGGCGTCCCAAACATTACATATTCAGTTGATCATGAAGCTAGTCGTTACAAAATGTCAGGACTAGCAAGAGTTTAGTCATACATGATCAACCCTAGGATCTGTTAATCATGTTACAGCCCGTAGGCAGACAGTAAGTGAGTGCAATCGAGCTAAACAGGTGCTCGTCGGCTAAACGCCTCAAAAGAATATTTTTTACAAAAAGAGTGGGAGAGCCAAAAATAACCCACTCGTCGCCAGGATTCCTTCTAGTGTTCACCATCTGGCAGGAATGTCGGTAGATCCTCGGTAGCTGCTCCGAAATCTGGCCACACAAAACCAGCTGGGTCAGACCCCAGAAAGAGCAAGTGCCACAAAGGAGGCTTCACTTAAGAACCAAAACCAGCAATCAGCACAAGATATAAAATAAGGTAAGAACTGGAAATAAAGAAAATACACCAGGATGATATACGACGAGATAACCATGGAACTATTCAGATAACCAGGTTACAACCCGTAAACCAAACAAGGACCGGGGTTGTAACCCTTCGTCTGAACAGAGCTTGGAATTCTCACCATTTATCGGTAAAATAAATACAAGCATTCTGGTCGTTCAATGATCTGGAACAGGATCCGGGCAGGACTAGACTGGTTAGACTCCGTCCAATCACTTCACGGCCAAGCAAGAATTACGGCTTGATACTTTAACTAACTAGGGTTGTCACAAGCCTAATTACTAACAAAATGCAGTGAGATTGTTCCACAGCCACAAGCCCTGCAGACCATCCAGGTTCCCCGGGTTAAAAGATTAGAGTTGAATTCAGGTGGGTACATCGTCCAGGAAACGAATGTACCCCTTAGGTAGCTTGAAGGGTGCAATACATGACAGTGTGCTGGAAATATGTCCTACTCGACGGCAGGCTACAGATCCCAAGGCGTGCCCAGGTAACGGGATTGCCTGTAGCTGGGAAATCTCTTCATGACTAATGTATTAATCTAGTTATTAGCCCTTAGTTTATTTCAATAGGTACTCCTGACCGTGGTACTCAGGAGTCCCCTCCTAGATATGATGCAAGACAAGACTGTATTATTTATACAAGCACAATCGCCCAAGGTGTCCAGGTTATTATACAGGTCATGTCATGTCAGGTAGCCGTCGCAACAGCTTATCAAGGTATAACATGTCAGGTTATCAGGTCAAGTGTACTTGTCAGGAGTGCGCCACGACGGGCCACTATCAGGTCATGTCAGGTTACTCATGTCAGGAGTGCACCACTACGGGTCACTATCAGGTCATGCTCAATTGTCAATTCCAAACATATCAAGTAAATTTGCAATTATCAAGTTCAGGACAAAAGGGCCAAGCTTAAGGAAAATAAAACCAAATCTGACACGCTGTCATGAGACCAAGTCAGCCAAAGGCCATACGCTCAGGTCAAACTATGCTCAGGCCAGCGTATACCTTGCTCGCTTAAGCTAGTGTACCAAGGCACGCGTACGCTCAAGCTACAGGTCAGCGTACGCTCAAGCTAGCGTACCAAAGGGTCCATACACTTCCAATGGAAAGCGTACGCAAGGGTCAGCGTACACAAGGGCACGCTCAAGCTACAGGTCAGCGTACGCTCAAGCTAGCGTACCAAAGGGTCTAGGGCACGCTCACGCTAGCGTACGCAAAAGACACGCTGCCAACAGGCAGCGTATCAAGGCTAGCGTATGCTCGCTAAAGAGCAGCGTACCAAGACTAGCGTACGCTCGCTAAAGAGCAGCGTACCAAGGCTAGCGTACGCTCGCTAAAGAGCAGCGTACCAAGGCTAGCGTACGCTCGCTAAGGAGCAGCGTACCAAGGCTTGCGTACGCTCGCTAAAGTGCAGCGTACCAAGGCTAGCGTACGCTCGCTAAAGAGCAGCGTACAGCTCAGCGGCGTAAGCTAAGAAGCTAGCTCACTGTTCACTGTCTTCTTCAAATGGCAAGAACAGCAAGAACAGCAAGAACTCTAAAGTTGAATCTAAGCTTCAACAGTCCATATCTTGGTCAAAACAAGTCCGAATCCAACTTTCCAAAGGTCAAAATTGGGTAGAATGAAATTCTCTACAACATAGAACCATCAAAACTTGAAAACAAGGAAGTTTGATAGATCAAAACCACCAAAAATCCAAAAATAGTAAGACTCTAGATCTACAAGAATTAAAGCCTCAAAATGGAAAATGACAAGTTCTAATGTGGTTTAGAATCATGAGGAGAAGCTAATGAAACCATCAAAAGGGGTTCTCTTGTGGAAGCAAGTTGCACTTGCCTATGGTGTTCTTGGTTGGTGGAGAAGAGTAATGGTGGGGGAAGGAGAAGTAAATGAGAATTATGGAGGAGAGAGAAGGTTGGTGGGGATAATAAAGAGGGGGGTTGTGGTGGAAATGAAGGAGAAGCATAGGCTAAGGTATTCCACCCTTGTCCCATGATGAACCAAGCATTGGGCCGGCCGAACCAAGCCAACCCAAACCGAGAGTTAAACCAAGCCGAGAGCTAAACAAGGAATCAGGTAATACAAAATAAAATACGTATACGTATCCCAAAATACGTAATACGAACACAGGCATTACAGACGATTATCTGCCCACTGCTTCTGACGATCCTGCGCTGCTCGCAGGTGGCCCTGAATTTTCTTCACTATCTCCACTGTGCTCAAGTCCAGCTCGGGACCCAATAGTTGTCGCTCTCCTATGTCGCTCCAACAAACAGGAGACCGACACTTCCTACTATACAATGCTTCAAACTGAGCCATCTGAATGCTCGCTTGATAGCTATTGTTGTAGGAAAACTCAACAAGATGAAGATGGTCCTCCCATGAACCGCCAAGTCAAGCATGTACGCTCTCAACATATCCTCTAGCGTCTGAATGGTACGCTCCGACTGGCCGTCGGTCTGCGGATGGTACGCCTTGCTAAACTTCAACCGTGTGCCCAAACTCTCTTACATGCTCTTCCAAAAGTGCGAGGTGAATCTCGAGTCGCGGTCCGACACAATACTAACAGGCACACCGTGTAATCTCACAATCTGCTCCATATACATCTTTGCCAATACCTCTGTCGACTGGTCCACTCTAAAAGGTAAGAAATGGGCTGACTTGGTAAGTCTATCCATAATCACCCACACTGTGTCACGTCCCCTAGGACTCTGAGGAAAACTCGTGACAAAATCCATAGTAGTGTGCTCCCACTTCCACTCGAAAATGGGTAGCGGCTGCAATAATCCGGCCGTCCTCTGGTGCTCCGCTTTCACTTGTTGGCATACCAAACACTTGGCAACGAAACGAGCTATTTCTTGCTTCATTTCGTGCTACCAATAATACTGTCGTAAGTTGCGGTACATCTTCGTTCCTCCAGGATGAATAGAGTAAGTCGAACTGTGAGCCTCTTCTATCAGCTCCTGCCGTAACTCTCCATTGGGAACATAAATGCGATCACCACATCGCAATGTCCTATCGGGGTAGATCCTCAATCCTGTCTACTCTCCTGCTTCAGTCCTCTCTCTGAGCCGTCGAAATCTAGCATCAGTAGGCAATGCTGCCTTGATGCGCTCTACCAATGATGATTGCACTTGGAGGTTGGCTAATACGCCATCCGCTCCAGGCAATACTACCTCAATACCAAGCTGCTCCAAGTCTCTAATCAATTCCTTCTGTGAAGTCAAAAAGTGTGCCATGGGCTTACGGCTTAATGCGTCTGCCACGACATTAGCCTTGCCCGGATGATAATGTAGCTCGATCTCGTAATCCTTCATCAACTCCAACCAACGTCGCTGCTGCATATTCAACTCTTTTTGTGTGAACACGTACTTGAGGCTCTTGTGATCAGTGTAGATATCAACCATCTCGCCGTACAAGTAGTGTCTCTATAGCTTTAGAGCAAAGATAACCGCTGCGAGCTCTAGATCATGGGCCGGATAATTCTTCTTGTCCGCTCTCAACTCTCGTAATACATATGCTACTACCCGACCGTGCTGCATCAATACACATCCTAATCCCTTTTCGGATGCGTCGCTGTAGATCACAAATCCTCCCGGGCCCGATGGTAGTGTCAAGATCGGTGCTATAGTCAATCGCTTCTTCAACTCGTCAAATGCAGCTTGACACTCGTCTGTCCATACAAACTCCTGATCCTTGCAAGTTAATCGAGTCATAGATTCTGCTATTCGAGAGAAATCTTCCACGAATCGTCGGTAGTAACCCGCAAGTCCGAGGAAACTTCTCACCTCAGAAGCTGATGTGGGAGTGGGCTATGATTTGACTGCTGTGATCTTCTCTGGGTCCACTGATATACCATCACCCATAACAATATGACCAAGAAATGTTACCTCCTTGAGAAAGAAATCACACTTGCTTAGCTTCGCGAAAAGTCGCTCATTCCTCAACGTTCCCAAAACTATCCGTAGATGCTGCTCATGCTCCTCTTGACTCTTGGAGTAAATCAAGATATCATCTATAAAGACTACTACAAATTTGTCCAAGTACTGGTGAAAGATCTTGTTCATTAAATTCATGAAGACTGCAGGAGCATTGGTCAAACCGAAAGGCATGACCAAGAGCTCGTAGTGTCCATACCTTGATCAAAAAGCCGTCTTTGCAATGTCCACCTTTCGAACCTTCAATTGGTGATAGCCCGATCGTAAGTCAATCTTGGAGAATACTTTTGCTCCACTCAATTGATCAAATAGATCGTCTATACGCGGTAAGGGATACTTATTCTTCACCGTCACTGCATTTGTAACGCCCCAGAACCAGAATACTGGAGAGCGGGGGCGTACAAAGCCAGCTACGCATAATAAAGTGCAACCCACCTCACTATACGGTCACGGCTGTCTAGATACATGAGGGTTTAACTACAAGCCATCAATCTCCTATGGTCATGAATAAGCCTATTGTCTCAATCTCAAGCAATGTAATAACAGTTACAAGATGTCAGAACACCAAATATACAATAGTAAGGCGTCCCATATATTACATATTCGGATGATCATGAAGCTAGTCGTACAAAATGTCAAGACTAGCAAGAGTTTCAGTCATACATGATCAACCCTAGGATTTGTCAATCATGTTACAGCCCGTAAGAAGAAAGTAAATAAAGGTACAATCGAGATACATCATGTCAGGCTAGCTATCGTAACAGCATGTCGAGATACATCATGTCAGGTTTACTTGTCAAGAGTGCGCCACGGCGGGCCACTATCGTGTCCATGAAACATATCAGAATTTACATGACATAAGCATAAATGTGACATTTTTATTTAATAATAATAATAATATATAATAATAATAATAATAATAGATAAAAAGACAGTGGAAGGAGCCATGCGGCTAATTGGATTTATGCAGCAGAGAGCATGCCCGCTTATGCGGCTGAGGACTGCGCGCCTATACGGCTCAGGAAGGATGAGCATATACGGCTGGAAAAGGAGCAGTGCCATGCGGCTGGAACTGCGCGCTTATGCGGCTAAGAAAGAGGTGAGCATATACGGCTAGAACAAGAGCTGTGCCATGCGGCTAGAAAGTAATGTGGGCCTATGCGGCTAAAAGCACAGGGCGCATGCGGCTGGATCAATAAGTCCATGCGGCTAAGAGTAGCCTCGACCTTATGCGGCTGAGAAGGGTCGGGTCTTATACGGTCAAGAAGGACAAGTCACATGCGGCTCGGGATGGAAGGGCTTATGCGGCAAGAGTATGCAAGCTTATACGGCTGCGGGGAAGTGAGTATATGCGGCTGGAAGAGACCAGTCCATGCGGCTGGGTAAGGGAAAGCCATGCGGCTCGAAAAGCCAAAGCCTTATGCGGCTAAGAAGACTATTGAGTTCATGCGGCTGCATTATGCCGAGGCCTTATGCGGCAAGAGACTGAAGTACATGCGGCAGCGAAGCTCATGCGGCTCGGGGGTTTATGCGGCTAGGAAAGAGACTTGCCGCATGAAGAAATTCATGCGGTCAAGCACTGTTCTTATTCTCCAAATTTCTGAGAAGAAGAACCATGAAGGCCAAGTTTCCAAGCTCCATAATACCATCATCCAGAGTCAGAATCCAGACTTCCATAGGTCAAAATAAGGCAGAATGAAATTCCCTACAACATGGAACCATCAAAACTTGGAAATAACAATATTAAGTAGATCAAACCCCAAGAAATCTGAAAATACAATAAACTTAGATCTACACAAATTGAACTATGGAAATTAGAAATGCTAAGTATTGTATTAAAGTGTGTTAGAATCTCATGAGGAAGAGAAAAAAAATGGAGTTCCTCCATGAAGCAAGCTGCACTTGCCTAAGTCCTACTCCCTGGTAGGTGAAGAAGTAATGGTGGAGAAAAAGAAGTAATAGAGAGAATTAATGAGAAGAGAGAGGGTTGGGCGGCTATAAATGAAAAGGAGTAGGGGTAGGTAGGGTTTGGTTCACATAAAACCAAGCAAACCGAGCCGAGCCAACCAAGCTAAACCAATCAATGAAATGCCAATAATACATCAAGCAGGAAGACATACAATACGTGTCAAAATACGTACACGTATACCAAGATACGTAATACGAACCACAGGCATTACAACTCCACCCACCTTAAAAGAATTACGTCCTCAGAATTTAATTAAGATGCTAGAGAGAGACAAGGACAAGTTATATTAATCACAGGTAAGCTATAATAGGCAATCATTCATGCAAGCAAGAAATCGAAGGCATGAGGCATAAGGAAGACATTATACCTCACGAGTCAAACAGGTCGGGATATTGCAATTGGATATCATCCTCACGCTCCCATGTTGACTCATCCAAAGAGTGATGACCCCAAGCAACACGGACTAACCTAATAGTCTTGTTCTTGAGTATCTTCTTCCTTCGGTCCAATATAGACACGGGTCTCTCCTCATACGAAAGGTTGGTACCAACAACCAATTCCAAATAATCTAGGATATGGCTCGGGTCTGGAATATACCGTCGCAGTTAGGATACATAGAACACGTCATGCACCTCTCGTAACGACGACAAAAGAGCGAGACGATAGGACACATCTCCTACTCGCTTCAGTATGTCGAACGGTCCTTGTTTGTAAAAACAAAAGTCTTTTATTTCATAAATTTTAAAGAATAGTACAAGAGTACAATGAATTCTGGGAAAGTACAACTATAGGAATCCGATCTGAAGACGATCGCTTTATTCCTTGGACGATGTGAACTTTGAAGACGATAGCCTCTGAAGAATGCAGCAGCACTTGGATAAGAACTTCTGATCTCTGATGATCTTGAATCATGAATCTCTATAATGAAGAACTTAAAACTCTATTTATAGAGTTCTAGAAATAACTATTTTATAGTTATTTTGGATTGCGCACAATAAACTGCGCTGGAGATAGACTGTGCAGACTGCAAACTGTGCTGGCCATTGGGCAGTTGCTCGATCGTGGGCTAACCGTATTCAGACGCGTGGCATTGTTTGATTGAAATGCGCTTGGTCGTGTACAGGCGGTTGCCACGTGGCGAACAATTAATGGCATGTAAGCCACGTAATAAATGTCAGTTATCTTCAATAAGTTTGATGGATCGTGCCACTTGAATAGTGCTAGCTTCAGACTGTGCTCCCTTCTAGTCAATGGATAGCGCTAGGATTCGGACTTGGTCAAACTGCGCTGAGGTTGGACTGGCATACTGCGCTCATGTTGGACTGGCAGACTGCGTTGGACTGTACAGCTATTCTCGAGCGCCGTGCTGCATAAGAAACGAACAGTCTCCTCGTTTATCGGGCTGTCAGGCTGTCAGAAGATTTGATCTTCTTGTCAGGTAATGATGGTGTTGCCACGTCAGCGTAGCGTGCTCGGGCGTTAGCGCAGTTCAGCCTCGCACATTTGATTTGTAGCACAGTCTGTCTCTAATGCAGTTCATTGAAGGGTGCGCAATTTAGACTTCTCTGCATATTTGATGGATGCAACTTGATTTTTAGGACTTATAAGACCCCCTTTAAAGTTTTCAAAATTTGAAAATATTCAAAGTTTCGAAATACTTTGAATTTCGAATTTGAAATCAAGTTGTGCTTTGGTTGCGCGTTTGGAGGAATTAGCTCCATCTTTCGCGGCACAATCGGAGACGACTGTTACGTTTCTGTGAGAAAACTATAAATAGTTTCATCTTCTGTTAATTTAATCTTTACTTGCTTTCGATTTCTCAAGAGAAAGAAACTCCTCTCCTACTCTGACTTCTTCTTCCTCCTCTCGTCGTCGACATCAATGGCGCCCAAGCGATCGGCCACTGAGAAGGGAAAGGCCCCTGCCGAAGCTTCGACTCGTGTTGCACCGCGAGTATCTCGTCACGAGACGGGCCACCCAGCTCTTCAAGGTGAATGACGAACCATGATCGAAACCCTTTTTAGGGTTTTTGACGTTTTTGAACCTTCATGCCTCTCTCTTTTTAGAGATTGATGGTATTCTCAACCATTTGCGCCACCTTGTTTAGGATTTCGGCTGCATGTACAACAGTTTTCATTTTTATGAAAACTGTATCTTTGCGCAATCGGTTGGAAAGTGCTGACAAAGTGTTCAGCGCAATCCATCGATTTGCGTATCGATGCGCAAACTGATGTTTTGCGCAAGTCGGTTGTGCTAGCAAAAACTGATGTCTTACGCACGTTTGGCTGTGCTGGCGCAAATTAGATAAATTATGAAAAAGTTTTTAATTTCTTTTGCACATACTGATCTTTGTCTCTTTATTGATGCAGTTAACCTCAGAGAAGACCCAAACTATGAGGTTCTTACAGGATCTCTGTCCGAATTAGAATTCAAGGAAGATCTCTCACACGTCTCCTTTCCTCAGTATGCTTTACCATCATCGCAGCAAGCTGTCTTGGTTGTGCAAGATAATAATACTTTATTGTGTCTAATAAATGGGCAACCTCTTCAGACTGTTGACCCTGTCACCCACAAGAAACCTCTATTTTTGTTTGGTGATGCTTTTGATAAGAATTCTCAGCCAAGGCCTCGCATAGAGCAGAGAATCTTTCGAAGGCGCGAGAAGACGATATATTTGACATAGATCTCCAGATGTCTTCCTATGTCCAGATATGCTTTTGCGAGCTATCCCAGAAGAATAGAATGGGACATAACTCCGCTACAGCAGGCCTGAGTGAGTAATATCTGTGTTAAGAAGGGGCCAGACCATAAAGATGTATTCTACAGTTCTTCTGAGCGATATAGCTCCCTACTCAGAGGACTAAAACCCGGTTGCATCCTACTGGAAGATTCTTCTCTGCTGCTACCAGTAAGAACTCCAATATTCGCAAATGAGTTTGCGAAGGTGGAAGAGAGGTATCCGGACCAAGATCTACGATTGACAGGTCTTGTGAACCTGGACAATAAAAGGTGGATCTGTGTGGCCAAATAGATATTGGTCCAATTTGAAGATCAGCTCAAAGAAATTGATCTGTATCAGGCAGTGTACACCACTGTCTATAGATTCCCCCATAATCCACATCTATTTCTTGCGTTGGCGGAGAGATATAATTATAGGACTGGGACTTTCATGACGCCGCACGGGGAAATTAGATTAGCCTTGCATGAGATGAAATACATCTCTAATCTGCCGAAGGGGGATATCCCCTATGAAGAGTTTGTCTCGACAAATGATGAATTGGACAAACTGCACAAGGAGAATGCCAGTATGGTAGATGTTTTTGAGGAGCTACTCTGCCATTACAAGATTTGTTCTTTATACTACAAGAGTGGCACGACCAGCACTTGCTATTCGACCAAGTGGTTGCCGTATCTTTTCCTTAACCATATTATTGAGAAGAAGACCAAAGAACATGAGAACTGCAATCTTAACTTCTTCAAACCGCTTAGCGATAGCGAGGTGATAGAGTTGATGGAGACGCACAATGATATGGATATCAAGATTGAGGATGATCTTCAGTATCCTCCTTTCAAGAAAGGAGACATCGTCGAAAGCTACATGAGGATGGGTTACAGGCCCATGTCGAAGGAAGCCCAACTGGCAGGTTTCTTTACTTACTGGCTTCGACGATATGTCGTTCCTGGGGCCAGTGCAGTTGACCGCTTCCATCGAGGTGTACTGTTTGCTGCCGTCCGTCTAGTTTTCGGCTACCGGATGGATTTGTTGTCAGCAATGACATGCAGGATGAACGTCGGCCTCCGTCTCTTCGTTGATTTGATGATTCGAGGAAAAGGCAAAAAGAGATATTTTCCTCGGCTGGAACTGCCGTATACATATCTGTTTGGATGGCTGCTTCTACACCATCCTTCCTTAATGAACCCTGCTATGGGGGCAGTGAGCGAAAGTTTTCTAAGAAGATATTCTGGATGTAAGTGGATCTATACCACTTTGAAAGACTACAGGAGAGTCTTGAATCTGGGCAAAGGATGGAACTTCTACTGTGTTCTACCTCCAGTCGGTTATGAATATGTACCGACAAACATGATCGACTCGGTGAGAGTGCCACCCTTGGGCCGTACCACCTTCGATTGGTTGAGGATGATTCGGCCATCACATCTAGTATACCGGTTCGAAGATGAATGTTATCTTGAACCTTATCTCCCAAGCCGTTTTGCACGTCAATTCGGCTATGACCAATTTCATGTAGGCAATGCCATAACATGCCTACAAGAAAAAGGTTATTTGATTGATGGAGCCCGGGCTTGGGCCTATTACAATGCCCGTGACACAAAGACAATGTTCTCGTTGCCGACAAGGAACGACTGTAGCCCGTGCATGCTGTATACTTATTCGATCTTTTATACGTCAGTAAATACTTTTGCTGAGAATTTCAATTTAACAGACAGCTTTACGACGGTGACACGATTTAGAAAAGGAGCACATGTTTTGTTGCCTCCTGGTAATGATGAAGAACACGAGCCGGCTGATGCGCCTGTAGAAGCTTCGAGGGAAGCCAACTTCCCTGAAGAAGTCTACGAACCGCTGCGTGTTTCTTTGAAAGTTGTAAGATCTTCGATTAAGGAGAAGAAAAGAAAGGCAGAAGAACCTTCTTCTTCTGTCTCTAAGAAGAAGACCGCTGTAGACTCTTCGGAAAGGGTCACTACTCGATCGCAGTCTCGGCAACATGCTGAGTCAGCTCAAAGAGAAGAAGTGACGACCCTGACTTCCATCCAAAGTGAAACACGTGCTACAGACGTAGAGAGTCCTGAAGAACCTCTACGTAGGAAGAAAATAGCTTTCAGAAAGAAAGTAACCACTCTCTCAAAACCTATCCATACATCTGCCCAGATAAGTGCTGCCGCCGGGATTATGATGCCTTCACCTACGCGTGCTCCTGAGCCTAGGCAGGTGACAGATACACAAGAAAGAGCTACCAGTGCAGAGATAAGGGACAAGGTCGCAGATACAAGAGAAGAGACTGCGGAGGCAAAAGATGAGGCTGTAGAAGCAAGAGAAGCGACTGCAACTCCGGCCCCAATCAATGAGTTGAAATCATCTGTCGAAGTATTGCCATCTCCCACACTTGCAATAGAAGCTGCTCATCTTCCAGCTACACCAAGATCGCATCGTGCTGAAGAAGATCGACTGATGATCGAGGCTCTGGATGGATGTGATTTTGGCTTCCTTGACATAGATCCAGTTGATGCAAGTGATGATGAGGAAGCACAAGAGGAAGGGGCAGATGACAAGGAAACATCGGCGGAGGATGTTAATGACAATCTAATTCCTGAAGAGGATGCTGCTGTCCATGCATCCCAGGAGAAGAATGCTGCTAATGAAGTAACACCGGAGGAAGCTATTGTCACCGATCAAAGAGGTATTGACTGATTTTGGTAATCTTCATTTATAAATCAGATGACTGATGTTTTAACTTTCATTCATGCAGAAATTCAAATTTCTCTGATTCTTCTGGTATGCACTGACATAGTGCAGACAGAGGCGATAGCCAGTGGCAGCCGTCATCTATCAGGCGGCTCCGTAGCGGGAAGTAGTCAGGCAGTAATGTCTGAAACTACTTCCGCGAGGCTCCAGCCTATTTTATTAAATAACAATCTTGTCATTAAACCCAGCTTTGGTAAGCTTGCCTTCATTTTGATCTTTTTTCTGATAGTCCTTAGTGACAGCAAACTGATGATGTTTACTTGATTTCGCAGAAGAACATCAAGGAGGGGCAACTAGCTCTACAATGGCTCCTTTGTCAAAGGAGGCTACGGCCGATGTTCAAGAAGCCAAACTTCTGCCTTCACAAGCATCTGCTGCTTAAGCTTCTGTAGGAGTAGCTGCTACACCTAGTACAGTAGCGACAAATAAATTTGTAGTTGGTTCCTTCACCAATTTCTTCTTCAGTTCCTTGGGACCTTTAGTAGAAAGGGTAATGAAGAAAAAAAATGTTGGTTTCATCAATGTCAGAAGTCCAACTTCTTATCTGATCGGTAGCATCCGATATCAAGGCGATGAAGCTCAGGCTGCTTACCTTGAACATGTGCTGGATGAGCTGGAGGAATCAATCAAGATTTTCAAAGATCTTAACCGAGGGGTGGTAGAACCACTCGTGAATGCCGAGTTCGAAAGAATGACTCGAGAAGCTGAGGTCTTGAAAGCTGATTTTAAGACTTTCTTGGACACTTTTCTAAGAAGTCTTCAGAGTTTGATTCTCAGATGGATATAGTACCATCTACTGCTGGGGAGAAAGAGAAGAAGGTTGCTGATCTGAAGGTAGAGTTTGCTCGACTTCAAGAGGAGTTGAGAATCGTTCAACTTGCTTCTGAAGAAGAGACCACACAGCATCAAGCTGCAGTTCAACAACTGGACATTCTGACCCATGAGAAGAATGAGTTTGTCAAGTTTCATCAAGATGAAATTACTCGCCGACTAGTGACCTTGCCAACATTTGACGCTGAATCTGGAACGACAGAGGCTAGAAGGCGGGTGCTAGATTCTCGTGAAGAACGACTCCAAACCTTGAAGCAGCAGATAGCTAATCTGATGACCCCTCCGGCTGAATAAGAAAACTTTCTGTATTTTTTTCTTTGTGATATGTCTTTTTGTAACGTCTTTTATTTTGATCAATGAAAAGACCCTATTTTTGTGGCTCTATTATTTGTTGTATATCCCATTATGGATATAAATAATAGCGATAGAAAATATATTCAGAGGTTCAGGACATGATATATTTCTTGATTTAGAAAATAATTATATTCATTGCTCAGAGATAATGTGGACATGGCAGAATATGATTTTCTTTTTTGAATATCATTATTTCGGTAGACAACTTAATCAGAGGTAATAAATACGTGACAAGTTGTTGATATGGATGAACGAATGAGTCGTCAGAATGTATGAACGAAGTGAATCCTCGGGATGAACGGATGAACCGTCAATTGGATGGCGTGAATAGGTGAACCGGTGAACCGTCGGATGAATGGAATGAACGGATGAACCGTCGGGTGAATGGAATGAACGGATGAACCATCGTAATAAATGGAATGAACGGATGAACCGTCAGATGAATGGAATGAATGTTGTGAAGAATTCGTCGCTTCGGTTCGCGTAATCGACTGTCTCAAGAATCTCTGTCTATAAGTAGAACAGAAATTTAGATGGAGTGATCAGTTTCAATTGTAACATAAAATATCGTCTGGAGATGCATCCAAGAAGGCTGAGGTCATCCCGAAGGTCGAAGAAGTCGCAGAGGAACGTCCAGCCGAGCCAACCCAGCCAAAGCAGACGGAGGCGGGCGAAGGTTCGTTTGCACCCAAGCCACAACAGGATATCTTGGACTTCCTAGTTGAGCCAGGGAGGACTGAAGAAGAAGAGGCTATGAGGATGGCCGCTTGCGCGTTTCTAGTGAAATCGAACAAGGATGTCCTCGGCTCTTTTGCCGACTATATTTTTGAAAAGGACGGTAGTGGTCCTCGTCCTGTCTTTAAGAAGGACGATAGTGATTCTCGTCCTTGATATCATGTAACATCATTTATGATAAAATAAAATCAAAATTTATTTATGAACTGTCTTGTCGTATTTACAAAAAATCCCTTTTACATTCATACATAGTACTTTTTAAGGAATTTGCCATTGATAGGCATCATCGCCACTCGACCGTCCAGCTCTGTGAGTTGATAGGCTCCATTTTAGAAGACTTTACTCACGATATAAGGCCCTTCCCATTTCGCATCAAACTTTTCTTTGCTCATGTGAGTCATAGTCATAGGACGTCTGACTATTAGAACGAGTTCTCCTTTCTGAAAGGCTCTGATTTTAACTTTGTGGTTAAAAGTCTTCGAGATACGGGCTTGATATAATTCAATATGTTGTTGAGCTAATAGCCGCTTCTCGTCGAGTGCCTCCAATTCTTGAAGTCGATGAAGATCATTGTTCTCTTAGTAAGTTCATTAGCGATGGTAATTCTCAAGGAAGGAATTTGAAATTCCAGAGGTAGAACTGCTTCACAACCGTAAACCAGAGAGAAAGGTGTACAGCCTGTGGGGTTGCGGACCGTAGTACGGTAGGCCCATAGACATTCTCCGAGTTATGGTTGTGTGTGTGTGAAGTTATGTAGTTATGTACATATCTATGTATATATGTTATGTGTGTGTGTGTTTGGGGGATATTGGGTTCCAGGTTCTGGCAAACCCCCCTACTGTCCAGCCTACTGATTCACCCTCTCACTCTCACTGTCTCACTCTCTCTCCCATTCAGTCTCTCTCTCTCTTCCCTTTGTCTCTCTATATATATAGAGTATATATATATAAGTTTATGTATATATATGTATATACATATGAGATATATGTATATATTGTACTAGTTTACTTAGGTCAATATATATATAAATATGTGAGTGGGGGTTTTTGGGTATTGTATATGGTATTCCCATATAGGTATATATATATATATACATATACATATATATATGTCTATATGTTATATAGTCGTGTGTATAAATATAAGTTATATATATTTGGGTATGGGTATATACATATTGACCCCTATATATAGGTATAATGTATAGACCCTATTATAGGTGTAAACCTATGAACCCTATAGCCTTGACCTAGGAATACTAACCTATGGGCTATGATACTAGCCTATGGCCATTAGGCCTAACCCTAATTGACTAGTAAACCAAGACTTAGCTAGTTTGACCCCAATTTGACTAAGTGTTGACCAAGGTCAACCTTAGGTCAAATTTGAACTAGCTTAAACCTAGTTTTGACTTAAACTAACCTAGAATGACTAGTTTGACTAACCCTAACTAGTTTAACATTGTTTGACCTAACTTGGACTAGTTTGACCAGTTTGACTTTTAGGGTTGACCAAAGTCAACTATAGGTCAAACCTTGACCTAATTGACCTAGAAAGAATTTAGATGAACTCTAAATGACTTAATGATCTAGGTTTGAGTAAACCCTAGACTGTTGACTAGTTGATTATGGTTTGACCCATTCATGGGTAAATTGTGACTTAGAGTTAAATGAGTAGTCATATGTAAATGAAGATGTGTATGGGGTTAAGTAGGATACTTAGGAATTAAGTCTTGATTTGAGTTAGACTATGGGTTTAGCTTGATTATAAGGTTAAGGTTGTATTGTACAGTATATTTATATGTGGTATACCTTATATAGGAAGTTGGTTATACCTTAGCTTTGTATTATGGTATCTTAGGTAACCTAAGACAAGTTAGCCTATGGTTAGTTGAGTTAACCTTATATAGTTGACTTGGATAGTTGACCCTTGACCCAATTACCTTGTTGACTAATCTAAAGTTGACTAGAACCTTGATTAGTCTAAATTTGACTTAAGTTGACTTAGTTTGACTGTTAAAATTGTCTAGAGTTGACCAAGTTTGACTTTGACCTAGTTTGGTTTAGGAATCATGTAGTATGCATTGTATACTTTATTTTTACCATTGTGGATGCATTGTGACTTGTATTGCTCTGATTAGGAGCCAGACACCTCTCCTCAGGCAGTATATCCTCTTCAGACATTCAGTTATCAGGCGAGTACATTCTCTGACCGTTTCATACTTGTTCAGCCTTTACTTCTCGCTCTAGATTACTTTACTTGTTGCTGTCATGTTGGTAACATGGATTGGTACTATATGGATCTTTACATGAGATGTTATCCCCATCGGGAGCATCGGGTACTTCATGTTATGTGTGTTTCACTATCATCATGTACTCATATGCTTCCATTATTCATGTACACTCATGTGATCATGTACTCTCATGTTTACTGAGCCTTCATGTATACTATCATGTGCACCCTTTCATGGGCCCCATGTGATATCATGTACAATAACGTAACTTGTATAGATCCTTGTGTATTGATTGGGAAAACGGGGGAGTAGAAGTGGACATGTGAATAATTCTAAAGTAGTCATGTGCAAACTCAGTAGATCATGTATAAATTCTAGCCATTCACATGCCTATCTTGTGCTCTACATCACTAGTCACTTATAGTTCTCTATATACAGTAGATATTTCATTACAGCTATCTCTTTTACAGCGTATATTTCCTTTCAGCAGTTCATGTATCTTACTCTATTGCCTGTATCGTATTTCCTAACCTGATATGCACTGCGTGAGATGTATTGTGCTCGTTCCCGTCCTGATTGGACCTGTTGAAAATATTACAGAGGATGAGGATGAGGCCTGGTGTCTACCTATTATGGAGCAGGACTAGATGATACTTATGTTGTGGACCCCCAACCGGATCCACCTGCAGCTGAGGATGTTGTTCTAGTAGTCTAGACCAGTTTAGTCTAGACAGTCTTTTCTATATTTAATTTTGTCTCACTTTCTGAGTTGTATTTTTGAGATGTGGAGATGTATAGACTCTTAGACTTATTGTATTATGAGTTGACATTCTGATGTTATGTTATCCTAGACACTTAGACTTATTTCATCTATGATACTGTTCTCTTGAGTTACTATCTATCTATCTGTCTTTCGTTCTTCTACCCTAGATGTGATTGAGATGTATATTGTTATGTCACCTCCATTCGGAGAGTATAAACTGTACAGGTACTTTGGTATTGTTAGATGATTGACCTAGGACAGCGTTCTACCGCCGACACTGCGGCGTAGGCTGAGCGTTGTTACGTTCTCGTACCCTAACAGTGGGTGCGGGTCGTGACACGTTTTTAGTGGTGGCCCATGCAGGTCGAGTTTATGTAGTGGTATTCGAACTAGAGTATCACTACAGCCTGTGATAGGATTAGAGGAATAGGCTTAGAGAGAATGGATACTCAATCACTGCTAGGATACTTTGAGAGATTCCTGGGATAACCCTTGAGAATCTCATTTGAAATTACGATTTAAACTCCTTTTCCCTTGATTGAATTTGATTTTGGAGGATTCACTGTAGAACTTTGAATCCTGGTGTTAGTTGATGATTTTAAAATTTTTTTGTAGTTGTTGATTTTAATTTCTTAGTGTTAGATTAATATCTTTTATTTTAAGGTACTCAATCACATTTATGAGAAACCTCTTATCTATTTCTTGCCACCTAATCCTCTTGCTAATTGCTTTTCATTGAAAAGGACTGTCCCCTCTATTTTGCATCTTGCTCAGCTCCTTCTACCAAACTATGTGACTGTATCCCAAACCTGACTTACTCGACATTTCCTCAAATCAAGACTTTATTGAGACCTTCTAACCTTGACCTATGATTTGATCGAACCCTAACTATATTCATCTAGTAGCCTATCTATCCCTAGGAATGTGTTCCTAAATTATTTACTAGATTCCTGATTAATTTTATTTCATGAGTTAAATTGATCTTCTTCAATTTTTGCATCAATTTGTCACGTCTCGAACTCCCACTTTCTATTCTAGATCATTGGACGTCCTTTACCGTGACTTAGATATTCAGAGTATAATACTAGCTGTTACCTCCCAATAAACTTCACATGTAAGACCTAGACTAGCCTACCTTCATGTAGGTATTCCATGTCCCATTAAAATCCGTCTCCTTGTACTCTATTTTCTTGACATGATTTTCTGGTCAAATGGCTAAACTATAACCTCTACCATGATACTAAATTAATTCTTATTTCAATTAGAGATCCACCTTGGCTCAATTCTTTCGACCTGGCATGTGATGGTGTTCTGCTTGAACCCTCAAATACTTAACCTTGTACCTTACCTTGAATGCTTGACCCGATTGGTTAAGAATCTTGGACTATGTATCTTCTTTCATCATTTCCACCCTTACTTATATCTTATGCTATAAATTTATCCTTAAGTTTTACAAGCTTATCCTTTTCGAGCTTGATCATGGTATATTTTATTGGGTGTACACCCACTAATATATTATCTAATCAGAACCGGCGCATGATGGTCTGATCAACCTATTGCGTTTTGGTTCGCTTTTTCATATATTAATCTACGTGGATGGAGACACAATTAAACTTACCCTAGAATCTTATCCACAACAGTCTTGACAATTCTCCTTGGAATTATTTCATCACCTATGAACCTCGTATTCATATCCAGTTGAATTAAATTTAATCATGACCTGGATCTTCATCATTGGATGCTCGTGCTCATACTTAATTTCATTGATTTCCCATCTTGCCCGAATCTCTATTTTTCCTGAAATTGATCAACTTAGATCGTGTCAAGACTAAAATCTATTTGTGATTGTTTGTACCTAAATTTTCAATTTTCTTTTTATGAAAGGATAACTTTAATGATTTCTCAGTTACTTGTTAAATGACCAATTTTCATATAGGATGGTAGACGGCCCTATAGCCTTGATGATTGTTGTTTCCTTACCTTCCGAATTAGGACACCTTAGATTGCCTGTACGTTTGATACCAAAGGACAGTATTGATCTAGAATGACTAGTACACCTAGATGAGACCACAGACTGTTCCATTTAAACCTGTCCCCCTGGTACCACTATTTCATCACGATTTCTGGTTCAATTTAGGCCATGGACCTTTCCCACTCTAAATTATGATCACCGTAGACACGTTACCGTGACTTTTAAATTTGGAACACAAGACTAGTTGTTTTCTCAAAACTAATTTCACATACGTAACCTAGACATGACATACTACACCCATGACCTTAGTGTCCCACTCAGGCATACCATTGTGTGCTTCATTTGCTTAGTACGATTTTCCTGACCCGAGGCTCCATCCTGATTTACCCCATGGAGTTACTTTTGGCTTCGATTTCAATTCAGGACACCTTATGACCTGAAACTGCCAGCAAATTTTTGGACATGACCCAGTATAGGTCTACTACCCATATTTTGCTTGCTGACCTTGTATGTTGCCTAGGTAGTGGCTTCGTCCTTGATTATTGGAGGTTTGACCTAGAAGGAGTACGACCATCTAAATTTCGAGGACGAAATTATTTTAAGGTGGGTAGACTTGTAACACCCTGTTTCTGAAAATTGGGGATTTTTGAAAAATTATTATTTTTATTATTTATTAGTGGTATTTTAGTCATGGTATGATTTTCTGGTGATTTTAGTTAAGTTAAACAAATTCTAAAGTCATGCTAAGTCATGACTTATGACTTTGTGACTTTGTTAGTAAACCTTAGTGTAAACCCTAGTTTCTCTAACCTAGAAGTTGCCATGACCATGAGAACTTGACCATAGGCTTAGAATATCATTTTAGTGATTTTTAGCCTAAGGGGTATTTTGGTAATTTTCTAGGAATTAAGTAGGATTAGTGAGATTTTACTATTCATGGACTTTTGATTAGTGACTTGATAATCCCTAACCTAGTTACCCTAATCTAGAGGTTAGCTACTAACCTAGAATGACTAAGAGGATAGATATTAGTCATAGGATAAAGTAAGTTAATATCTAGATATTAACTTTATTGATATTTTGCACAAAACATGCAAAATATCACACCCTTTACCAAAAGTCTTTGACTTAGCCTAGAAGGAAGGGCAAGGACACCCCCCCATGCCTTGGCCGGCCAAGGGCACCCCCCTTGGCAGCCCACCCTTGATAAATACCCCATGGATTAATTCATGAATAAAATTGCATGAATTTTAATCCACAAAAATTCCATTTTCTACAAACCTTCATAACTTGATCATTTATGATCCAAATTGACTCTAGTCTTTTGCATTGGAACCCTACAACATCTAGGGAGCTAAGGGAAGCAAGAAATCTAGAATTTGGGAGCTTGGGCATCATCGAAGTGGAGATCACACAACCCTCTTTTTATTGATTTTCCTTGGAATTTCACCAATAGGTAAATATATCCAAACCTAGTCAAAATCCTGTTTTTCTTTCATAAATGCATTCATATAGGGATAACAATACTGTGGGTAAAGTTTGGTGGGATTTTGATGTGATTTGGTGTCCGTATCGGACACGTATCATGGGTTTAATATAGGTGTTTGGTTGAATGCCTCAAAGGAGAGGACTTCCAGTTTTTACAAAACTTTTATACAAAAACCTAGTCCTAGGTTTCCTAACCCTAACCCTAGTCTTCTGCACACAAACCAATGCAGTGTCCGTGTCCAAATTGGACACGAACCCGACAGGACACACTGTGCACAGTAATGCCCTGCTACCCGACCTTTAGTGTGCACAGCACAGGCCATTAGGATATGTAAAAAATTGTCACAGACAAGGGGGCAATGTCTGCGAACATGCCCCCAAAGTCTCGTGTGGTGTCGTGTCGTGTCGAGTGAGAAAACTCACTCGCACGGGACACGCACTGGTCACGCACACACGCACAGACACCAACTTCGAGTGTCTCGTGTCGCACGGACACGACACGATGACACCTCGTAGTGACACGAGAGTGTAGCCCTATATGAGGCGTACACGAGGACACGAGCACGTGGTGTGTCGCATCCTGTGTCGCGAGCACGAGACGTGCAACCGCGTGCACGACGCGGTCTGAAACGCGCGTAACAGTCGTGTTTTCACGACTGATACGGCTTTCGTACCGTGTCCACGAGTGTCGTGGACACGTAGCAGAGTGTCCATCGTGTAGCCCTATAGGTGGGCTACACGTATGCATGACCACGAGACGTGTCGTGTCTCGTGGTGTGTCTACGAGTGCGTGGAACACGTGCACGACACTGTCCTGTGTACACGTATCAGAAGCTTACCCGATTGAGTGTTTTGCGTGTTTGGACACGCGAAATGGTGTCGTGGTGTCGTGTCAGTGTCCTAGGACACTAGTATATGTGTGGGGTGTCAGTTACCAACCGTTAGTTGCGAGTCTTAGCTCGATTGGGTTGCGTGTTTTCGAATTATCCCATTTCAGTGCAACTGTGCACAGTCACAGTTTTGGGGATTAAATCCCAGTTTTCAAAATCGAATTTTGATTCAATTTTGTTAATGATTTATGTATTAGACTAGTGTATTTTAGAGTGTAGATGTGAAGTATACATGTATTTGAGGGTGTGGATCGATTTTGGGGAGTTTTGGTTGTGTGTGTGTGAAGTTATGTAGTTATGTACATATCTATGTATATATGTTATGTGTGTGTGTGTTTGGGGGATATTGGGTTCCAGGTTCTGGCAAACCCCCCCTACTGTCCAGCCTACTGATTCACCCTCTCACTCTCACTGTCTCACTCTCTCTCTCATTCAGTCTCTCTCTCTCTTCCCTTTGTCTCTCTATATATATAGAGTATATATATATATATATAAGTTTATGTATATATATGTATATACATATGAGATATATGTATATATTGTACTAGTTTACTTAGGTCAATATATATATAAATATGTGAGTGGGGGTTTTTGGGTATTGTATATGGTATTCCCATATAGGTATATATATATACATATACATATATATATGTCTATATGTTATATAGTCGTGTGTATAAATATAAGTTATATATATTTGGGTATGGGTATATACATATTGACCCCTATATATAGGTATAATGTATAGACCCTATTATAGGTGTAAACCTATGAACCCTATAGCCTTGACCTAGGAATACTAACCTATGGGCTATGATACTAGCCTATGGCCATTAGGCCTAACCCTAATTGACTAGTAAACCAAGACTTAGCTAGTTTGACCCCAATTTGACTAAGTGTTGACCAAGGTCAACCTTAGGTCAAATTTGAACTAGCTTAAACCTAGTTTTGACTTAAACTAACCTAGAATGACTAGTTTGACTAACCCTAACTAGTTTAACATTGTTTGACCTAACTTGGACTAGTTTGACCAGTTTGACTTTTAGGGTTGACCAAAGTCAACTATAGGTCAAACCTTGACCTAATTGACCTAGAAAGAATTTAGATGAACTCTAAATGACTTAATGATCTAGGTTTGAGTAAACCCTAGACTGTTGACTAGTTGATTATGGTTTGACCCATTCATGGGTAAATTGTGACTTAGAGTTAAATGAGTAGTCATATGTAAATGAAGATGTGTATGGGGTTAAGTAGGATACTTAGGAATTAAGTCTTGATTTGAGTTAGACTATGGGTTTAGCTTGATTATAAGGTTAAGGTTGTATTGTACAGTATATTTATATGTGGTATACCTTATATAGGAAGTTGGTTATACCTTAGCTTTGTATTATGGTATCTTAGGTAACCTAAGACAAGTTAGCCTATGGTTAGTTGAGTTAACCTTATAGAGTTGACTTGGATAGTTGACCCTTGACCCAATTACCTTGTTGACTAATCTAAAGTTGACTAGAACCTTGATTAGTCTAAATTTGACTTAAGTTGACTTAGTTTGACTGTTAAAATTGTCTAGAGTTGACCAAGTTTGACTTTGACCTAGTTTGGTTTAGGAATCATGTAGTATGCATTATATACTTTATTTTTACCATTGTGGATACATTGTGACTTGTATTGCTCTGATTAGGAGCCAGACACCTCTCCTCAGGCAGTATATCCTCTTCAGACATTCAGTTATCAGGCGAGTACATTCTCTGACCGTTTCATACTTGTTCAGGCTTTACTTCTCGCTCTAGATTACTTTACTTGTTGCTGTCACGTTGGTAACACGGATTGGTACTATATGGATCTTTACATGAGATGTTATCCCCCTCGGGAGCATCGGGTACTTCATGTTATGTGTGTTTCACTATCATCATGTACTCCTATGCTTCCATTATTCATGTACACTCATGTGATCATGTACTCTCATGTTTACTGAGCCTTCATGTATACTATCATGTGCACCCTTTCATGGGTCCCATGTGATATCATGTACAATAACGTAACTTGTATAGATCCTTGTGTATTGATTGGGAAAACGGGGGAGTAGAAGTGGACATGTGAATAATTCTAAAGTAGTCATGTGCAAACTCAGTAGATCATGTATAAATTCTAGCCATTCACATGCCTATCTTGTGCTCTACATCACTAGTCACTTATAGTTCTCTATATACAGTAGATATTTCATTACAGCTATCTCTTTTACAGCGTATATTTCCTTTCAGCAGTTCATGTATCTTACTCTATTGCCTGTATCGTATTTCCTAACCTGATATGCACTGCGTGAGATGTATTGTGCTCGTTCCCGTCCTGATTGGACCTGTTGAAAATATTACAGAGGATGAGGATGAGGCCTGGTGTCTACCTATTATGGAGCAGGACTAGATGATACTTATGTTGTGGACCCCCAACCGGATCCACCTGCAGCTGAGGATGTTGTTCTAGTAGTCTAGACCAGTTTAGTCTAGACAGTCTTTTCTATATTTACTTTTGTCTCACTTTCTGAGTTGTATTTTTGAGATGTGGAGATGTATAGACTCTTAGACTTATTGTATTATGAGTTGACATTCTGATGTTATGTTATCCTAGACACTTAGACTTATTTCATCTATGATACTGTTCTCTTGAGTTACTATCTATCTATCTGTCTTTCGTTCTTCTACCCTAGATGTGATTGAGATGTATATTGTTATGTCACCTCCATTCGGAGAGTATAAACTGTACAGGTACTTTGGTATTGTTAGATGATTGACCTAGGACAGCGTTCTACCGCCGACACTGCGGCGTAGGCTGGGCGTTGTTACGTTCTCGTACCCTAACAGTGGGTGCGGGTCGTGACAGATTGATAGGACCTATAATATCCATACCCCAAGCTTCAAAAGGCCAGGAAGCAGCAGTCGGATGAAGGAATTCTAACGGTTGATGGATAAAATCTGTATGGATTTGACAAGCACGACATTTCCTTGCGTATTCGATGGCATCGGACACCATAGAGGGCCAGTAGTAACCCATTCGTCGGATACGATCCTACAGCTTAGGGCCGGGTTGATGTGCTCCGCAGACACCATCATGAGCTTCACGCAAAACTTGCTTCGCTTCATCACCAGCAAGACAGCGCAAGAGTAGGTCGTCATAAGTCCGTCGATAAAGAGTTTTGGTAGTCTGATTGTAGTAGAATCGAAGAGATCGTCGACGAATACTTGTAGGCTCCTTAGGATCTTCAGGAAGTATGTCATGAACTACGAAATCGATGAAAGGAGCTCTCCAATCTTCATTGATAACATTGACTTCGGCGAAGTTACTAAACTCAATGTTGCGATTGTTTTCAATACAGAACAATTCTCTGTTGGAAACAATGACCACTTGTTGTCTCTTAACGGGAATTGCTGAGACTGCTACGAGATTAGCTAAAGCAGCTGCCTCCGTGTTGCAAGCTCGTCAGACATATTCAATAAAGAAAGCCTTAAATGATGTAGCCATATAAATTGCTGCTTCATGATAGGGCACTAGATCTTGATGGCGAACTTCGTATGTTCCTCTAACCTGATTGACAACCAGTTTAGAATAGCCATAGACTTCAAGATATTCGACTTCCAACTGTTTCGCTAATTGGAGTCCAATGAGCAAGATATTGTATTCAGCCACATTGTTAGAGCACGGCTGATCTAAGGAATAAGCTCTTTGGATAGCTAATCCTTCTGGAGAGACTAGAATAATTCCAACTCCTGTAACTTCTGGAGAGACGCCAAGTAGGAAATTCTTCCGAGATCATGTTTGATTCCAATATTTCATCTGGAATTTCGTCATAAAGCTTAGATGTCTCCGGAATAGGATGAGCTGCTAAAAAGTCAGCCAGTGCTTGACCCTTAACAGACTTTTGCGGAACATAAACCATATCATATTGGGCTAGCAGAATGGCCAATGTAGCTAGTCAAGAATTGAGTGTGCTGGGCTTCTTCATCAGTACCCGAAGTGGATTAACTCGGGAAATGACGTAAATGGTTTGGCCAATAATATAATGCCGAGTCTTTTGAACAGCGAACATAAGAGCTAGGCATTCTTTCTCAACCGGACTATAACGGTGTTCAGCACCGATCGTAGTACGACTAAGATAGTAGATGGCTTGTTCATGGCCTTATTTGTTCTTCTGGGCAAGTAAAGCACCCAATGAATGATCCATAGCACGGACATACATTAAGAATGGTATGCCTGAGATTGGTGGCACTAAAACTGGTGGGTTCATCAGATACCACTTTATATCATCGAATGCTCGTTGACATTCTCCGGTCCAAACGAAGGATACACCCTTTTTCATCAACTGAGTAAACGGTCTGCAGCGTCCAGACAGATTTGAAATGAACCTCCTGATATACACAAGTCGACCTTAGAATCCTCGTAGCTCTTTTAAATTGCGTGGAGGATACATCTCTTGAATGGCTTTGATCTTCTTAGGATCCACGTGTATACCTTTAGAGGTAATGACGAAGTCGAGAAATTTACCACTAGAGACACCTAAGAATGACTTGGTGGGATTCATTTTTAACTGATGTTGGCGCATTAGATTGAAGATAGTTCTTAAATCTTGGATGTGATCTTCCTTTAGACGACTCTTGATAGCAATATCGTCGACATAGCATTCGACAGTCTTGCACAGATGATCTCGAAAGATGGTACTCATAGCTCGTTGGTAAGTTGCACCAGCGTTTTTGAGACCAAATGGCATCACAGTATAGCAGTAGACTCCGTGAGGAGTGCGGAAATAAGTATGTTTTTCATCTTCATGGTTCATCCGAATCTGATTGTAACCAGAAAATCCATCCATGAAGGATATCCTTTCAAACCCACAAGTATTGTCGATCATGACATCTGTAATAGGGAGAGAAAACTCATCCTTTGGACAAGCTTCATTAAGATCCCGGAAGTCGATGCAAACTCGAACTTTGCCAGTTTTCTTCAAGACTGGAACAACGTTGGCTACCCAATCAGGATATTGTTCTTCTCGAATAAAGCCACAAGCTATGAGCTTTTTGACTTCATCATCAATTGCATCCATCATTTCTGGCTGAATTGCCTTTGCTGCTGTTTGACTGGCTTTGCATTAGGCAAAATATTCAGTTTATGAGTAGCAACTTTGGGATCTAAATCTGGCATGTCTTCATAACTCCAAGCAAAGACATCAATGTATTCTGGAATAAGAAGAATTAATTCTTGCCTGTCTGCCTCTGGGAGGTTCTTGCTGATGAATATTGGACGAGGTGACCCATTTTCTCCTACGTCAATTTGAATCAATTGATCTTCGGTAGGAGGTTCTCTTTGTTTGAATCAGAGTTTCCATTGGATATCCATTCGTTGAGCCCAAGGATCTGTTTCCTCATCATAGCCTTCTGGGAGTTCAGCGGAGACCATGTTAGAAGATACGATCAATCGATGAACTTGACTGATGCTGGTATCAGAATCCCATGATCTGGAATCATAAGAGTTAGAGCATTCCTCATTATCGGGTTTAGAGACTTCTGGAGATAAGACCGGAGGTGAAGTATATCCGAGACCTCTTTTCATCCTGCTGTAGTACATCTCTGATTTTCCTTTCGGAACAACCGTACGGATAGGAGTTCGTCTACCCTTACCGTAATTGAGACCATTCTTGAAGTCATAACCCATCTTTCGGATGATGTCTTTTGATTATTGACTATAACGACGAAGTTGGAGACGTCCCATATCGTTACTTTTGCTATCATCCGTATAGCTGAATTTTTGTTCTGGCCCTTTACTAAAAAGTATTGGACTCTCACCTCTCTTTCGAGAAGGGACAATAAAATATGAGTCATCTGGATGTTCAAATAATACTTCCGTCTGAAGGGATTGTATGACTCCAATTGTAAATGACTGAAAGCTGTCTAGCATATCCAAATAGCATTTAGTATGATAAATGACATCAGTATACTGGAAAGTAGATGCTTTTCATTGATTTGTACATCCATATTTATAACATGACCTTTAGCCTTAGCCGGCTTGGTCAGATCGATTACAAGAGGAGGAACAGAAGAGCAAGGAGGTTTAGGCTTGTTGCGACGAAGGTCGATAACAAGCGGCTCAGAAGAGGTGAGCTCCCTTTTATCCTTGTTACGACGTAAGTCGATAATCAGTAGCTCAGAAGAGGTGAGCTCCCTTTTATCCTTGTTACGACGTAAGTCGATAACCAGCGGCGCAGAAGAGGTGAGCTCCTTCTTATCTTGATTATCACCAGTTGATTGCTTCTGGGCTGGCGATGAATAGCCAGTGGTTTGGAGGATTGAGGATGAGAAATACGTCCTTTGACAGGTATGATGAGAGTGTCATTGGGCACTGCTTCTTGTTCTTCCTCACCATCCATGGCTAATACTACCTTCATAAACTCTTCTTTGTACATGCGAGCATCATTACAATATGCTTCAATGCCTTTAAAGGGGTAGAGATCCGCAACTTCTTTTTGGACTTCTCCTTTGTCATCAACATATTTGAAGCATTGATGGAGAGTAGAAGGAACAATATTGTGTTCATGAAGGAATAGTCTTCCTAGAAGAGCATTGTAGGAACAACCATGGTTGTCTATAATGTAGAAGGTCACCTTCGTACGAAGATTGCCAATTTGGAGCTTTAAGCGTATCTTGCCTAAAGGTTCAATTCTTTCCTGGTTGAATCCCAGGATGGTGGTGATAGTGCCGGAGAGGCTATGTACTGGAATCTTTAGAACATCCAACATCGTCTTCGGCATGATGCTGAGTGCTGACCCTGGATCTATCAGAATACGATCGACCTTCATAGTGTCGACATATCCTGTAAAGTAGATAGGACGGTCATGTCGATTGTCTTCCATCAACATGTCATCTTGTGTGAAGGTGATGTTTGGAATTAATTCCAGCACACTGTGACAGTGGAGATAAGAGACAGGTTCTGACTCAGGTTTCTTGAGAAGAGTTAAGCAAGTGTCTGCCTGCATCAAAGCCTCACTCAGTGTTTCTCGAGTCTCTTTAGAGAGGCGTAAGAGCTCGAAGATGGATAGCCTGGCTGGTGTGTTGGCTAATTGAGCCAATATGTCAAAGTTATATGGTTTTTCAAGTCCAGAGGGGGAAGACTTCTTCAAAACTTTGTCGAAGCGGACTTGTTGTATGCCTTTGTCAGCTGATGTCGGTTTAGGAAGAGTTGGTTCCACAACCGATAATGATGTAGAGGGGATGCCCTCTGTAGAGACAGGCTGCACTGGAACAGCCTCGGAAGACGAAGCAGGATCCTCTTGAGTTTCGGGATGCTTCCGTAGATAGGTTTTCCTTGACCTGGGCCTGGTGCCCAATAGGATCTCTTCTTCAACTATGGGATCAAAAGACACCATATTGCAGCTCTTTGTCTTGCCCTTAGAGCGTTCTTTCTGCTTGGAGGAAGAAGGAACTTCGAAATCTGAAATAAGATCAGGATGAATCCACATGATCTCGCCATTATCAAGGGATAAGGGGACAAGACCTTCACTTCATGGAGGAGGAAGATTCTCAATCTTAAGAGTGGCCCTGGGAATAGGGATGATGCCACTCTGCACCACTTGTAGTGGGAAATCACCGAACTGTACAAAAATCATATTGGCTGTAACAGTCTTTTCATCCTGTTGGAGAGTGATGACACCGGCGTTGACCAACTCTTGAATCTTGCCTTTGAGCACATAGTATGCTCAAGTAGGATGCCCTATGAACCTGTGATAAACACAATACTTAGGGTAGTCAGTCTTACCGACTTCGTCAGGCTTCTTCGGGTCAGGGAGTTGCAATTTATTGCTCTTCAGCAAACAGTCGAAGATGCTCGCTGTATCATTTTCATCAAAGGAATACTCTACTTTTGGGCGAGGTTCTTTTGGTAGAGGTACAGAAGGAGCAGAGGTAGACGTGAGTTGAGCCACGTTAACGGCCAAAGATTCCTTGCTCTTGAGATTAATGTTCAAGGTTTCTTTGCCTTTGCGATTATTCTGGCAATTACCGCTACCGGATGCAGAAGACTCATCTCGATCAGGGTTAGACACGTGCACCCGTAACTGTTTGAACTTCTCAGCGCTAACTTCAGCTGATTTAGCATTGACGATGAATGACGGCCAGTCCTGGAACTGTGTTGATCCCGTCCACATGCTGATGATAGGCAACAAGTTTGACTTACAAGTGTCTATGTTACAACAGATAGGGTTCCGGGAGGCATTTTGAGTGCTTCTCGGCGGAATCATTCAATGAAACTTTCAGTAGTTTCATTTTATCTTTGCTTGATTTTGTTGAGGGCGGATATAGTCATATTGTTGATACCCTCGTAGAATCGTTCCAAGAACATCTGCTTGAGCCCGGTAAATGAAGTGATAGAGCCGTAAGGTAGGCTGCGGTACCAATCATATGCTGTGCCAGCTAAACAGCCGATAAAGACTCTGGTAAGAAGAGCATCACTTGGCTGGAGCTGGACAGTCATTACCTCGAAATGGTTAATGAATTGACTCGGAGAAGTGCTTCCGTCAAACAGCGTGATTGTAGGAATCTTGTACTTTGGAGGGAATGGGACTTCCTTCCATTCTACTGGATAAGTTTGTTTGATCCCCAGCCTCTATAGACCATCTTTCTCTTTGAGGGCCTCGAACTGATTACGTAGTAGTTTTATAGCCTCATTGACATCTCTTGAGGATGGAGAAGTAATAGGCTAGCTTACCGGGTTAGGAGGAGGAACAGCATGGTAAGCACTACCCCCAGCCCTGAATGACTGGGTGTAACTTGAATAGGTATTGAGGCTACAGGAGGAGACGGTACCCCCAAACCTGCATTGACAGGCACCGATGATGCTATAATCTCGGGATTTACAGCAGGTGCAGTCGGTGATACTGTATGTTGGGCTATGATAACAGTATGCATACTTGTGATCATCTCAGCCATGGACTTCAATTTATCTTCCAATGCGGCGATTCGTTGCTCTTGACTTGTCGAACTAGAGGCGTCTGGATCTTCAGTAACAACATAGGCTGAAACTTCTCTAGGTACAGTAGAAGATATTGTATGTTCAGAGCTTTCGCTATATGCATCGTAATCAGAGAAATAATCATCCCCTGAGTGAGAAATAGAGAAGTGACCAGAGGGATCTTGGAGAAGATTCCTATGACCGATTGTATCTCGACTTCGGGATCGGGTGTGTCTGAATACTCCTTCAGAGGATTCATGAAGTAAATCCAGATATCGTTGACTGGGCTTACGGGGTTTGCCGTGCTTTGAACACTTCCTACCCCAGTGTCTCGGGAAGCCATATTTACAGAGGCATAGAGCACCTTGTCTTCGTCTTCTGACATTGGTTCAGAAGTTAAATGATCGAAGACAGATCGTTTTGTCGTCTGGCAATAACACTTGATAACCACCTTGTGATTACAATGGTGTTCCAATGGTTGGATTGGAGGTGTTGAGGTGTTGTTCCGCTTCTGCTTGAGGTGTTCTCCAAGATCTTTGACGACATTCGAAACATGATTCTGATTCTTTAGATGCTTTGTCCCATGAGTATACAGAGAAGTACTCAACTCGTTGGCATAGGTGTCAGGATTTTTTCTCCTGGAAGTTTGCTTTTGATGCAAGTTCGCCTTCGGCATTGGTTGCTTGCATTTATTGAGATAAGTTCGTAAATCAGCAAATTCACCCCCAGAAGCTTCTGTCTGAGACACTAGCAATTTCCCCTGCTTTGAGCGGGATATCTGAAGAGTTGGGAGATCTTGGATGTGTGCTACTGGAGTAGGCAAGATGCCTCTCTGGTCAATAGTCTTCCCTTTAGCAGAAAAAGAAGAACTCTTGTTTGAGAGAGTTTTTGTATTGTTTGGTGCCGAGGCACGTTCAGATGGATCTTCTGAGGTAAAAATCGAAGAAGACTGGGAAAAAACCAAAGGGCCTTTTCCTTTATTTTGTGAAGAAGGTTTGGCCAAGGAGCATTTCCCTCTGTTGTTTTCCAAGTTTTGGACTATGGAAGATCGAGAAGAGACCAAAGGGTCTTTCCGTTTGTTCTGAGACGGAGGAAGAATAGTCAAAAGACTACCCCCTGTGGGTTGCGCAGAAACAGAAGAGGCAGCAACTTGCCCTCTGGAGATGATGACAGAGGGCTCATTGGTCATAGAACCAGCAGGAGGTGCAACATGTGTTCTGGAAGAAGCAGCAAGTGAAGCTTTGGCTATAGAGGGCTTAGGTTGCGCTCTGGTTGAAGGAGTGGTGGATTGCGCAGAAGGGAAAGGGGCCGCCAACTGTGCCAGAGGGAAAGGGGTCTTAGACTTTCCCATAGCAGCATAAGTTGTAGATTGCGATGTGGCAAGAGGAGTAGTATGTTGCGCATGGGTTGTAGGAGCTCTGGATTGTGCTTTAGCAGAGAGGGAGTTGGATTGCGCAGGAGCAGAAGTGGATACTGGCCTCCTGTCAGAAGAACCAACAGGCTGTGCAGAGGACTTTGGGGTCGACATTGAATGGACCTTGCTCTTGGCAAAAGCCACAGTGCGCCGAGTAGCCCCAGAGTTGATCATCGCTTCGTAGGCAGTCTGGTTGACCTTTTTTTTTGAAATCCCACGCACACACATAATTGGGGGACTCGAGCCTTGTCGGTCCCTCCGGGTGTCACAACCAGCATTTTTTGCATCTTTCCGATAGACGCAGCGTCACATTGAGTTGTCACTTCCTCGTCGGAGGAGAAAGTCGTCCCCAGCAGAGTAGCTATTTTGTTTGCAAAAACAAAAGTCTTTTATTTCATAAACTTTAAAGAATAGTACAAGAGTACAATGAATTCTAGGAAAGTACAACTATAGGAATCTGATCTGAAGACGATCGCTTTATCCCTTGGACGAAGTGAACTTTGAAGACGATAGCCTCTGAAGAATGCAGCAGCACTTGGACAAGAACTCCTGATCTCTGATGATCTTGAATCATGAATCTCTATAATGAAGAACTTGAAACTCTATTTATAGAGTTCTAGAAATAACTATTTTATAGTTATTCTGGATTGTGCACAATAAACTGCGCTGGAGACAGACTGCGCAGACTGCAAACTGTACTGGCCATTGGGCAGTTGCTCGATCGTAGGCTAACCGTATTCAGACGCGTGGCATTGTTTGATTGAAATGCGCTTGGTCGTGTACAGGCGGTTGCCACGTGGCGAGCAATTGATGGCATGTAAGCCACGTAATAAATGTCAATTATCTTTAACAAGTTTGATGGATCGCGCCACTTAAATAGCGCTAGCTTTAGACTGCGCTCCCTTCTAGTCAATGGATAGCGCTAGGATTCGGACTTTATCAAACTGCGCTGAGGTTGGACTGGCATACTGCGCTCATGTTGGACTGGCAGACATCGCTCATGTTGGACTGGAAGACTGCACTGGACTGTACAGCTATTCTCGAGCACCGTGCTGCACAAGAAACGAACAGACTCCTCGTTTATCGGGCTGTCAGGCTGTTAGAAGATTTGATCTTCTTGTCAGGTAATGATGGCGTTGCCACGTCAGCATAGCGCGCTCGGGCGTTAGCACAGTTCAGCCTCGCGCGTTTGATTTGTAGCGCAGTCTGTCTCCAACGCAGTTCATTGAAGGGTGCACAATTTAGACTTCTCTACCTATTTGATGGATGCAACTTGATTTTTAGGACTAACAGTCCTATATAACTAGGACTAAGCCTTCCCCGTATGCCGAAACGAATGACGCCACGGTTAGGCGAAATCCTCAGGAATATATGGTCGTCGACAGAAAACTTAAGAGGGCGCCGATGAGAATCGGCCCAATGACACTGGCGATCTTGGGCAACTCGAAGATGATCTCTGACTCTTCTGACCACCTCAATTGTCTGAGCAATCATTTCTAAACCGAACATCTGCCTCACTCCAACATCGTCCCATGCTAGCGGGGATCGGCACTTCCTGCCATACAGTGCCTCGAACGGTGCCATCTGCATGCTGGCCTGGAAACTGTTGTTGTACGAGAACTCCACCAGGTGCAAGTGATCTTCCCACGAACCACCGAAGTCGAGTGTACAAGATCACAACATGTCTTCAAGAGTCTGGATCGTGCGTTCTGACTGGCCATCTGTCTGCGGATGATAAGCCGAGCTAAACTGGAGGCGAGTTCCAAAACTCCCTTGCAAGCTACGCCAAAAGTGCGACGTAAATCTTGAATCTCGGTCCGAGGTGATACTGAATAGTACTCCATGTATCCTGACTATCTGCCTAAGGTACATCTCTGCTAACTCAGCCATCGACTGACCAACTCTGAACGAAAGAAAGTGAGCCACCTTCGTGAGCCTGTCTACAATGACCCAAATAGCATCTCTACCAGCTGGGGATCTAGGCAATCCAGTCATGAAATCCATGGTTATATGCTCCCACTTCCATTCTGGAATCGGCAAGGGCTGAAGAAGTCCAGCTGGCCTCTGATGTTCAGCTTTAACTTGTTGGCAAACCAAACACCGAGAGACAAACCGAGCTATCTCCCTCTTCATGCCATTCCACCAAAAGTGCTGACGGATATCACGGTACATCTTCGTACCGCCCGGATGGATGGAATACTGGAAACTGTGTGCCTCTGCCATGATCTCCTGTCTGATATCACCACTGGGTACACAAAGACGCTTACCATGTCGAAGTGTACCATCTTCATGAATACATAACTCTGGCCTCCGTCCTGCCTCGCACTCTGCTCTAAGCCGCTGAAGCTTGGAATCTGCTGACTGCACCATCCGGATCCACTCGACTATAGTGGACTGAACTTGCATACTGGCCATCAATGCCACACTGGTAGGAAGGACAACTTCTATACCCATCCTCTGAAGATCTGATAACAGGTCAGGTTGTGCTGTTAGGAAATAAACTCCGGCCCTCCTACTCAATGCATCTGCAACGACCTTGGCCTTCCCAGGATGATACTGCAGGTTGACATCATAATCCACAAGTAGCTCTAGCCACCTCCTCTGACACATGTTAAATCCTTCTGCGTGAAAACATACTTCAGGCTCTTATGGTCGGTGAAAATCTCCACCCTATCTCCATACAAGTAGTGCCTCCACAACTTAAGTGCAAACACTACTACTGCCAGCTCCAAGTCGTAGGTCGGGTAATTCCTCTCATGATCACGAAGTTGTCGTGACGCATAAGCTATTACCTTCCCATGATGCATCAGAACACATCCTAAACCTCTGCCTGAAGCATCACAATACACTGAGAATCCTCCGGTTCCATCTGGAAGCGTGAGAATGGGTGCCGTCATCAAGCCTCGCTTCAACTTCTCAAAAGAATCCTGACACTCTGCTGTCCAAGCAAACTACACATCCTTATGGGTCAACTGGGTCAATGGCGCTGAAATCCGAGCAAAGTCTGAAAAAAATCGTCGGTAGTAGCCGGCTAAGCCAAGGAAACTGCAAACTTCTGTAACTGTGCTGGGCACTGGCCACGTCTCAATGGCCACAATCTTCTGGAGATCCACTTCTACTCCTCCTCTGGTGATGATATGACCCAAGTACGAAATACGGTCGAGCCAGAACTCGTATTTACTAAACCTGGCATACAACTGGTGCTCCCTGAGAATTTGAAGAACAACTCTGAGATGCTGTTCATGCTCTGCCTCACTCTTGCTGTAAACCAGGATGTCGTCTAGGAACACAATCACGAACTGATCCAAGTAAGGCATAAAGATGCGATTCATGAGGTCCATGAATACAGCCGGCGCATTGGTTGCTCCAAATGGCATAACAAGGAACTCATAATGCCCATACCGGGATCTGAAAGCTGTCTTCAGGATGTCCTGCTCTCTTTCTCTGATCTGATGATACCCTGACCGTAAGTCGATCTTCGAGAATACTGCTGCCCCTCTGAGTTGATCAAACAAGTCATATATCCTCAGGAGAGGGTATCTGTTCTTGATTGTCACTGAGTTGAAGGTACGATAATTAACGCATAATCTGGATGTACCATCCTTCTTTTTGACAAAAAGTATCGGGGCTCCCCAAGGCGATCCACTAGTACGAATGAATCTCTTGGTTCTGAGTTCTTCAATCATCTTGTACAATATCTCTAACTCTGACGGCGCCATCCTGTAGACTCTCTCTGACACTGGGGCTGTCCCTGGGATCAAGTCGATAGTGAACTCGATCTCCCACTCTAGCGGCATTCCTGGAAGCTCTTATGGGAAAACATCTGGAAACTCCTCGACTATTCGGGGTAACTGCACTGCTGCTACCATCCGCAATACTGGAGGAGAAGGTTCAACTTTGCCTCGGAAAAAGAAAAACTCTGGTTCGCCTGGAATGCTAAAAATAACCCTGCCAATGTGGCAGTCTATCCTAGCATACTGGTCTCTCAACCAATCTATCCCTAGGACCACATCATAATCGGCCATCGGGAACTCTATCAATCTAGCAGGGAATTCTCTACCGCTAACTACGATCTGATACGAGGAAAATACTCTATCTACTCCCACAAGTCCGTTACCAGTAAGTATATTGAGCCTTACTGATAATGACTCGGGCTCCAGTCCTATCCGTGTCGTAAATCGTGCAGACATAAATGAATACGAGGTACCAGAATCAAATAATACGGAAGCTGGAAAGGTGTTGACGAGAATAGTACCTGCCACCACCTCACCTGGTGCTAATCCTTCTTCTCCCATGGTCAAAGCCAGCACTTGACCATGTCCTCTGGGTGCGGGTCCCCTCTGCTGAAAACTTCTTTATCTGCTCTGGATCAGGGCTTGGGCTTGGGCATACTGCTGCGGTCTCTGCTGCTGGAATACCTGGGCCTGCGTCGGCAATGGCCTCGGGAACGGGTACTGCTGCTGCTGCTGGACTGGTGCTGGTCCTCTAACTGAAGGACTAGAGAAGGCTGACGAAGAAGAACTCCCCATGTTCTGGCAGTTCCCAACCCTATATTTCGAGGCACTACAAACCAAGCACAAACCATGTGCTCTGCGACACTCTGACACCACATGCCCTGGCTTTCCACAGTATGAACATCCCACTGCGGAAGAATGCTTCTGCTACTGAGGGTGCGTCGGGGTTGAATGCTGAACCGACGTTACCGATGCTGCTCGCCTCGGAGCTTCTATGGTCAAAGCCCTGGCTGCCAGGGCTGGTACTGAAGACTGATTCATCTGGCTGTGAGATCGCTTCCGACCTTCGGTCCTATCCACGATCCTCTGGGAGGTATACTCATGCCTCCTAGCTGCCCTTAACCCTGCATCAAAAGTCTGATGCTCAAACTGCTCCACTGCTAGCAAAATCTCCAGGTGAAGCCCCTGCTAGAACCGCTGGGCTCTATCGAACTCGGTTGCTACTAAGGTGGGAGCAAACCGACTAAGTCTCGAAAACTCGACCGCATATCCGTCGACCGTCCTGCCCATCTGCTTCAGATTGGTGAACCTCGTCTGCAGATCGTACCGAGCTACAGCATCGAAATACTTGGTCTGGAATCTCTCTCTGAATACTGCCCAAGCAATGGGCGCCACTAATCCAACGGCCTGCACCGTCCACCAGGTGCGAGCAAGATCCAATAACTGCAGGCGCACCATGGCCACCTTCTCGCCTTCTGGAGTCCTGGCTGCTTCTAAAATCACCTATGTGTCCTGAAGCCATGCATCTGCGGCAATATCATCCGTGCTGCCGTCAAAGAATGGAGGGTTCAAGCGCTTCAAGCTGTTAGCTGTGCTGTTACCCTGATGACCTCCTCTGGTCAGAGCATCTGCCACCGTCTGGTGCAAGACATCTCCTCGCCAATCTTGAAAAGCTAACAATAACCTGATGAGACCCACCAAGGTGCCATCATCAGGCTCTGCAGGCTGAACGGGCTGAACTGGTGGCTCTCCTCCTGTAGGCACGACTCTGGAGGCTACTCCTGAATGCTGGGCTTGATCTCCAGGTTGCTGCTGGTCCGTAGGTGGTGCTCCGCCTTGCCGATCGGTAGGACCAGGAACAATGCCGCTGAAGAAGACGCCATAGGGAACAATAAGGAAGGACCAGGATAGATCAACGATACAAGCATGTGATTAGGTCAAGATTTTAGGGATTTAAAAGATACGAGTAGAGATGAAGGGCGAGTACCGATTGAGACATCTATTCGGTAAACCCTCACATATCTTGATTTATAAGACCTGCATAGGCCACCACTAAAACCATGTAACGTCCCAGAACCAGAATACTGTGTTGGAACCAGAATACTGTGTTGGCCCATTGGTCATATGGTCAAACTGATTTTAATAATTGATCAAACTCTGTCTCGATACATGGTGCTAGTCAGGATATCTCGGACTCTTGGACATAATCAAGAACGGCCATCTACTCAGTTCAAGACCGAAGCGTTGTTTGCCTGTTCGAGTCTGTATTTCTTTGAGCAATTATTTTTTATTTTAATTGAGTCTAGAAATACTGTGTACACCGAGTCGTACTGGCAAATAGGCTATTCCAAAAAGATTTCAAAATATTTTTAAAATATCCTTAGTTTTGAAAAACATTCGTATTTACAAAAGCTCCAAAAAGGTTTTCAAAATTCCCCAAAAACTAATTTTAAAACCCTAACCTAACCCTGACAGAACTCGGCCAGAGTTCGGCCAGAGTTCGGTCAGAGTTCGGTTAGTGGCCGTTTTGTTTTTGAATTCCTTGGAACTTGGTCCACCTGCAGTTGCGGATTTGACCGAGATTTCCTCATCGAGTTCTGCCCGAATTCTGCCAGAATTCTGTCTTTGGAACTCCTATAAATAGAGAAGGATTTCGATCATTTTAACTCACTCATTCACTTTCAATCTTCTCTCTACTTAAAGCTTTCAGTCTTCCAAAGCGTTTTTCTCGAGCTTTAATTTTCAGATCCCAAGCCAATTACAATCCTTTAGTCGATTTGTCAGTGCGGTGCGGTCTAGAAGTTTCAGAGTGATTGTAATCAGAAGGCTTGATAGAAGAATACCTCTTCACAATTGAAGTTGGACGAGTTCTTCGAATCAAAGCTCGCGTTGTAGAAGTTGCAAGGACTTCATAAGAAAACTTGCGGTTTTGCCAACAGTGGATTCAACTGGTAGCAAGAGTTCTACCGACTGGATTAGTCCTCAACAGAGGGAAACCAGTATACATCTGCGTTTGCTTTCTTATCTCTGTCTTTACATTATTTAGTTGTGATTATTATTCTGTGATCTTGCTGCTAACGTTTTTAATTAGCATTATTCCGCTGCCAACTCTATTTACCCCCCCTCTAGAGTATTCTACTTTACGATTTTGTTCCTACAATTGGTATCAGAGCTGGTGTTACAGGTAAAGCAAGGTAACATTTATTCATTTAATTAATTGTTATATAGATCACAGCACAACACATGGCAACTGTGAAATTCACAAGTGAAGGCCAGGCCACAAACAGACCTCCACTGTTTGATGGTACGAATTATACATATTGGAAAACACGGATGAGTTTCTTCTTGAAATCACTTGACTTTGATTTATGGTCTATTGTTATTGATGGCTATCAAAAGCCACCTCGTATAAATGTTGATGGAGTTTTAATTGAAAAACCCCATAACAGATATACAGAGGAAGAAAAGAAAAAGGCCAGTCTTGACGCACGTGCTATTAACGCTTCATTTTGTGCTTTAGACAGAACTGAATTTAACAGGGTGTCTATCTGCACAACTGCTAATGAAGTATGGAAGCTTCTTGAAGTCACACAAGAAGGCACGACTCAAGTCAAAGAATCAAAGGTCAGCAGACTTACTCAAGAGTATGAGGTGTTCAAGATGAAGCCCAACGAAATAGTTACTCAGATGTTCGAAAGATTCTTGGATATTATAAATCCTTTGTCCTCCCTAGGCAAAGATTACAGTAACCATGAAAAGATTCGCAAACTCCTACGAGCACTTACCAAGAACTGGATTCCAAAGGCTACTGCAATTATTGAAGGGAACGACCTCACAACAATGTCCCTCGAAGTACTCATGGATAAGCTACTCACTCATGAACTGGAGCTACAAGATTTTGAAGAGCCTGCACCAAAGGAGAAGATGATCGCTTTCAAGGCTCAGCACAGAAAAGCTGCTGAAGGTGATTCAGACAGCAGTGAATCTGATGTTGAAGATCAAGCACTCCTAGCAAGGAAATTCAAAAGATTCATGAGATATGAGAAAAAAGCCAAAAAAAAATAGCAGCAACAACTGGTATCAAGATGATGCTGTCTGCTATGGCTGCAAGAAGAAGGGACACATGAAGAAGGATTGTCCTACAAACTCATCATCAAGCAAGAAGAGCAACAGGTATGAGAAAGGGAACCTGAAGAGATCAACATCTCGAAAGTATGCCAACACCAGCATATGGCATAAAAGTGAAGCCAGCAACTCAGAAGATGAACAATCAGAAGACGCTGCAAACGTATGCTTTATGGCATCCGATCAGGTACCTACTGAACCTGTAGTTGATACATATGATGACTTCACCTTTGAGCAATTAGGAGATGCCCTCAGTGAACTGATAAGTGATTATAGGAAACTGCGTAGCAAATATCAGACCTCTAAGAAGGTACTCAAAGAGTACAAAGGTGAAATAGGAAGACTTACCGACCTACTAGCTGAGGTTAGAAATAATGTTAGTGAGTCTGGTGAGCTTTCTTCTACTAAGCTCTTATTACACGAGACTACCAAGTCATCTGAAGAGAAAGATAAGGTTATTGACCAACTGAAAGAAGAACTTTCTAAAGAGAAGAAAAGTCTTCAATGTGCACAAGTCAGAATGGAAGCACTCACGTCTGACTATACTAAGTTATATGACACTTCCAAAAGATTGGAAATTAGGTTAGGAAAACAGCCTGAGACTGCTGCTTCCTACCCTAACACGTGTCACTTACCGAAAAATCGGAACATTCCCAAACCAAACACTGTCAGACCTAACCATATCAAACCTTAACCCCAAAAGGATAAGCCCAAACAGGATTATAGGTATGCTTTCTTCTATACTAAAAAACCTAAACCTACCAACTATGCACATCACTCAGCTTTCAACACTCAACATGCACATTGTCATTATTGTGGCCTCATTGGTCATATTTCTCCTGCATGTAGAATCAGAAAGCTTGTTGATTTAAATATTTATGCATGGATACCAAAAGCTAACATTTCAGGACCCTACAAGAAATGGGTACCAAAAGTTTCATCTGCAAACAGTTTTGTAGGTGGAACACCTTTCACATGCTAAAAGCAAATGGATCCTCGACAGCGGTTGTTCACGGCATATGACCGGTGACGCTACATTATTTGCAACACTGTCGAAGAAAAAGAAGAAAGGTTATGTTTCCTCCGGTAATAACTTGAAAGGGTATATCATTGGTATCAGTGATGTTGGTAAATCTCCCTATCCTATGATTAAGGATGTCTGTCTGATTACCGAGTTGAAACATAATCTACTCAGCATAAGTCATTTAGCTGATCATGGTTATGGCATCAACTTTGGCAAAGACAAATGTACTATAGTTGATAGCTCAATTGGTAGTACTATCTTTGAAGGTATCAGGGAAGACAACATATATATTTTCTATTTGTTGGAAGAAACTAACATTTCAGGTAGATGCTTAATGGCTAAAAGTGATGAGAGTCATCTGTGGCATATGAGACTCGGTCACGCAAATATGGACACAATCTCAAGATTATCCACGAAGAAGCTAGTACTCGGTTTACCGAATATAACATTCAAGAAGGATTCGGTATGCAGCCAATGTGAAAAGAACAAAGCTACCAGATCCACATTCAAGTCAGTAAACGCAGTTTGTACTACTAGACCTCTATAATTGCTACATATGGACCTATTTTGTCCTAGCAGAGTTGCTAGCCTCGGAGGTAAGTTATATGCTTTTGTAATTGTAGATGATTACTCTAGATACACGTGGATATACTTCTTGACACGCAAGAATGATGCATTATCCGAATTTTTTGCCTTTTACAAGAAAGTACAGAATGAAAAAGGTTATATGATCACTCGTATTAGAAGTGATCATGGTGGCGAATTCGAGAATGTAGAGTTTGAGCAATTTTGTAACACACACGGTTTTGTACACGAGTTCTCCTGCCCTAGGACTCTACAACAAAATGGAGTTGTGGAACGTAAGAACAGAACTCTATCCGAAATGGCCAGAGTAATGTTAAACCAGTTTAGTCTACCCAAATATTTTTGGCTGAAGCTGTCAATCCAGCTTGTTTTGTTCTCAATAGAGTTCTAATTCGACCCAAATCGAAGAAGACTCCATTTGAGTTATGGTTTGATAGAATTCCATCAGTTTCATATTTTAGAATATTTGGTTGTAAATGCTTTATTCTTAATACAAAAGACAATTTGGGAAAGTTTGACAAAAAGGCCAATAAAGGTATATTTTTAGGTTATGCGGCCAAGAGCAAAGGATACAGAGTCTTCAACAAACGAACTATGATCATCGAAGAATCAATCAACGTCACCTTTGATGAATTGAATCAAATGACTATCGATAACAATGACGAAGATCTAACTGTACCAAGCTCAACACCAGCTGATTCTCAACCAAGCTCAGCACTAGCTGATCCTCCTAGAGAAGATCGAGGAATCAGCTACCTTCAGAGTCTGCCGAAAAGATTGAAATTTACAGCTGATCATCCAAAGGATTTGGTAATTGGTGATATTACCAAAGGTGTAAGTACTCGTACATCCAGTAGAGATATTGTTTCTAGTGTTGCATTCATTTCACAGCTAGAATCCAAAACTATTGATAAAGCATGTAGTGATAACTTTTGGATAGATGATATGCAAGAAGAATTAAACCAATTTGAACGGAATCAAGTTTGGGAACTTGTTCCCAAACCTATTAATCATCCGATCATTGGTACCCGTTGGGTATTCCGAAATAAACTGAACGAGAATTGTTTAGTGACTCGTAATAAGGCTCGACTCGTAGCTCAAGGATACAATCAGGAAGAAGGTATCGACTACGATGAGACTTATGTCCCAGTTGCGAGATTAGAATCCATTCGCATGTTATGTGCATTTGCATGTTTTTATAATTTCAAATTATTTCAAATGGATGTCAAGAGTGCATTTTTAAATGGTTTTATAAAAGAAGAAGTTTTTGTAGCACAACCTTCAGGTTTCACAGATTTTAAAAACCCTGATCATGTTTTCAAGTTGAAGAAAGCTTTGTACGGTTTAAAACAAGCCCCTTGTGCTTGGTATGATCGTCTAAGCACTTTCCTACTTGACAACGGTTTTTCAAAAGGCAAGGTTGACACTACACTTTTTATTAAATCTTTTAATGGTAAGCTTCTCTTAATACAAGTCTATGTTGATGATATTATATTTGGATCTACTGATGAATCTCTTTGTCAAGAATTCTCTAAGTGTATGCAGAATGAGTTTGAGATGAGCATGATGGAAGAGCTAAAATTCTTTCTCGGACTGCAAATTAAACAAACTGACAATGGGACATTCATAAATCAAGCCAAGTACACAAAAGATTTGCTAAAGAAGTTTGATCTGGACAATGTCAAACATATTGGCACTCCGATGGCAACTTCAACAAAGCTTGATATTGATGAACAAGGTAAGCCGGTCGACACACGTAAGTATCGAGGTACGATCGCTAGTTTACTTTATTTAACTGCTAGTCGTCCAGATATTATGTTTAGTGTTTGCCTGTGTGCACGTTTTCAAGCTAATCCAAAGGAATCACATCTGTGCGCAGTTAAGTGTATCTTTCGATACCTTAAGGGCACTTCTTCTGTTAGCTTATGGTATCCCAAAACTAAGTCCTTTGACCTTATTGGTTGCTCTGATGCAGATTTTGCTGGATGCAAAGTTGATAGAAAAATTACCAGCGACACATGTCATTTCTTAGGCAAGGCTTTAGACTCATGGTTTAGTAAAAAGCAAAATTTTGTAGCCCTATCAACAACAGAGGCTGAGTAAATCGTCGTAGGACGTTGTTGTGCTCAGATTTTGTAGATGAAACAAACCTTGGAAGACTATGATTTATTTTACACACACATTTCCATTTTCTGTGACAACACAAGCACTATTAATTTGACTAAAAATCTAGTATGTCACTCTCGTACTAAGCATATCGAGATTCAACATCATTTTCTTAGAGATCATCATCAGAATGGAGATATTGACCTTGTATACATAGACACTGAGAATCAATTAGCTGACATCTTCACAAAACCTCTAGCAGAAGATCGTTTCAATTATTTACGTCAAGAATTAGGAATTTTGGACGTCAATAATGTTAATTAATTATTTTTTATGATTATATTTCAATACGCAAAAACTGTGTTAGAGACAAGCCAATAAAGGGTCTGTCTGTCACCACAACTACGGTTGAAGCGAAGCGGTACTTAAGTGTTCTCCGGTGAACCTCCACCAGCTGGGACAGTACTCCTACAGCTAATCTGAGACAGTCGCTGAGTAACGAAAATTAATCTATAAAATAATATTAATTATATTAATTGAAGGTTGAAATTACTAATCTTTGAATTAAATTTTTGAAATGAGTCAATGAAAAAGAAAGTGGTAGAAACCAACTAACAGAACCCCTAGGCGAATTCGGCCAGAGTTCGGACCGAATTCGGCCCGAGTTCGGTTAGTGGTATCTGGTTATATAACCAGAACCCAAGAGCCTCTTCTTCTTCATTGCTTCTAAAACCATCTTCACAGCAACAACAGTCGCACGAAAGCTTTCAAAACCCTAGTTCTTCACCACTCCGTTTCTCCCTATCTACGTGGTGAAATCCATCCAAATTTTAGATTCGTGAGGAGATTGTTGTCCTCTACAACATACTTGAATCTCGGGAGGTATAACTCCGTATTTTTCCTTCTTTCAATTTCGTGCATATTTACTTTATTTGCACAATGCCACCTAAGGGATTCAACCCCTTCAAGAGGAAGAAGACGACCAATCCTAGTGAGGAAGGATCATCTTCAAATCCACCCACGGATTCCCTCTTTTCGCCAGTTCAATCGAGCGATGGTGCGTTCGATGGGTTTTATTTTCAAATCCTAGATCAAGCCCTTCTGTGGTATGGAGACTTCTCTATGAGATCCATATGCACAGGCGCTCCTATCAAATGGACTGTGTTTCCAGAACACCGCCCTTATTTTGAGGTATTAGGGTTATAATATTTTGTCAAACTTTGTTTTCAGGTAGCAACTAATGCCATTAGACTTTTCTATTTCAATATCGTACTAAACACGTTTGACGTAAGTACTCGTGTTGGCGGACTAGATATCAATTTCAATGATGTCCTCTTAGTGAAAATCCTTGGTATTCCTAACGAAGGTGAACCGCTTGTTGATATCACTGAATTTGATTTCCCCGACGGCACGACACTTGCTAGTTTCAAAGCTGAACTCTGTACCCCTGATCGAGTTCGCTCTGGAAAGTTCAAGACAAATAACTTGAACTTGTTTAGTTATGAATTGCACCGTATCATCTACTCCACTCTCCTTCCGAAGTCTACTTCAAAGGATGATGTCACATCACTTGAACTATCTGCTATGTATCACATTCTTAAGGGGATTCCTTTTTCTGCCCCTAAGACCATTATCCAGATAATGGGACATTGTCGTGCAAGAGATAGAAATCTCTCTTATGCGATGATTCTCCCACGTATCTTCCAGCATTTTGATATTGATCTGTCAACTTGTACTCAAGACCCTGAGCCCAAGTTTCTTAAGCTATCTCGTCGTAGTATGACTGCTGCTGCTCCTTCTAGCCTGAGACAAATACATGTCTGTGATGTTATTTTTTACTGTCTCTACCATCTGTCATAATTTTTGTGTGTTTCTTCACTGTTTGTTACTTATACATTGATTGCGGGGGAGCTTTCTCTTTTGCAATTATTTTGTTAAGTGACAACGGGGGAGAAATAAGGATCTAACATCTTTTCTTTTGAGACAATACAGGATATGTACAATTTTACTTTACTATTTTTGATTTGATTCCAAGCTTAGATGTTATATCATTCATAGTTTGTCAATTATCAAAATGGGGGAGATTGTTGGCCCATTGGTCATATGGTCAAACTGATTTTAATAATTGATCAAACTCTGTCTCGATACATGGTGCTAGTCAGGATATCTCGGACTCTTGGACATAATCAAGAACGGCCATCTACTCAGTTCAAGACCGAAGCGTTGTTTGCCTGTACGAGTCTGTATTTCTTTGAGCAATATATTTTTTCTTTTAATTGAGTCTAGAAATACTGTGTACACCGAGTCGTACTGGCAAATAGGCTATTCCAAAAAGATTTCAAAATGTTTTTAAAATGTCCTTAGTTTTGAAAAACATTCGTATTTACAAAAGCTCCAAAAAGGTTTTCAAAAAGGTTTTCAAAATTCCCCAAAAACTAATTTTAAAACCCTAATCTAACCCTGACAGAACTCGGCCAGAGTTCGGTTAGTGGCCGTTTTGTTTTTGAATTCCTTGGAACTTGGTCCTCCTGCAGTTGCGGATTTGACCGAGATTTCCTCATTGAGTTCTGTCCGAATTCTGCCCGAATTCTGCCAGAATTCTGTCTTTGGAACTCCTATAAATAGAGAAGGATTTCGATCATTTTAACTCACTCATTCACTTTCAATCTTCTCTCTACTTAAAGCTTTCAGTCTTCCAAAGAGTTTTTCTCGAGCTTTAATTTTCAGATCCTAAGCCAATTACAATCCTCTAGTCGATTTGCCAGTACGGTGCGGTCTAGAAGTTTCAGAGTGATTGTAATCAGAAGGCTTGATAGAAGAATACCTCTTCACAATTGAAGTTGGACAAGTTCTTCGTATCAAAGCTCGCGTTGTAGAAGTTGCAAGGACTTCGTAAGAAAACTTGCGATTTTGCCAAAAGTGGATTCAACTGGTAGCAAGAGTTCTACCGACTGGATTCATCCTCAACGGAGGAAAACCAGTATACATCGATGTCTTTGTGTTTGCTTTCTTATCTCTGCCTTTACATTATTTAGTTGTAATTATTATTCTGTGATCTTGCTGCTAACATTTTTTAATTAGCATTATTCCGCTGCCAACTCTATTCACCCCCCTCTAGAGTATTCTGCTTTACGATTTCGTTCCTACATACTGGAGAGCGGGGGCGTACAAAGCTAGCTACGCATAATGATGTGCAACCCACCTCACTATACGATCACGGCTATCTAGATACATGAGGGTTTAACTATAAGCCATCAGTCTCCTATGGTCATGAACAAGCCTATTGTCTTAATCTCAAGCAATATAATAACAGTTACAAGATGTCAGAACACCAAATATACAATAGTAAGGCGTCCCATACATTACATATTCGGATGATCATGAAGCTAGTCGTACAGAATGTCAAGACTAGCAAGAGTTTCAGTCATACATGATCAACCCTAGGATTTGTCAATCATGTTACAGCCCGTAGGCAGACAGTAAATAAAGGTACAATCGAGCTAAACACGCGCTCGTCGGCTAAACGCCTCAAAAGGATAATTTTACAATAAAGTGGAAGAACAAAAGAAATCCACTAGTTGCCAGGGTTACGCCTGGTGGTCACCATCTTGTTGGAAGATAGGTAGATCCTCTTGAGCTGCTCTGATATCTGGCCACACAAAACCAGCTGGGTCAGACCCCAGAAAGAGCAAGTGCCACAAAGGAGGCTTCACTTAGGAACTAAAAACCAGCATATCAGAAAAGATAATAAATAAGGTACTGATAATAACAGGAATAACAATAATAAATTGAGTACGAGGAAACCATTCAAGTAGCCAGGTTGCAACTCTTAAACCAAACAAGGACCGGAGTTGCAACCCTTCACCTGAATAGAAACCCGTCTCAAATACTGTTTGTAAGTAGTAAAACAATAAACGAAGAGAGGACACAGAACTGTTCCGGGAGCCAGGTTACAACCCTTAAACCAAACAAGGACCGGAGTTGTAACCCTTCGCCTGAACAGAACTGGACCCCTGATCTTTATTGCTAAGGCAAGCATAGATACCATGTTATTGAAGTAAGATAAAACATGACGAGCAAGGCATGGGGTGCAACAAGACAATAAACGAAGAGAGGACACAGAACTGCTCCGGGAGCCAGGTTACAACCCTTAAACCAAACAAGGACTGGGGTTGTAACCCTTCGCCTGAATAGAACTGGACCCCTGATCATTATTGTTAAGGCAAGCATAAGTAATCATGTCATGTCAAAACCTTGTACAGGATCAAGACAAGACTAAGCTGTGCTAGACTCCATCCAATCAATCATGGCCAAGCAATGAGTACGGCTTGATACTTTAACTAACTAGGGTTATCACAGGCCTAGTTACTAGCAAATGCAATGAGATTATCCCAACAGCCACAAGCCCGACGACCATCCAGGTTATCCAGGTCGTATATCCATTTATGAAGAGTGCACCACAGGACTGTGTGCTGAAATTGTGTCCTACTCGTCGGTAGGCTACAAGTCCACTTAGTGCGCCCAGATAATGGGATTGCTTGTAGCTGGGAAATCTCTCCATGACTACTGGAATTTCTAGTTATTAGCCTTAGTCCATTTCAGTAGGTACCCCTGACCGTGGTATTCAGGGATCCCTATCCTAGACATGATGCAAGACAATATTGGTTTATTTATACAAGCACAATCGTCCACGGTGTCCAGACCATTCATACTTGTTATGTCAGGCTAGCTGTCGTAACAGCATGTCGAGATAAATTATGTCAGGTTTACTTGTCAAGAGTGTGCCACGGCGGGCCATTATCGTGTCCATGGAACATATCAGAATTTACATGGCATAAGTATAAATGTGACATTTTTATTTAATAATAATAATAATAATATATAATAATAATAATAGAGAAAAAGACAGTAGAAGGAGCCATACAGCTAATTGGATTTATGCAGCAGAGAGCATGCGCGCTTATGCGGCTGAGGACTGCGCGCCTATGCGGCTCAGAAAGGATGAGCATATGCGGCTGGAAAAGGAGCAGTGCCATGCGGCTGGAACTGCGCGCTTATGCGGCTAAGAGACAGGTGAGCATATGCGGCTAGAACAAGAGCAGTGCCATGCCATGCGGCTGGAACTACGCGCTTATGCGGCTAAGAGACAGGTGAGCATATGCGGCTAGAACAAGAGCAGTGCCATGCGCCTGGAAAGTAATGTGGGCCTATGCGGCTAAAAGCACAGGGCGCATGCGGTTGGATCAATAAGTCCATGCGGCTAAGAGTAGCCTCGGCCTTATACGGCTGAGAAGGGTCAGGTCTTATGCGGCCAAGAAGGACAAGTCACATGCGGCTCGGGATGGAAGGGCTTATGCGACAAAAGTATGCAAGCTTATACGGCTGCGGGGAAGTGAGTATATGCGGCTGGAAGAGACGAGTCCATGTGCGTGGGCAGGGAAAAGCCATACGGCTCAAAAAGCCAAAGCCTTATGCGGCTAAGAAGACTATTGAGTTCATGCGGCTGCATTATGTCGAGGCCTTATGCGACAAGAGACTGAAGTACATGCGGCAGCGAAGCTCATGCGGCTCGGGGGTTTATGCGGCTAGGGAAGAGACTTGCCGCATGAAGAAACTCATGCGGTCAAGCACTGTTCTTCTTCACCAAATTTCCGAGAAGGAGAACCATGAAGGCCAAGTTTCCAAGTTCCATAATTCCATCATCCAGAGTTAGAATCCAGACTTCCATAGGTCAAAATAGGGCAGAATAAAATTCCCTACAACATGGAACCATAAAAACTTGGAAATAACAATGTTAAGTAGATCAAAACCCAAGAAATTCGAAAATACAATAAACTTAGATCTACACAAATTGAACCATGGAAATTAGAAATGCTAAGTATTAAAGTGTGTTAGAATCTCATGATGAAGAGAAAAAAATAGAGTTCCTCCATGAAGTAAGCTGCACTTGCCTAAGCCCTACGCCCTGGTAGGTGAAGAAGTAATGATGGAGAAGAATAAGTAATACAGAGAATTAATGAGGAGAGAGAGGGTTGGGTGGCTATAAATGGAATGGAGTAGGGGTAAGTGGGGTTTGGTTCACATAAAACCAAGCCAAACTGAGCCGAGCCAACCAAGCTAAACCAATCAATGAAATGCCAATAATACATCAAGCAGGGAGACATATAATACGTATCAAAATACATACACGTATACCAAGATACGTAATACGAACCACAGGTATTACAGCATTCAATGCTTTGTAGTCGATACACATGCGCACTGTCCCATCTTTCTTAGGCACAAAAAGAACGGGTGCTCCCCATGGTGATGGACTAGCACGAATAAAGCCCTTCTCCAATAAGTCATCAATCTGCATCTTTATCTCTACCAACTCCTTGGGTGCCAGACGATATACTCGAGATGAAATAGGCTCCGCTCCAGGAATAAGCTCAATAGAAAACTCAATGTCTCGATCAGGTGGCAGTTCTGGCAATTCCTCGGGGAATACATCCTCGAACTCGGTGATAATAGGGTGCTGAGGGGTGTCATGCATCATCTTATGAGTCCCCGATGCGGGTGCATCACAACTCTCTCCGTCTTCTTTGGTGAACTCAAACTCTGTCGCTTTCGGTGGTCTGAAGATAATACTGCTCCTATGGCAGTCTATGAGAGCGAAATACTGGCTCAACCAGTCCATTCCAAGAACCACATCAAATGTCGGCATAGGGAATACAAGAAGTCGTGCCATCATCTCTCTGCCACTTATTACTACAGGAAAAAGTCTACAAACACCACTAACAGGTACAACTCCTCCTCCAGTGAGGATTTTAACATTCTTAGCTAAGGGTGTGATGGGAATACTGTGTATATGGCAAAACTAGTGTCTATAAATGAATGTGTGGCTTCAGTATCAAATAATGTAATAGCAGGAAAAGATGCAACTAAAACCATACCTGCTATAACGTCTGCCTCTGTCTCTATATCCTCAATAACAAGTGAGAATAACTGCCCATAATTTTGTCCTGGTCCCTGAGCTCTGGCCTTGTTGTACTGTATGCCTTGGGGAGGCAATGGTGGACGAGGTGCTCCTGCTACGGGCCGTGGTGCTGGAAGAGCTGGGGCTGTAGGCCTCGGGTTCTGCCGAGCATGTACTATCGTCTGTTGCTCCGGACAGTCCTTGAGCATATGCTGATTGGATCCACATCTCAAGCACAATCTAAGGCGAGTCCTACAATCGTTCTGGAGATGTCCTTGCTTTCCACAGTAATGGCAAATGGGCTTCTGATAAGGTGAGGGCCTCTGCTGGAACTGTCCTGTGGCCCTCCTAATAGGTCCACTCTGAGTAGCTCGGGCTGGTGTAACTGCTGGTGTATGACGTCTCGAGGTCTGCTGCTGCTCCTTGCGAAGAATCTCCTGAGCATGAGCTTCTTCCAGGACAGCTGAATGGGAGACTCAAGACTGGGTAGTCGTATAAGACTTGAGCTCTGGTACAAGCCCCTGGTGAAATCTCCTTACCTTCTCTAACTCCGTCGGAATCAATCCTGTACCAAATCGACTCCGGCGATTGAACTCTGAGTCATACTCATCAACTGTCATATTCCCTTGCTTCAGATAAAGGAACTGGTCATAGAGACCATCTCGAACATGAATAGGGAAGAATCTCTCATAAAATGCATCATAGAACTGCTTCCAGGTGATCCTAGTGCCTAATCGTCTCTCTTCCGCCTTCCACCAGTGGTGAGCATTATCTTCTAATAGTAGGTCCACTGCTGTCATCCAATCTCGAGCTGGTAACTGGGATGCCTTCAGTAGCTTCTCTGTACTAATAAGCCACTGTGACACCTCTAATGGCTTCTTCGTTCCTCTAAAGGCCTTGGGGTTCATATCTGTGAAATTCTTGATAGAACCTTCATAAGGATGTAGAGCCGGTACTGGTGCTGGTACTGGAGGTGGTGGTGGAGGTCTAGCCAATGCTTCCATCATTGTCTGTCTCATCAGCTCAGTCTGCTGCCACTTAGCCTGCATTATGGCGTACATAAATTGAGAAGTATGGGTCCCATCAGTCAGTGGTGGAGGCATCTGAGGTCCCGACTGTGAGGGAAACTGCTGAGGGAATGGTGGCGGTGGTGGTAGTGGTACATTCCCTTTCGGTGGCATGGTAGTGGTCTGTCCAGCTTGGCTGCCTGGGGGTGCTGTGATCTCTGGGTACTTTGTCGTCGGTGTCGTAGTAGGTTGCAACTGTCCTGGCTGGTATGGTGTCGCTGGAGTCATTAGAGGATTCTATCCCTCCGGAGTAGCCTCTTCACCAGATGTGAGGGCCAAGGCAGAAGTGCGTCCGCTTCTTAAATGCATAATGTTGGCACGAGGAAGATAAGTTGTATTAGAAAAGATTAGATATGAGGTAAATTAAATAATCAAGGAAGTTTCGAAAAGATTGGAAGTCAAGAGGTAGTACTAGTTCTGGATGAGATATTCATATTCCTATATGCAAGCTTGTTGGGCACAGTCATGTAACCCAACAATATTAACGTAAACCTGCATGGGCCACCACAAAAATATGTCCAGTACCAAAATACGTAGGACCAAGTACGTGAACATGCCAGCTGCACATATACGAAGAATACTCCAATAGATGAAATCCTCCTATATGCACATAAGCTGTAAATAAAATAATAACAGGCCAGAATAACATAATCTAATCTCATCACAGCTCAACACAGAAGATAATAGAGTCCAAATATATAAATAAGAGTATCAAAAGATAGCCGGGTGAACATGTTCACTCCAAACAGTTATGAAAAATAGTCTCACAAGATCGGAGTCCAACCTCCGCAAAATAGAAAGAAAAGAGATGTAAAAATAATGTCCACTAATGTCTCAAATAAACAATAGACTAGAAATCAGTAGGGACTGCCTCGCCATCAATGTAGGATAGCTCCAACGCCGCTCCGTACTCTTGTGGAAAATCGTCTAACCCTGGACAGATAACCAGGTCCTCAGAGGGACGTAGCAAGATACAAGAAAACACCATGCCATATAAACTGTGATAATATAATAAGAGAAAAAGGTATGCATGCAATCGGGTTCCTGACCATTCTATTGTGAATATGCAGTTGAGATACAATCCTTCGACGCATGAGCCCTGGCTGTAAATGGGATCGACATAGTTCCCTTAAAGGGCACCAGGGGACTACGTCCATAATGCTCGGGAAGCGTCAGTGGGCATCATGTGCAAGGGGCTACGTCCATAACGCTCTAGAAAACGTCAGAGGGCACCTGGAGCGCACAGGTAATCAGGGAAGTACAAAGAAGCCCATACGTCAGGTATTGTTCTCCCCACCTAATGCTTAGTATCATTGTCTCCATGACTGATATGAACCTCTAGTAACCGCCAAGTCTTCTAACATGCAATTCTATTGGCAGTTACTCCTATCCGTCGCACGCTCCGTACGTATCGGTAGCCAGCCGACTACGCGGGTACGTGTCCTACATGTTACTCATAACACGTGGTAAAGCAAGTGTTAAGGCCGCATGAGATATACCAATACCTCATCATCAATGGAAGGTCACTAGACTAAGTCAATGTAAGAGAAATAAATAAAAGCGTAAAAAACGACCGATAGAGTCATTTGCACCCAAGTGTGACTTGGACGCACAGTTTAAATATCAAGAAATAAGAAATACTGAAAATAACAACTAAAAATAAGAATACAATAATCACATAGTAGGGTGGCAAGGTATCTTGCCTGATGGTGCAAAGTGGCAAGTCCAGGTAATCACAATGTCAGCCAAGAAACGTCACAATCTCCAAACAACTACGGATGCTAAAACAAACATCAAAAACGTACTCGGTCTAAAAGATATATCTAGGAAACGCCTGTCCAAAAGTCTAATTCTGGAACAGAGGCAAAATTGTAATTTTGGGTCAAAATGATATCCGTCGTTGGACCCGCTTTGCACCAAAATGCGTGCCAAAGTCTATGGTCTCTAAAGTCATCAAACTACATGTCTACAGATTCAGTTTGAGGAGAGGAACTCAACGGTATGTCCAGTTTTGGATTCCGATGAGCCGTGTACAAAATCGCCCGTTTGAGTGGGTCACGGGCCCGCCAAAAAGGGGTTCCGATTCGACCTTCTCAGAATCGAACCAAACTTGGCACACAGGACTAAAATTTCAATTCGGACCTGTTGGCACAAGTTTCGGCTAGAATCGACGACTGTACACGAAGTTAGGACGAAGTTTGCAAATTGGCGATACGGGGGTATCTTGACGGATACATACTGATTTCGTCGCACACACACGACGAAACTGAGTTCCGTCAGTTCCCACACTTCGGCAACGTCCATATGCGCCTTTCGATGCATATAGCGTGCGACCACGTTGCCCGGTTTGTCGGGGCGCACGCCGTATCGGACAGAATTCTAAAATTTTTAAAACAGAGTTGGCACGTTTTTCTTGATTTTTAAATCGGTATTTCTTGATGTCTAAAAGACGAATTTAAACTCTGTAAACAGCGTCTAAAAGGTGTATAGGTTGTCCAAAGGTTTGCGCAATTAGTTTTCCAAAACTCGTGATCATCTGATCGAAATTTTGTGTCAAACAGGGCTTGGTTAAAGGAAAAATTCTGCTCCTAAACTGTGTTAATTCCTGAACTTTTGGGAATTTACAAAAATTGTAGTAAGCCATTAGAGGAATTATAATTGAAGGGACTTGTAGGGGGTCAACTGGGCTACTTATACAAATTTACAGATCACTTTTTCATCAAACGTAGAGGAAGAAAGGTGGGGTCGAAGTCGATTACCTTGCGGTTGATCGAAACAGGGCTTCCTCTGTTCCACGCAAACGCGACTCCGGCGATGTCTCCGGTCAACGACAACGGTTCGCCGGAGGCTGGTGTGTGCGCGGGGAGGTTGGCGGCCTTGGGGTCAAGGGGTATTGGATCACGAGAGAGGGAGTTAGGGTTTAGGCTTCGAGCAACTATATACTGCTGCAGCTGTTGTTTCTTATTCCTTCTCTGCTTCGGACGTCCACGCGCGGGTTCGGGTTGGCCCAACTCGTGGATTGAGCCTGTGGCTACCTGTGGGTTGGGCTGGCTTTAAAAGTTTTTTATTATTTCTAATCACATAAGTCTCCATGCATGCAGCAATCACCAATGATGTAGTGAATCAGCCTGGCCGCCCCTTTGCTGGGGTATTGGTCGGGCCCCACTATTTTTTTTTCTTTTTTTTAAACTATTATATATATATATATATATATATATATATATATATATATAAAATATATATATATATATATATATATATATATATATATACTAGTCATAACCCGTGCCCATAGGGCATGGTTCATTTAAGGTATTCCCCCTCAAAATCTTGGATTCTGCATAAAACCCCACTCTCAATAATGCTCATCCACAACCATTATGAGGCCCCCATCAAAATATTAAATCCCAACCATCAAAATATTAAATCCCCATCTTTGGATTCCCCATAAAACCCTACTCCCAATAATGCTCTTCCCCATAAAACCCCACTCCCAATAATGCTCTTCCCCATAAAACCCCACAACCGTTGATTCACCAAGATTAAATCCCAACCACTCTTTATCTTGGCACAGTCAGTCCTAGGATTCAAAAACCTTTGTGTTTTGTATAAGATATATATATATATATATATATATATATATATATATATATATATATATATATATATATATATATATATTTTACATGTAAATAAACTTTATATATTTGACAAGGTATACTTGTCTGATTAATCTGATTCTGTGCTGAATTGCCGGTTGCAAGTGTCTTAGTCCATGCCTAAAGATAAATCAAAATCTAATATATTAACAATGGATCATACTATAAGTTTAGTCATTTAATTCTTATTTACCATTATATATTTTTTTTAATCCAAAACAGATCTTTATTCAATGAAGGAAAGAGTGCAAAAAAACACTAAGTGTGCCTACATTTGATAGTAGCCTTCTCCACTTATCTGTGGACTTCATTGATCAACATAGTAGTAGAGAAACCCGAATTTTCATATCTATTCTTGTTCCTACTCTTCCAAAGAACCCAGATCACCGCTGCTGCAACAATCGCCTTCTTGTGCTTGTTATTCTTTCTCCACCAATCCCGCAGCCTCTCAATGAGAGTCCTTCCTCTGTCCCGAACCTTGTAGATTAAATGAATAGCTCCCCAAACACCCTTAGCCAATTCTCTTTTATGCAAAATGTGTTCCAAAGTCTCAATATCACTGATGAGGCAGCAGTGACATTTCGAAGCAAGACTAAAACCCAGTCGTGCGATGTTGTCATCTGTAGGAAGTTTGTTGTGCAAAGTCCTCCAAAGAAGAACTGTCCATTTGATCGGTATACATGTGCTCCAGATATGCGCAAAGTCTGGCAATATAGGTTGCTGGATCCGAGCAATGTCCCATGCCGAAGCCACAGTGAACTTCCTGGCTTGAATACCCCAGCTCCAGGTGTCTCCGATCGGATACATATTGTGTTGCGCCATATCTCTACCCGCAATAAGTCTCTTCCAAACATGAGAGGCATTAGAGGTTATGCGAACATCAATAGGAGAAGCAATAGAACAGTACTTCACCGTAAAGAATGTCGTCCAAAGACTGGTTTGGGTCATAAACTTCCACCATAGCTTAATAGTGAAAGCATTCATCATATCCTCTAACCTTTTGATTCCAAGGCCTCCTTCTTGTTTAGTTCTAGCAATACGGTCCCATCCTAGCCACGTTCTCTTAGCAAGTCCGTTCTGAGCTCCCCAAAAGAAGCTGGAGAACATGCTTTCCATACGACGAAGAACTGCTACGGGCAGATTACATGCTGCCAAAGTGTATACTGGAATGGATGTCAAGACCGCCTTGATCAACACAAGCTTTCCACCTGGAGATAGGATTTTGTTATGCCAACCCTCTAACTTAATCCTGATACGATTGAGAAGCTCCTCGTACATTCCCCCATTGCGTTGCCCAGCCATGAGAGGACAGCCGAGATATGTGAATGGTGGCACACCAATCTGAAAACTAGTTCTAGCAGCCAGCTCCTCACCTCTCTCTGTCAGAATATTCTTTGATATGTAAACAGAGGATTTAGCCTTGTTGATTAACTGCCCCGAGATAGCCTCATAAGTAGACAAAAGATCTATAATCTTCAAGACCGAACGAAGATCTCCAGCCGAGAATAGAAGAAGGTCATCCGTATATGCCAAATAAGTGATCGCAGGACAACCACGAGGAGATGAAAACGACGAAAACCCTTCTGTATCAGTCAACTTCTTCAGGCTACGCAATATAACCTCAGCCGCTATGATGAACAATGCTGATGATAAGGGATCCCCTTGTCGAACGCCGCGGAAGGATTGGAAGTATTCAGTAGATTCACCATTAATCAATGGCGCATACCAAACATTGTTCACTAGGCGTAACATCATGTCCACCCATTTGTTATGAAAACCAAAGCGACGAAGCACCTTCAAAAGAAATCTCCAATCAACCCTATCATATGCTTTCGTCATATCAAGTTTGATAGCAGCATTCCCGCCCCTATGCTTCTTGTTCATTCTCGCCATCATTTCCTGAGCTAGCAATATGTTATCAACTATCTCTCTACCTTGAACAAAACCACTTTGCTCCTGTGAGATAAGATTAGGAAGAAGAGGAGCAAGGCGACGAGATAGAAGCTTGGAAATTATTTTGTTCATAACCGAACACAAACTAATTGGCCTATAATCACCAAAAGTATATATATATATATATATATATATATATATATATATATATATATATATATATATATATATATATATATAGCCCCCAAAAAAAATATATATATATATAGCCCCCAAAAATTACAACAAAAATTTCTATAAATCCAAATTCTATTTCTAAAATAATTAACTAAATATCATATCTTATTTATATATGTGTGTAACCATGACTTGTTACCCATAATATGTAAATGCCCAAATATGGTTAAAAGCCATTTAATTAATAACAAAATACTAAAATAAAATATAGGTATACTTTAAAAGGAAGGAAAATTTAGGGAGGAGGTTTACATCATCCGACTCCCAAAGTCAAGAGCCAAAGCCCATCATAGAGCCGATGGTGATCCAATTGCTAAAATCCATCCGAAGACAATCGGAAGACACAAAATCCCTTGCCGAGCCAATTGTCACCCGTCTTCCCAAGACGAGCCTGCAACTAAATGTCGATCCGACATACTCAGGCAAGCCAATATTTCAAGTTCGACCCTTGGTGGTCAAGTTGCCCAAGACGGCATCCCAATCTTTGGGATCGCAGGGGGTAGTCGAAGAGGACGTAGAACTCGCCGAATACCTGGTGGCACAGATAGATAGTACCTCTCCTGATGATGTAATCCCCATGGACAGAGTTCCTTATCTCATCAATAAAAGGCTGCCGATTTAGAAAAAATAAAAAAACATATACTACCTAGAGTGTCGAGTTATGTACATCAGGTACCCCTGAACTTGCACTCTGTTCTTCCCCCCGAGGGGACTCGCATTGCATCTCTATGAGTGACAAGTCATGTATATTGATACCTCTGAACTTTCGCTTTGATGTTTCGACTACCATATATCATGCCCATATCACCCCTGTTGGGTTCTGTCTCAAAATCTATTACCCGCACCACCAGTGCGCAGAAGGGTAATAGGTCCACAAAACTTATCCTAATCTATTGCTTGCACCATCAGTGCACAAAAAGGGTAATAGGTCCACAAAATTCCCCCGACGAGAAAAACAACCACGTCCATATTACCTCTGAGTTGTTTTCCCATCCATCACTGACAAATCACCCAATACATAGAACTACCACGTTCATAACACCTTTGAGTTGTTCTGTGTATCCCCATTTGTCCTACTCCTACCACGTCCTCATTACCTCTGAGTAGGGAGGCTCTACATCAGACCCATATTTACCACGTCCTCATTACCTCTGAGTAAATATGTCGGTCTTCTCTCCGCTTGTTATCAGTACTCGCATCGCAAGTACACAAAAATGGTAATAAGTCTACAATAATTATCCTAATCTATTACTCGCACCATTGGTGTATCAAAGAGTAGTAGGTCCAAAAAATATCTTTCAAGTATATTTGCTCGTATTTTCAAAAAAATGCACAAAAGGGCAATAGGTCCACAAAAGTCCCCCCAGGGGATATTCTTCATCAAAATGCTATTACAAGCTCCTCGGAGCGAAGTGAATGTATTATGCTCCATCACAAAAAAAAGAAAAAAAAGGAGAGGAAAAGCAAAGTCCACTACTCATCAACAACACACAACTTTCTAAGAATGCCCTCCAGCTATGCAGTTGAGCGCTCAATTCTCAGTTTGACTCGACGTTCAGCTTCCTGGGATAACATTTCGATGTCCTCCAGATGCGCATGAGCCTGTCAATTTTCTTCTAATTTCTTCAGTGCTCCATCAAAAGCAGTAGAGGCTCGGGTGACTTCATCAGTCTCCTACCAGATTTTCTCACTCTCTGACGAGTGGCTTGGAGCTCAGTCCCCAGAGATGTTAGCCTAGCCTGGAGCTGCTCGTTAGTTTTGGCCATAGTACGAGTAATGGTCTCCTCAAGAGTCAAGCAAATCTCTCCCTTCCGGCTCAGCTTGTCATACTTAAGGGACAACTTCTGGAGGTCCTTCTCCAAGAAGGGCTTGGTCGACTCTTGAATAGTGTTCACCTTTTCCACGGCTGATATAAGAAAAGCACGCTCCTGCTCCACCACGGCAGACATATCGACTTGCCGCAGTTTCTGTAACTAGATTAGGCACTGATTAGCCTCTGCCAGCTTGGGCTCCAGAAGGACGGCCACCCATTCTCCACCCGGAAGCATCATCAGCAGGGCAATCTGCCCTTGGGCGCAGTGGTGGGCCACGACAAATGGAGTCCCTCTCCTTAAAGCAGCCTCGACCCCTCCTTTCAAGTGACGATAAAAGCTCTCGACTATGTCCCTTGACGATTCATCCAAATTCTCCAGAGAGGACGGAGTCGAAGGGATAGCACCTAAGGAAGTTGAAGGCGTCCGGGAAGGAGGCACACTCATGCTTGATAATCATGTCAAAAGGGTAACAAATTTTGAGCAATGAGACTCCCGTACAGCAGTGATCTCCTCTTCCGCAACCCAAAAAAGCTGAAGACTAGACAGAGCGGCGAGTTCAGTCTCTGGGGAAGAGGCAGCTTCAACCAACCCTGTACCCACCGATGCTGGTATAGGAACCGTCGTCTCTGTCGTTGGTGGTATAAGGGGCTCTAAACTCAGCTCAGCAGGGTTCTTTTCGATTTGAAGGAGGGGAGGTCCATTTCTTCTCTACGGCAGGAGGTCTGCCCCGACGTCATCCGCTATCCCCTTCTCCGCGGTCATATCCAATATCATTAGTAGAGAGGCAGGGCCTGTAGGTCTATAACAACCAACAATCAGCTCGACTCGAAGGATATGAAGAAGGAGCGAATGAACTTCTTCGTCGGTAAGAATATGACATAACTTACCAGGGGAGGGCGGTGGAGTCTACAACTCGCTTTGGACAGTCATGATTCCTCCCACTGCCCCTATATCCTCCTCTACAGCAACATCCAAATTTTTTGCATCTGTCACTCCAGCCCCGATCAATCCAAAAGGAGGTGAAGTTGGGTCGGTTGCGACCAATCGTGACCCTGTAGGCTCGATATTTGATTATATAAAACTGGAGCCTTCTTCGACCAGGGTGCCCATAACTGGAGAAGTCTCAAAAGCAGCACTGGGCTCCGGAGGGTTTATGTCTTCAAAAGCCTGCACGAAAGAGAGGGAGAGAAACAATAAGTTAAAATACCAGAAGTAACACGGTAGTCGGCCGAAATAAAATTTACCTCCGAGAGGGTTTCAGCATCACTGCCCTCTCCAACAAGGTCAGAACCTCGATTCTTAAACGCGACCCATTTTTGAGAACGAGGCCAATTAGCAAAAGAGGGTCTGCACTTACTTCGCTTAAGCGAAGGACTCGACACAGGGGAAGGCAAGCGCGTCACCAGAGTATTTGTAGGAGGCAACAGATCGTTGTACTCATCCTCCTCTTTTATATCAGTAGAATCGAAATAGAGATTGCAATGGCCTTCGTCTTCCCTGCCCTGTTCCTCTTTTTGGACTCCTTACACTTTTCTGCCAGCTTAGTACCGGTTATAAAACTTGTACTCGCATCGAAATTGTGGGGAGGCCCATTCATGGAGACGTGGTAGAGGGCTGCCATGTACGAGATGCGTACTAAACCCCTGGTATCAGGAAGAGAGAAGATGGTCTGGGTACAGACAACACTATAATAATGCCAGGCCCGAATACCATCTAAGACGCTGCCCTCATAACCCAAGGGGGACTCGGGTTGTCTAAAAATAATTAAAAATACCCAAATTGTCTAGAGTACCGGCTGGGCAAATAAGGTTCCAAGAAGGCAACGTTACGGTTGCGGAACACCAGATGCACAGGATAGATATTTTGGAACCAGTAGAACATTTTCTCGGATAAAATCTGGGACGCGATACTGCCATCAAGATGAAGACGCCTCATTTCCTCATCAGTGAAAGGCGAGACCGACATAAAGAAGGAATAGTTGTCTACCCGTGCGAGCATAACACGACATTGGAACATGGTCAAACATGTCTAAGGCATATCATGATATTGATAAATGAATGCATCGTGAATCATCGTGTTCCCCTCAGGTCCAGGTCACATCAGAGAGGGGCAGTGCATTAACAGCCACCCCATCAGATAATGATAGGATAGCTCAATTCGGTAGAAATTCTTCGTAATGTCACGAGCTATGGTTCTGGCCGTAAATATGCGAAGACCCCGATGGATGCTGCATACCATGGCTGGGTGTAGAGCTAGCCTGCCTCCGAAAATGAACTTGACAGCAGGAAGGATCAGGTTGCGGCTGATTCTCTCAATCGAACCAGCACCCCCCGAGACCACACAAATCCTTAGCCATATCATCAAAAATCTAGCCAAGATGGCTTTATTGGACAAGGGTTGGATATCTTGATAGAAGTAGCTGAATGTGTCGGACTGGTTTCCGAATCTGTCACCAGAAGCTTTAGTTCTCTTGGCACTTTGTACCTGAGCATCCACTCCCGCATGAGTCTGGGGGCTCCGAGGGACAACCCGGCCCGAGGCGCCAAGGTCGAACAAGTAACTGATCCAGGCCTTGGTGTGAGGAAGGGTCCCCTCAGAACTTTCATCCTTCTTTTTTGACATTTGTTGACAGGTGCTATGATGACATAACACCTCCCGGTAAACGACAAGGAACCCGGAAAACTGCCGCTCTGTTTGCCATTGATTATCAAAGAACAGAACAGTTTTATGGGAGGACTGAACTTTAATTCACAATTACAAACTCGCTTGTACAAAGAGAGCCTAGGAACAAAGCCTAGAAAAAGCAATCTAAGTACAATTGTTTAATTTGGATTCTGGAGGGTGACGGTAGAGGCTCGGGAAAGAGCTATCAACTCTGTCTTACTCTTTGGACGATCGAACGCAACCTCGGCTCTGGCGAAGAAATTCTCTCTCTCTGCTCGGATCTGTCTCTGTGTTACTCTATGTGTGTACAAAGGAATGATCACATGCTATTTATAGGAGTTTGTGATGAGTGGGGTGTACAGTCACGTGGCCACATCCTCGTAACTGCGCCTTGAGAAGTGGGCAGTTGGGGATTGGTTAAGATTAATCTTGATCTGTTTGTTGCAAAAATCTGGACATTTATGATCTGTTGGTTGCAATAAATTCGAGTTGTTGAAGACTTAGTCAACTTCTGCCACGTGTCCCAACTGCCACTATGTTGCGAGCCGCATGAAGGACTATTCCCATGTCTGAGCAGCATGAAGGTGGCCTCATAACCGAGCCGCATGAGGGTGGCCTCATGTCTGAGCCGCATGAAGGCCACACAGGCGATCCGTATAGAGAACTTTCTTTGGACTTTGTGAATTGTGTCCGACATCATAAAAATTCTCTCTTCTTTTTATGAGCATGTCGTATCTCTTCTTTATGTCAGAGCCATCATGTCAGAGCTGTCACTTTGTGTCAGAGCATTAATGGCCAGCTGTATGGGCCTATTTCGAACCGCATAAGGCCACGTAGTTTTTTCTGAGCTGCATGAAACTATCTGAGCCGCATGAAGCTCTTTGAGCCTCATAAAGCTCTCAGAGATTTTTGAGCCGCATGAAACTCCCCAAGTTTTGAGCCGCATGGAGTTTCATATAGATTCTGGGCCGCATAAGAATTATTATTCTTTTCCATGCTTCTATAAGACTCCCTTCAAAGTTTTCAATTTGTAAAATTAAAATACTTTGAATAAGAAGCATGGGTATGTCCGCATAAGCTCTTCATGCTGCATAGACTTCTTTGGCCGCATAGGCTTCTCTGGCCGCATAGTCTTCTCTGGCCGTATAGACTTCTCTGGCCGCATGCTGGTCCTTGTGCCACGTAGGCATCTCATTAATTGTTCTTGATTTATTTTGATTTTAAAGCCGTCTTCTGGATATGATCCCAAGAGTCGACATTAAATATTTAGATTTGCCTTGATGATTCTGAGCATTCTTTTTTGTATTAAAGGGGATAGAATCCCAAGGGTCGGCTTTATCTTCTAGGCAGCACGAAATCCGAAGTGCCTATCGGTTCACATGCCCCTGTCAGCCTATAAATATGAGCAATTTTTGAAGAGAGAGATTCTTTAGTCTCTTCTTTCTTCAAGTTTTCTTGTCCTAGTCGCCGTCTCTCCTTCTCCTTCGGTCATCAATGGCTCCTAAGGCTTCCTCCAGTGCTGCGGCGAAGGGCAAAGGAGTTGCATCCTCGTCAGCGATCCCAGTTCACCCCGACGTTCATCCTGCCATTGACGGTAAGAATGTTGAAAGAAAACTGCATGGATTCAAACCCTAACCATAATGGCTATGTCACATGTTTTATGCGCGAGCCTTTCTCTTTGGCATATTCTTCGTCTTCATTGAACTGTTTAAGTTTGGTGTGATGAATCCGTATATGCTGTGCTGTGTGGGCCGCATGAACGTCTTATGTCCGAGCCGCATGGGGTATGCCTCATGTCCGAGCCGTATGAGAGTTGCTTCATGTCCGAGCCGCATGAGAGTTGCTTCATGTTCGAGCCGCATGAGAGTTTTCTCATGACCGAGCCGCATGAGAGTTATCTCGTGGCCGTATAAGCACCCTAGGAACTGGGCCGCATGAAGACCCACCAAACAAAACTGCATAAGCTCCTTATAAACTGGGCCGCATAAAGACCCACCTAATCTGAGCCGCATAAGCTCCTTTAAACCAGGCCGCATAAAGACTTACCTAATCAGAGCCGCATAAGCTCAGAACACACTAAGTGGTTTTCTCTGGCCATCTTCTAATTTATTTCTTTTGTCTTTTTTCAGTAAAGTTGCCAGTCAATCCTGCAGGAGAACTCTTGGTAGATCGAGCCCAATCTGCTATGGGTGTGAGGTTCGACCATTTAGTTGATTATGTGTCGAACCAGTTTTCCAAAGATGAACCTGAGGAGAGGCTGAGAGATATCAAAAACCAGTCCTTCTACTTTCTCTCGGACATGATGAACTCAGGGAAATTGGGGGGCAAACACCTGAAACCTGTGTTTCTATTTGGGGATGCCCTGACTATAAAGAACCCTAACGTTTTAGAAATATCTAAAAGTTGGAGTTTTTCTTCTAGCGGGATGGCGATCCACATTCCTCAGATGGAGCGTCACTTCCCACTGTCGTGGTTCAACATGCTGCCAATGGACAGAAAAATGGTAGACTCCTTGACTCTGAGCCGGCAGGGGATGCTTGTGGGTGATATTCACTACAACAAAAATATGGGGTCGGTGGTCGCGAACAGGACACCGATCAGCTGCTATGTGATGGGGTTGGCCCCGGATAGCTTCTTAAATGTGCAGGGTCCCAACTTTCGGTTCTCTCAGGCTGACACTTTTATGAACCAGCTTGCTCAGAAGGGGTCCTACCCCACTGGTCGGTTGGCACTGCTGAATTAGATAAACCCCATCCCTTAGTGGACCAACTTAACCATATGGATTTTACAGACATACGAGAATCTCCTGCGCGAGATTGGCCTCTATCATGCCATTCGGGGCACCTGTTATGGTCTGCCCATAAACAAAAAGCTCTTCATGGCTCTTCTTGAAATGTACAACCGCAGAACGGGGACCTTCTTTACCCCTGGAGGGGAGATAGGGCTCGCTCTCCACGAGATGCGTGAAGTCTCCAGGCTGCCCTGGGGAAATGAAGCCTTCGAAGCGTATACCCCACGAATAAAGAGTTTGAGGAGTTGGAGCAGCGGTTCCCGGGCTTTGTTGCCGTCTACCGGGAATTGCTGTGTCACCACAGCACGTGCCAGCTGATGTCAAAGAAGAAGAACGACAGCTCGAAAGGGAACCTTCCTCATACGAAGGCCTGGCTCAGTTACCTTTTTAAGCTCGGCGCCTCAGGCCGGGTTTCTCCCCGAAGTCCTCGAACCCGGGGGGAGGTGCAGGACCAGGTGTCGACCGCCAAAAGGGTAAAAACCACAAGTGACAGATTTGGGAGTCAATCTGACTCTTTTACTTATTTTTATCAGGATACTCAGCAATTGTCCGAGAAGGCTCTTCTGGCGGGATTTCTGATGGTATGGCTGCGGAACTGCGTAGTTTTGGGAGGGGCTGGTTCTATTGAGAGGATCAGCCATAACTTTATCCTCTCCACTGTGAAGCTAGTCTTTGGGGCCAGACTAGCTCTCCTTTCTGCCATGGTATGGAGCATACACCGTGGCCTCTGCACTTTCTCGTCCAAGGTCATTGCCCGTGATATGGTGAAGGACTTTGAACGAATCGAGCTGCCCTATCATTATCTGATGGGGTGGCTGTTGATGCACTGCCAGTCTTTGATGAGGCCTGGCCCAGAAGACGACGTAACTGCTGATGATGCTTTCATCTTCCAGTATCGTCGGATGCCCTAGGAGTGCAGTACTATGCCAGCCTGTCGGATGGCACTGACAAGAGTAGACAGATACACCTTTTTCGTGTCTGTTCCTCATTTTACTGATGAAGAAGTAAATGGTGTACATCTTGATGGTACTGGGTCTCCTCACCTCTTGTCCGACAAAATGCTCCTCTGGTTGCAGAACATCCGTCCTGTACATCTAGTATGTCGCAACCGTAACTCCGTCTTCTTGGTGCCTTACTTACCCAGTCGGTTCTCCCGGCAGTTTGGGTACAGTCAGATGTTCCTGGACAATCCCAGCTCCTACCTAGGTTTTGAGGGTAGTGTCCTTGACGGCATCCGGGCTTGGCACTACTATAACACGGTTCACACCCCTACCAGCTTCTCTGTGCCTGATGCTAGGGAGTCAGGGCAAATTTTGTACTTGACGGCTCTGTACCATGTTATGGTGAACAAGCCCCCTCATGATTTTGACCTAAGTACCAGTTTTATTGTTGGTACTGGCTTAGAGGAGAAGCCGAAAGGGTCCAAGACGAGGAAAAAGAAGGGAAACACGGTCGATGTGTCAGACTCGGAGTCCATCAACGTGGACGAGGAGGATGACGCTGATGACTTGTCTCTTTCTCCTGCAGATGATGTGGTGGCAGATCAGCCCCCTATTGTGCCTAGTCCTTCACGAAAGCGAAGCAGGTGTGGGTCCGCTGTTGGCGGCATAAGTTACTCTCGAAAATGGGCTGCGGCCAAGCCTCGCAGGCCAATCATTAGGGAGAGAAGCGAGGATGTTGATGCCGTTTCGGAGGTGAATCGAATCACAACCATCTTTTTTAGCTCTTCTTTTTCGCACTATGATCTGATCATTCTCCTTTTCTTTATAGGCGTCAGGAGAAGTGGACTCTCGAGAGCCGGCTACTTTCTCTGAGGTCGACCCGACTCTAGCCACTTTAATGATTGTCGAGCTTATTTTCGCCAGGGTTCTCCCGGTGACGGCTAAGGTTCCTCCAGTTACTGACGTCTCAACTCAGGGCGACATGGGCTATACTGAACCCATCCCCGAGGTTGCTGAATTCCAGCAGGGTGATGCTGACCTAATTGCGTCTACCTCCGAGGCGGCTGGGGCAGAGGAACCAGCTGTATTCGATTCAGATGTCACTTGTGAGGAGGATACAATGGCTGTGAGCGAGCCTCAGCTTCAGCAACCCTCCCCTGGTAAGCTAAGTCAAGTCTTGACTAGTGAGGAGGTGTATTTGCTCTATCTTCACATCCTTCGGGTTAAGCTGATCGATGGTTGCTCCGGACATACAGGTCTTGCTCCTTCGCTGCCAACGACTGACATCATCGGGGAAGAAGTCACCAGAGGGGATCTGGTGGAAGAAAGTATGCCTCCTCCTCCTCCAACTCATAACGAGGGGCCTCCTGCCGGTTCGAGTTCAGGAGAACAGGCAGTAGAACGACCGGGGCGGGAAGAAATGGTCCCTGCGCCCTCCTTAGTTCATGTGGCTCCGGAGGTCGACCTTTTCGCCCTGCCAAGTCTCCGGATCCTTCGGGCTGCGGAGGAGGAGATGGCCGCTATTCAAGCGTCCTATCGCTCGAAACTTGTTTCCCTAGTGGCAAGGGCGTCAAGTTTCGGTGCATCTTCTTCAACTCTGCCAGCTACTCTTTCTTTGACGCCGTCTTCCTTGGAAGTTCTGGATGAGTCTTCGAAGGATATGGTTGACAGTTTCTACCGTCACCTGAAGCGAGGGGTTGAAGCTGCTGTGGAGGTGGGGACATCTTTTGCATTGGCCCGTCAATGTGCCCGTAGCCAGATTGAACTCCTCAAAACTCTTCTCGGCGGGACAGGGATGGTTGAGCTTTTGGAGCCTAAATTACTAGAAGCTGATCAGCTCGTGGCCCAGTTTCAAGGACTGTGGCAAGTCGATCTATCTTCAGCAATAGATCAGGAGCGTGACTTCCTTATAGCAGCTATGGAAAAGGTAAGGGTGGTACGGGAGACGTCCGAGCCTGTTCTAATGAAGGACCTTCGAGATTTATCTCTGCAGTACGATCAACTAAGCCGCCGGGGAGAGGATTGCATTGCTCGGGAAGAGGCCGCCTCTCGTGAGATAATCGACACGAAGGAGCAGATCCTCCAGCTTCAGAGAAAATTGGCCTCTTTGGAATCTGAGCTCCAAGCCACTCGCCAAGATAAGGAGCTAATTCTCCATGAAGCCGACCGGGTCACCCGAGCATCTACTGCCTTGGAGCGTGCCCTGAAGAAGCTTGAAGACAGCTGGTAGGCGCATGCGCATCTGGAGGATGCAGAGAGGTTGACTCAGGAGGCTGAGCGTCGGGCCAAGTAGAGGATTGAGCTGTCGACGGCCCAGTTGAAGGACCGTCTCAGAGAGTTGTGCGTTGCCGAACCATAATCGGCTTTTTCTTTCTTTCTTTATGATGTTCTTTTATTTTAACAGGGACGTGGTCCCCGAAAATGTAGTACTTTTGATTTTCAATGAATGACTATATTTGCATCATCCATTATATGTTGTATTTGTATCGTATTTTTGGTATTTTGCCCCCCTGGGGGGACTTTCTGTGGACCTATTATCCTTGGCATACCTTGGTTTTAGGTATGGATAATAAGTTTGATAGAGATACCTAGAACGACTCCGTTGGTAAGGCGGACATAGAAGTTCTTGGTATTGGGCGAAAGAATGCCAAGGAACAGCTGGGTTCCAGAGGCATGAGATTTGTGAGAAAAGAGATGCATGTACTAGGGGACCTAGTACAATATTTGTGGTCAGCTTTGGACATTTGTGGTCAACTGTGGACATTTGTGGTCAACTGTGGACATTTGTGGTCAACTGTGGACATTTGTGGGCCTATTATCCTTGGCGCACCCTGGTTTTGGGTACGGATAATAAGTCGAAAGAAAAGCAACATACTTACTCAGAGGTAATGAGGACGTGGTAAATATGGGGGCTTTGCAATGGAGTCTTCCTACTCAGAAGTAATGAGGACGTGGCAGGAGTAGACTCCACGAAGGGTACATAGAACAACTCAGAGGTAATATGGACGTGGAAGTTCTATATAAGGGGTGGTTTGTTTTTGATGGAAGAGAAACAACTCAGAGGTGACATCGATATGGTTGTTTCGGGAATTTTGTGGACCTGTTACCCTTTTTTATGCACTGAAAGTGCGGGTAATAGATTATAAGGAAAATGCTCTTTTAGGAAGGAAGTTCAGAGGTATGATCATACATGATTTACTACCCCAAAGATGCGATATAGATTCATTTGGAGTGACTGGAGTGTAAGTTCATCGGTACCTAAGGGTACATAACTTAACAATCCGGTTGATTTGGCGGGTGTCGTTTAGACATAATACTTCATCAGGAACTTGCCGTTGATGGGCATCATGAGCAAGTCTCCATTTTGCTTTGCGAGACGGTATGCGCCATTGGAGAATACAGTCTCGATGATAAATGGGCCCTCCCACTTTGGTTGGAACTTGCCGGCGGTTTTATGAGTCATAACCATCAGCCTCCGAACTGCCAAAACGAGATCGCCCACTTGGAATGTTCTGAGTTTAACCTTCTTGTTGAAGGCTCCAGAGATGTGTGCTTGATAAAGCTCGATTCGTTGTTGAGCTAACAGGCGCTTCTCATCTAAGGCCTCCAACTCTTGTAGCCGACGACGGTAATTATCATCTGTCGTCAATCGATAAGTGAGGGCGACGCAGAGCGAGGGGATTTGAGTCTCCAATGGAATGACTGCCTCATTTTCGTACCCCAGAGAGAATGGTGTGTTCCCAGTGGCCGTCCGGACTGTAGTACGGTACGACCATAAGCATTCGCCAAGCTTTTTATTCCAGTCGCGTTTGTTTGAGGATGCGAGCTTCTTGAGAAGCTTGATTATAGTTTTGTTGAACGCTTCAGCCAGACCATTAGCCGTCGGATTGTATGGTGTTGAAGCAACATTCTTAATTCAATGTTTGTCGCAAAACCGATAGAAGGCATGGCTTGTAAACTGCGGACCATTGTCGTGGACGATCCTTCGAGATAGTCCAAAGCGATAAATGACGTGATACTTGACAAAGTTGATCACGTTTGATGTCTTTACTTCTGCAAGCGGAACGGCTTTCGCCTATTTGGAGAAGTAGTCCGTAATTACGAGTATAAAGCGGTGTCCTCTGGATGAAGGCGGGGTGATTCGACCAATGATATTCATTTCCCATGCCTCAAATGGCCAGGATGCCACCATCGGATGTAGGAATTTGGATGGTTGGTGTATGAAATCCATGTGGACCTGACAAGCTTTACATTTTCTTGCATAGTCTATCGTATCTGCTACCATCGTAGGCCAGTAATAGCCCATCCGGCGAAGGCGGTCTTGTAATTTTGGACCAGGTTGATGGGCCCCACAAACGCCATCGTGAGCTTCGCGTACTGCTTCTTTAGCTTCCGTATTTGACAAACACCAGAGCAGTAATCCATCATAGGATCGCCGATACAGTATTTTTGTCTCTGTATCGTAGAAGAATCTGAGAGAAGGTCTTCTAATAGAAGTGGCTTCTTTTGGATTTTTCGGCAAGATACTATAGACTACGAAGTCAATAAATGGAAGTCTCCAGTCCTGTGTTTTGTCGACCGTCAGGGTAGAATAACTCACAGCAAATTGAACGTTGTTCTTAGGACAAACCAATTTATGGCCTACTACGTCAACCAAATAATGAGCATGATTTAGAACTGCCAGGGAAGCGGCAAGGCCTGCTTGGGCATCAGCTTCAATATTCCGAAGTCTGGGAATATGTTCTATGGAGAACCCTTCCAAGGATGTAATGATGGAAATTGCTATTTGATGATAAGGGATCATGTCTTCATGGCGAACTTCATATGTACCCCGGATTTAATTAACGATTAACTGTGATTTGCCATATGCTTCCAGGTATTCTACCCCCAGTTCCTTTGCAAGTCGGAGGCCGATAACCAATGCATTGTACTCGGCCATGTTGTTTGAACAAGGTTCCATGAGGGAGTACGCCCGATTGATTACCAACCCAGAGGGGGAGATCAGTACCACTCCGACTCCAACGACGATTTTGCCTTTGGGTCCTCATATACTCTGGTTGCCTCCGAACCTGGATGGGCAGCTAAAAAGTATTTCAAAGCTTGACCATTAACAGACTTCTGCGGGACAAAGATCGTGTTGTATGGGGACAATAATATTGCCCAGGTAGCGAGGCGAGAGCTGAGTGCACCTGGTTTGGTCATGAGGACCCTGAGGGGGTTGACTCATTATATAACATAGATGGTCTGTCCGGTAACATAGTGTCGCATCTTCTGAATGGCGAACACCAAAGCGAGGTACTCCTTCTCCACGGCGGTGTATCTATTCTCAGGCCCTATCATCATTCGGCTGAGGTAATAGATAGCTTATTGATGTCCCGCATCATTGTTTTGTGCTAGTAGAGCACCGAGGGAATGCTCCATCGCTCGCGTATAGAGCAGAAACGGTTTTCCAGCAACCGGGGCTACCAGGACTGGAGGGTTTGACAGATATTCTTTAATATTGTCGAAGGCACGTTGGCACTCTTCATACCATACGAAGGAGACGCCCTTCTTCATGAGGTGGGTGAATGGTTGACATCACCCAGAGAGGTTAGAGATAAACCTCTTGATATAGGCTAGCCTCCCTTGAAGGCCTCTGAGTTCTCGGAGAATTTTTGGGGGGCAGATCTCCATGATTGCCTTCGTCTTCTCAGGGTCTATATGGATTCCCTGGGCAGTAATGATAAATCCCAAGAATTTCCTGCTGGATACGCCCAAGAAGGATTTGGTTGGGTTCATCTTCAAGTTGTGCGCTCGTATCAGGTCGAATATTGTCCTCAGATCGTGCAGATGATCTTCCTTAGAGCGGCTTTTGACAGTAATGTCGTCAACGTAACACTCCACGGTCTTACACAGGTGATCTCTGAAGATGACGCTCATAGCTCGTTGGTATGTGGCACCGGCATTCATTAAACCAAAGGACATGACTGTGTAGCAGTACACACCAATTGGCGTTCGGATTGATGTATGCTTTTCGTCGTTAGAAAACATCTTGATTTGGTTGTATCCTGAGAAGCCATCCATGAACGACATACGCTCAAAGCCATATGTGTTTTCGATCATTATGTCCGTAATAGGAAGAGGAAACTCATCCTTAGGACATGCTTCGTTCAGATTTCGGAAGTCGATGCAAATTCGGATCTTTCCGTTCTTCTTGAGGACCGGTACTATATTGGCGACCCAGTCTGGATGTTGTTCCTCCCGGATGAAGCCGCTGGCTATTAGTTTGTTGACCTCAGCTTTGATAGAATTCATGATGTCCGGACGAAACCGTCGCTGCTGTTGCTTGACCGGCTTTGCGTCCGGATGAATGTTGAGTTTATGGAGAGCATCCTCGGGGTTTAGTCCTGGCATGTCTTCATAGCTCCAGCGAACACGTCAATGTACTCTCTGACGAGTTGCAAAAGCGACTCCCGTTCTTCGTCTGTCAAGCTTTTACTGACGAAGATTGGCTTTGGAGAGGATTCATCGTCGAGGTCAACTTGCATGATCTCATCTTCGGAAGGGGGATCTCTTTGTTCGAAACACTTCTCCCATTGCGCATCTAGCTGTTGGACCCAAGGCTCTAACTCAAGTAGTTCGGGTATGTCTTCGTCCTCTTCGTAGGCATCAGCAAATGCCATATTAACAGACCAAGTTTTGCCTGAGTACGTCCCCGATGCTGACATCCGAATCGGAAGTGGGTGATCCGATCGAATGAGAATGCCATTCGTATTCCTCATCCGAGCTCTCGGGAGTTGTTGCGGGTGTAACATAGCCCAGACCATGTCTGGTCTTGTTGTAATAATCCTATAGTTTTCCAGCCGGGACTGGCAATCGTAAGGGTAATCGCCGACCGGTACCGTGGTTCAAGCCTGATGTAGTCTTCATATCATACCCCTATTTTTGCATGAGGTACTTGGATCGGGAGCTATACAGGTAAAGCGGCAATCTTTCGGTACTGGGCTCGATCTTCTTCTTCTGGCCTGAAGGACTGTTGATCATTCTTTCGGCCGAAGATGATTGGATGATCCTCTCACGCGACTATGAAGTAAGCGCCTTCCACGGGAGTAAGTTGGTTCGTGGTATAGACATTTGTCACTTGTGTGTGTAAGTTGATGCCCATACCATGTTCCATAGCATACATTATACGGAGCTTGTTAAGCTCGAGGTAGTTCAAAGATAACCCTTTATTGATAAAATAAGGTATCTTCTCTGGCTGTATTACATCATTAGCAGAGGAAACATCAGTGTGTGCAGCCACATATTAGGCTAGCTCTAGCTCATCATCAGCCACCCCCTGCATTATTGAAGATTGAAAGAATGACCTGGGCAGCTTGATCATCAAGGGTTCCATTGGTGGTACTGGACGTGGGGTCGTTGGCTCACTAGAGATCCTTGGCTCAGTGCTGGGCTGTCGATTTGTCCTGGGGAGACGAATGACCATCGGCTTAACAGAAGGATTTATCTTTTCTGATTGTTGTTGGCTAGCTCTTGGTAGTCTGATTGTCATTGGCTCCACAATGGGTTTCGGCCCCTAGCTAGACCTTGGGAGAAGGATTACCATTTGCTCCTTTTGTGCAGTGAGCACCGGTAGACTGGTTACTTCTTTACGTAGAGTGGCTATAAGAGGTGCAGTTCTGCCTGGTTTGCTGGCCTGGAGATGGATCTTCAGAGGTTCTTCTGATCCTATTGTAGCCTCTGTTTGATCTTGAGCATCCTCTTCGACTAAGTGCTTTTTCGATTTCTCGTACAAGCAGGCATCCGAATAGTATGATTCAACCCCTTTGAAAGGATCGACGTCGACAAATTCCGTTCTTACGAAGCCGTATTTGTCGACATATTTGAAGCACTGGTGCAATATAGAGGGCACGATCATATAATCGTGTATCCAAGGACGCCCCAGGAGAATGTTGTAGGATGTATCTATGTTTATGACGTAGCAAGTTACTTCTGACTGGAGGTCGCCAATTTGGCATTTCAGACGAAACTTCCCAATAGGATAGCTTCTCCCTGAATTGAAATCGCTGATGGCGGTGTTGGTAGGTGTCAGTCAATGCATAGGGATGCGTAAGAGGTGAAGGAAGCTCTTCGAAATGATGCTTATTGAGGAACCGGGATCAATGTGCATCCACTCTACTTTGATGTCGCAGATGTATCCAGTATAATACAGAGGGCGATCGTACAGGTTGGTCTTGATGAGCATATCCTGCGGAGTGAACACGATGTTGGGCATTGCACCTGTACAATTACTATCCTGGAAATTTGTTGGCGAGCCCTCACCTTTAAGCTTGACCTGAGCCAAATAAACGTCAGTATTCTGGAGTACTTCGCTCAGTGCGACGCGAATGTCCTTGGACAGCCTCAAGAGTTCATAAAATGACAATTTTGGTGGTGTGTTGGCCAATTGTGCCAGGATGTCAAAATTGTAAGGCCTCTCCAACCCCTGAGGTGCGTCTTTACGGAGCGACTTATCGAAACGGGTCTTCTTTGGCTTAGGCTTGTCGGCCGGCGGAGGCTGAGAAGGTCCTGGGGTATCAGTAGTGGCCGGCTGACGATATTCAACCGAGTTACCCGGTATGGGTTGAGATTGTGCACCGGACCGGGTAACGACAGCTGTTGCTTCTTCGGTTCCGGCTGAGATTGTGTGGCAAGACTTAGCCTTCCCGCCCTTCTTCTTACCGGTGGAGGATGATGCTGACTGGGTTACTTCAGGCACCAAGTCCGGGTGGACCCACATGACCTTTCCTTGTGATGTGGTTAGGGGCACCAGCCCAGTCGTCTGGTCTCGGGGAGGTAGAAGATTAGTGACCTCCATTATTGCCCGGGGGATAGGTACTACGCCATCTTGGGTCTCCGTCGGCGAGAAGCTGCCGAATTGGACTGACACCATGTTGGCAACGACCGTCACCTCCTCAAAATCAATGGCCAGGGCCTTGGAGTCGATGAGGTTCTGGATGTACCGCTTCAATTGGAAGCAGTCTTGTGTAGCATGGTGGACGTAGCGATGGTAGTGACAGTACTTGGGGCTCTCTATCTCTGCAGGTCGAGGTTCACGCCTTGGCGGAGGGAGCTGAATTCTATCTCCTTGTAAGATCATGTCAAAGATGGGTTTGACATGACTATCCTCGAAGGAGTAAGTCATCTGCGGCCACTACTTTTTTGTCTGCTTCGGTTCGGGCTTCTGGGCTGTGTCGATCATCATAGCCTGTTTGCCCTTGTTATCTCGGTTGTTGGAGGAATTACCACCGTTGTTGTTGTTGGCATTAGGGCGTTTGCCTTTGTCCTTCCCATCCGAGATGTGCAATCCCAGTTGGCGAGCTTTCTTCAACTTGGCTTCTGTGCTAGTGGCGCTGATGATGAAAGTCTTCCAGTCCTTAAATTAACTTTTGCCCATCCAGAGGCTGATTGTGGGGAGCAGCCTCTTTTGGCAAATTTCAATTAAGGAAGAGTCCGCGTTACCGGAGGGCAACTTCATCGCGGTTTGGCAAAACCGCTCAAAGTAGTTCCTTGTCTGCTGCTCTCCTTGAACAACGTCCATGAGGGTTGACATTGTCACATCTTGTCCTACCTCAAAGAGCCTCTCCAAGAACATATGTTCGAAGCCGACGAAGGAATGGATGCAGTTGTCTGGCAAGTTGCGGTACCAGTCGAATGCGACTCCCTCCAATGCCCCAACGAACAATCGTGTAAGGATGGCGTCGTCATGTGGCAGATGATCTGTTGTAACCTCAATGTAGGTCACGTATCGGCTTACAGATGTCTTCCCGTTATAAGGGTTGATGTTGAATGGTTTGTATCGAGGAGGGAAGGGAACATCTCTCCATGCAGCGGGATACGGCTGTCGTATCCTGAGGCCCTGAGAGTTTTCTCGGGCGTGAAACATTGCCCGGAGCTCCTGGACTTCTCTTCTCGCTTCCCTGGCCTCTTTTACAGCAGTGGGAGCCGACATTCCGGGTGGATTGTCGCCCGGGGTTGGTGTGGTTGTGTTTGAGTCCACATTGACGGCGGGACCCAAGCTTGTTTGGCCAGGCGTCCTTCTTTGGAGAGCCGGTATAGCCACCTTGATCTCGTCTACTGACTTAACCAAGGTATGAAGTATGGCCTCAAGAGTGTCGAGGCGCTAATCACTAGGACCGTCTTGATCATTTTCAGTCATGAATATTGTTCTCACATGAGGAGCAGTAGAAGGAACTGTAGAAGACGTGCTCTCCGAATCATACCCCCGAATAGAGAAGTCATCTGGGTATGTGGGAATGTTCTCCTCCGGTTCGGATTGAGGGGAAGTGCCACCCCCTGCATAGGAGGTTGCCTCATCTTGGCACTTGTGGACGTCTTCAGGGACGTCAGAATCTGTTGTATCTGTTGCGGGGATTATCTCCCCAGGTTTATCTTCTTGGAATACCGAATTGTTGTGGATGTTCCGGGGAGTGCTACCCCCAGCTTCGGCTACTCCCAGGGATGTAGATGACGAATCTCCAAGTGTTGAAAATTTTGTCTTCGATTGGGTGCCTTGATAAACTCCTCCTGTGGTGGTTGTGGACAACCGCTTGGATAAGAGTTTCTTAGCCGCGCTAGTTGAGATCATCGGGCTGGAGACATTTACTTTCTTTTCTCCCTTGCCGGTAGGGACTTTTCGGGCAGAATTGCAAGAGGCAAAAGGAAGCACCTCGTCTCCCGAGCTTTGTTCTAGGACCGGTCCTGGCTACTGCAGTCGTTGGAAGACGGACTGCCGGTTCTCATGTACTGCTGTCTTGTTACAGCAGCAGTTGACAATGACTTGAGTGCAGTACTGTCCATGGGAGGACCCTCTGCACACCAAAGTTTTTTCTTTTTCCTTGCGCTTGTGAAGGATCACATCACGCAAGTCAAGTGCATCTCGAGCAACCTTTACACTCGTTTTGTGGGCCCGGGAGTCCCGAGCACACGAGTGTGTTGGTACCATGTTTGCTCTCTGACGTGGAGCTAGTAAAAGTACTTGTCCCTGATCATTGTTGGGAGACTCTTGAGAACCACCCTGTCCGTTGGCCGCCGGGGGCTGGACACGAGTAGTTTTGTACAACTTTCCATCAGAGGCCCGCGTAACAGTTAGCGGGAGTCCCTGATGGTCAGAAGTTGGGACAGCTGACTGGGCTCGACGAGCCCGCGCTGTCCTAGACTTCTTCGCTCTAGCACCCAAGGGCGCGTAGTAGAAAGAGTCCAAGCTGTGCCGTACAGAGTCTGGAACATCTTTCTGGGTACATCTGAGGTCAGGACCGCATGAGAGGCGATCGAAGACTGAACCCGAGCCGCATAGGGCGGATGGTCTGCGACTGGGATTGGATGCCGCATGAGCCATCTCCCTGCGGCTGGGATTGGTGGCCGCATAAGTATGCTACATGCGTCTGGGATAGGTGGCCGCATGAGCGGTCTGCATGCGGCTGAGATTAGCGGTCGTATGAGCTTTCTGTATGCGGCTGGAGCTTGTGGCCGTATGAGCCTTCTCCATGCGGCAGGGATTGGTAGCCGCATGAGTCTTCTCCACGCGGCTGAGATTGGTGGCTGTATGAGCCTTCATGCGGCTGGCGCCCTTATGCGACTTCTTTTTGGGCCGCACAGAGTTCCCATTTGCTCCCGCAAGTCCAGCATCGTAGTGCTTTCCTTTGCCAGACTTGGGGACAGCAGGGTCCTCTGTGGCCTGAAGTGGGGCCGCATGTGAGTCTTCTCCGCCGTCTTGGGCAGCAGAAAACACTTCTTCCAGAGCTTGGGAAGGAGCAGCAGTTTTGGGCCTCCACTCCCTGCGGGCCTACTTCGTGCCGGCTCGCTTCTGGACCGGGCTAGCGCTCCCATCAGAGAGCATCTCTTCAAATGCTTGCTGGTCGAAGCGAACAACCAGCATCTGTTACGTGGAGCCGAGTGTAGTTGCGTCCGATTGCGTCACCAACTTCTCAGTAGTGGAGAGTTAGTCCCTAGGCAGAGTCGCCATCGTGTTTGCCATTGATTATCAAAGAACAGAACAGTTTTATGGGAGGACTGAACTTTAATTCATAATTACAAACTCGCTTGTACAAAGAGAGCCTAGGAACAAAACCTAGGAAAAGTAATCTAAGTACAATTGTTTAATTTGGATTTTGGGGGGTGACGATAGAGGCTTGGGAAAGTGCTATCAACTCTGCCTTACTCCTTGGACGATCGAACGCAACCTCGGCTCCAGCGAAGAAATGCTCTCTCTCTGCTCGGATCTGTCTCTGTGTTGCTCTGTGTGTGTGTGTGCAAAGGAATGATCCCATGCTATTTATAGGAGTTTGTGATGAGTGGGGTGTACAGCCACGTGGCCACATCCTCGTAACTGTGCCTTGAGAAGTGGGAAGTTGGGGATTGGTTAAGATTAATCTTGATCTGTTTGTTACAAAAATCTGGACTGTTATGATCTATTGGTTGCAATAAATCTGAGTTGTTTAAGACTTAGTCAACTTCTGCCACGTGTCCCAACTGCCACTATGTTGCGAGCCGTATGAAGGACTGTCCCCATGTCTGAGCCGCATGATGGTGGCCTCATAACCGAGCCGCATGAGGGTGGCCTCATGCCTGAGCCGCATGAAGGCCACACAGGCGATCCGTATAGAGAACTTTCTTTGGACTTTGTGAATTGTGTTCGATATCATGAAGATTCTCTTCTTTTTATGAGCATGTCGCGTCTCTTCTTTATGTCAGAGCCATCATGTCAGAGCTGTCACTTTGTGTCAGAGCATTAATGGCCAGCTGCACGGAGTAATTATGGCCAGCTATATGGGCCTATTTCGAACCGTATAAGACCATGTGGCTTTTTCTGAGCCGCATGAAACTATCTGAGCCGCATGAAGCTCTCAGGGATTTTTGAGCCGCATGAAACTCCCCAAATTTGAGCCGCATGGAGTTTCATGTTGATTCTGGGCCGCATAAGAATTATTATTCTTTTTCATGCTTCTACATGCTCTAATTCCTCAAACTCCTCATTCGTGGGAGTATACTCTTCATAAACTTCATCCCCCCAGGGCAACTTGTTGACGTCATGCATCTCGTGAAGGGCAAGCCCCATCTCCCCAACAGGTGTATAATAGGTCCCCGTATGACGATTGTACATCTCGAGGATCGCTATAAACAGCTTTGCGTTCATAGGGAGGCCATAGCAAGTACCCCTTATGGCATAGTAGAGGCTGCTGTAAAATATCTCCATAAGTCGACATGATCCAGAGCGTCAAGTTGACCCATGGAGGGGAACGACACATCCAATTCTGCAGCGACAGTCTACCCGTGGGATACGATCTTTTGCGGGCAATCTGGTTCAGGAAGGTGTTGGCCTCAGAGAGTCGATTATTGGGCCTCAGGTCGTTTATAAAACTACCAGGGGCTAGCCCGACGACAGAACAACTGACCGACTCCTTGGTCGCGACCGCTGACCGCACTCATCTATTATAATGGATATTGCCAACGAAGATGGCTTGCCGGTCCTGAGTAATGGGGTTCTCCATTCACCTTTCGATAGGCTCCATATTGAAACTTGACAGAGAGAAGTGTCATTCCATCTAAGGAAGATGAATCGGTAGCTCATTGGAAAGAAAATCCCAGTTCTCAAAAAGCTCCAGGGCGTGAGGATTTGAGACAACTATAGCATCTCCGAACAAGAATGCAGGCTTCAGATGAATGCCCCCTAGCTTCCCGGAATTCATCATACTGAGTAAGTAAAAAATGATTGGTTCCTGACCTCCCTTAACCTGTCTTCAGGCTGATTTCGGGTAATCTGAGTCGACACATGTTCGACTATTTGGTCAAATCTCACACCCAATGCAGATTGAGCATATCTTATCAAGAGTTCCTCCGATGGAGCTAGGGGCAAGTTCACTTCAAAAGACAAAAAAAGTAAAAGTTAGAAGTTCATCCCTTCAACCATGCGATCTAGCCAAAACGAAACCTATGCGGCATAACGGCTTAAAGAACATGAGACGCATGCGGTTAGGTCATATGCTCATGCGGCGCAGTCGGGGGATACTTAGGCCGCTCAATCAAAAAAGGTGCTCATGCGGCTCAGTCATAAGGCTCTCATGAGGTACTTATGCGGCTCAGTCACAAAGTGTTCATGCGACTCAGTAATGAGGCACTTATTCGGCTTGGACTCGAAGTGCTCCTGCGTTTCGAGATATGAAACACCTATACGGCTCAATCAGGAGACACTTATGCAACACAACTATACAGTATTCATGCAGATCAGTCCTAGGTCATTTATGCAGCGCTTATGCGACTCAGCTTATACGTCCCTATCATACAGAACGCATGTGGTCCAACTGAGATAGGGCATGCATCGACCAAGCTTATTGCACAGAAAGCGATATAGCACGGGCCTGCACATAAAAACATACGACATGGCCATCGTCTTTCCACTGTCTTTACCTTTGATGGGAGGGTGCACGTCAGAATGAATGGAAGGAGAGTCTGCCGCTCTCGACGGAGAAGAAAGCCCCTTTCCTTTGGCCGCAGTCGACTTAGAAGCTTTTGGAACCATTGAAGACAGGAAGACAAAGATGAAAGAGAAGAAGGTAAAAAAAAAAATTCTCTTCAAAGTAAACCCTATTTATAGGGTTTCTAAAAAGAGTGCCGCTTCGATTCTTGAGATCATTAAAGATAATGACGACGCTTGGGGATTTTATCCCTAGTTACCGTCGACTTTATCTGAAAAAAGAACCCAAATCCAAAATCGAATCAGGAAAATTAAATACAGCAGTGACAGCTGGCAGGCTGATGGGATCTCCCTACGGCTCAATATTTCCCTGCGGCTGAATATTTCCCTGCGGCTCAATATTTCCCTGCGGCCCAAGATCTCTCTGCGGATTGAGATTTCCCAGCGACTCAAGACCTCTCTGCAGTTCAAAAAATTTCCTGCAACTTGAAGACTCCCTGCGACTTGACATATTTTTATGCTTCTTATTCAAAGTATTCCAAATCTGCAATTTGAAAACTTTGAAGGAGGCTTGTAGAAGCATGAAAAATATGGGGTTCATGCGGATTACAAATTGCCGCATAGGTACTTTGGGCCAAACAGGTGCGCATAAAAGAAAGCCGTATGACTGGTTCAAAGACATATGCGGCCCGTCGACAACCAGCTGCAGAAGGAAGATATACGGCCAAGAGGAGCAGTTCGTCTGATAAAGCTGACAAGTCCAGACAAAACTGACAAAAATGATAGCCCTGACACTTCGACAAAAAGATAAGACGTGAGACGTCGCCCATGTCACGATCCGCACCCTAGAGTAAGGGCACGAGAAGTGGGTACGTCCAGCCTACGCCGCAGTGTCGGCGGTAGAACGCTGTCCTAGGTTACTATCTAATCAACAACTCACGCAATTATATAATGTACTTGTCAATATCTCAACTTCGAACGGAGGACAAGTATAGATATAATGAAATCTCAATCACAGTCTAAGCACGATAAGATAACACAGAAGTTTACAACTAAAAACTAAATAACAACATTTATAAACTACTAAATAATAATATCTCAAATAAACTCAAATACAAACTCGAATCTCAAGTTATTACAATTCAAGTTCTAAAACATGAAAACTAAACCAAGTCTACTAGCTAGTCTCCCGATCAATCCTGAGTGTCGGGGCCAAAGGTAGCTAAGCCATCTCCTGCTCCAAGATAAGTAGGGCAAATGTCCTCAGGACAATCATCTGTAATATTTTCAACAGGTCCAGTCAGGACAGGAACGAGTACATTTCGTCAAGAAATCCCAAGTAAATGACAGAGAACTATAAAACAGTTATAGACAGTTGTATTGATGAATATGGCAGTTTATGTTCAGGTGATGGTAAGAAAACAGATAAAGTACAAGGAAAGTAAATAACTAAACAAGAGAAGAATCATAGCAAAGAAGACTGTAAAACAAGATCTAACTGAACTAGAGTAACATAATGAGTTCAGATGGTACAATATAAGTCAAGTGTAATCCCAAAGTGAGTCTAATACAAGATGAGTCGAATGTGATTCTAATCATTGTTCTAATAAGGTGATTCGAATAAGATGATGCGAATAGTGATTCGAATAAGGTGATACGAATAGTGATTCGAATAATAATCAAACAATGATTCGAATAAATTCTCCAAGTGTGTTTTAAAATACCGAGATCGACATGTAAACGGCTGTAGGTAATACGGCACACCACACACTCGCGAAGTGTGTGATGGCTATCGTTCGAATATAATGCACAGAGGGGTGATTCGAATAGGGGAATATGTCTACATGTCTAATCAGTATTTTCTTGCCCAGTCTAATACAAATGAATCCACAATCCAACACATAAGACGAATACAAGTCCAACCAACATATGAAGATACGAATAGGGTGATTCGAATAGTGATTCGTATGGTGATTCGTATGATGATTCGAATAATAGAGGTAAGACAAGTAAGTATGTGTGTCGCATACATGGATTCAGAAATAATAATACGTGTTTGTAACAGAGAATCACATACAGCTAACTAGAACTGAAGTACAGTAATTAACAAGTAAATGAAAGAACTATCAGAGAATGTACTCGCCTGTTACTCTGAAAAGAGTAATGAAATATCAGATGTCTGCACCGGAGTCACAATGTCCTAAATAGAGCAGTATGGGTTATAATGTATTTAAAACAAGGAAAATGAAAGCTACAATGCAATCTACATGCTTTCTAGGCCAATCTAGGTCAAAGTCAACTCTAAGTCAAACTTGGTCAACTGTCTAGGTCAAACTAGGTCAACTAGGTCAAGCCCTAGCCCAACAAGTCTCACTAGGCCTAACCAAGCCTAGTCTAGCAATCACACACCAATCACAAGGCTATACAAGCTAAACACAACCACTCATCAAGGCACATTCACATTTTGCTATTTATCATGGAGTTTATGTATGGCTATATGTATATGTGATTTCATATATTTACAACATTCTACAATGAGAGCAAGTTAGAGAGGGAACTAGCATGTAAGGTTATGTGTGTGAACATGGAGGTAAAATGGAAGGCATAGGCTATACTATCTATGTGTTAATTACATATCAAAACATGCTAACACAACAAATTATATATATAATGTATATTATATAGGTATTCAACTTAGGCACTCTATATTAAGCTTACAATATTAGGCATTCATGAACTATATATATATATAGTACATAACTTTTATGTACATACATGCATCCATTATCTCATTTATCAAGCATTTCCTTCATGACATACATGTTCCCATAATCACATTATTATATATCATACATAGGGAAATAGGTACATGTGCTTGTGGGTGTCTAGGTGTATATGGACATGTAATCTTGTGTGTGTGAAATTGTGTGTGCTAACATGTGGGTAATGTGACAATGTGTGATAGCTAAAATTTAATAGGAAAACAGTTGCATACATGGTTACAATGGGTATGGGTGTGTGTGTGTTAGGCACTTGTGTGTGGATGTGACAAGAGGGATGGGACTTATAGGTTCTCAGGTTTTCTACCATGTTTCCCAGGCTACACATGCAACCCCAAACCTATATGGATCTCAGTTTTCAGGCTGTACAGGAAATCAGTCACTATCTCAGGAATTCAGTCCCTTTGTGCACACACCAATACACACAATATGAGCCACCCACTGCCAAGTAGTATCCTAAGGACTGAAAGAAAGAGGAAAAACTAGGGAATACAGTAACTAATCTCAGGAAATTCCTGAGACAAGACATGCCACTCTAACAGTGTGTTTTATGTGTAAATTTCAGGAAGACAGTGAAAACATTTCATGTAATGCAATATGCATTGATATCTGAAATGTGCAGTAGGTAATGCAATGCACAAAATGATAGCTCAAGGCCTGAACAACAATAAGACTGATTCCAACTCTCTAAAACTCACACCAACCTATCTTAGTCCAGGTTTCATATCCTGAACTATATCAGGTATGAATATGGGTAATCTCAGTTTTCATGTTTCCCAGTTTGTGTGTGTATGTGTGATATGTATGTGTGGGAGTACAACATCTCAGTTTCATCCCATAACAGGTTTCTACTATGACCATTCTCAGGTTATACTGTTAATAAGAATCTCAGGACTTCATTGTAAAATCAAACCCAAAATTCAGGCTATATATTCTCAGGTTATTATGAAGTTCTCAGGATTCTCAGGATTGTGTGACAATTGTTTGTACAAAGGACAGCCATGCATCTCAGGTTTTCAGGATTTTGGTTATAGGGAAATCTCAGGTTCTCATTTCTCAGATTTTAAAATGTGTGTGTGGGGGTTTTGTAGAGTTCCAAACAGTGTGTGTAGGTTGTGTGAGTATGTGTGATTCTCAGGATAAAAACATAGGCAGTTCAGTCCAAATGGAAAATCCCAGGTTTAATACATTGACTGTAATCTCAGTTTTAACATAACTGAAACATGAACTTCCATTTCAAAACCAAAAACAAATCACAGGATATCTAAGTGCACTCAGTGTCTTGTGTGTATGACAGGAATTCTCAGGATATTGTACTGAAACTCCTCCCAAACTCGATCAACCCACAACAAAACTCATGGAACAAAACCCTAGTATATAACATATAAAAGTAGCAACTAATTAACATGTTAAATATGTGAAATTAACACTTAAACAGGAATTAATTATCTGAAATTGAAGAGAACACTGATACTTAAAAAACGTATCAGAAAAATGGGGAATTAGGGATTTGAATATGACAAACATGTTAATATTAACAATTAATGGTTGGTATCGTGTCTTATACATGGCAAGGTGTCATACAGGTTGTATTGTGTCCAGACAATAGGACACGAAGTGTCCAAATATCAAAATACTCAAAATAAACACACACAGACTGAGTTGTACGCGACAGCATCGTGCAGACATGTCGATGCTTCGTGGACACGACACAGCTCACATGGAGCCACGTGTTCGTGTCCACATGTAGCCCAAGTATAGGGCTACACGTTCGACACCCTGACACGACACCACGACGTGTCCAGGGGCGACACGAAGCCCGTATCAGTGAGTAAAAACCGTGCGTACAGTACAGTACAGGATCGGTGCGAGTCAAATTCCTACGTGCACACACATCGAGGTCCTACAAAATTTTGTGGGTAGGATGCCAGTGATGTCCCCTAGCTGTGTGTCAATTTCCACGTGTCCAAGTGACACAGACACGGAGAAAACGTGGTCGAGCAGCAGGACACTGCACGACAGTGTCGTGCAGCGTGTTCGTATCCAATTTGGACACGAACACGAGCCTAAATCGTGCTCAGTCCTAGGGTTATGTGATCTACACCTATAGGGCTAGAAGATTGTGCAAGTAGTTTTTAAAAATATTAACATTTAATTGACAGTGGCAAATCATCAAACACTTACAATAAAACCTAGATACGTGTCCGATACGGACACCAAACCCAATCCAATTTCTACCAAACTCAGCCTATAGGTCCCTGGTACCTAGATGCATGAATTCATGAAGAGAAAACAGAAATTTAACTATATATGAGGGCATTTACCTATTGAGTGAAAACTCAATGAAAACCTAGAATAGGGGTGGGTGTCCTCTTCACTTGGGGGTGCCAAATGCTTGTGCAACCTTGCTAGCTAGCTCCCCTTAGCATCCTCAATAGTAGGGGATTCCAATGCAAGAAATTTGGCTCAAATTGGAGTTGATTTGGATATTTGGGGAGAAGTTTAGGGAAGAACACAAAGGAGGCAAATAAAATGAATTAAAAATGGTGCAAATGATTAATGTGTTGCATTTATAGGGGGGAAAATGTGTGATGGCTGTTGAAAACATTAGGGTTAGGGTTTAGGATGAGTGGCTAAGGTTTCTCCAACAAATTCTAAGGCTTCCTATTGGTTAAGGCTTCTTTTCACAAATATCTCAAAAGTAAATATCTTTCCTAATAATATCTTGATATTACACTAATGTGATTACTTAATGAAACTCTATAACTTAGCTTCTAGGGTCATGGTTAACATCTAGATTAGGCTAACTTCTAGGTCAAGTCTCAACAATATAACTAACACATATTTAATTAATATAAATCACAATTTCACAAAAGTATCAAAATGACCAAAATACCCCTAGGCTTAAATGTAAAAATTTGAAATCCTAAACACATGATTAGGTCTCCTTGGTCATGATTAGTCTTCTAGGTCATGCATGACTAAGGTTACACTAGCAAAACACCAATTCCACATTTTACTCAATTAAATAGTTTTAAAAATAACTAAAAATCACCAAAAATCATATCATGACTTAAATATCATTATTAAATGATTTAAAAATACAAAAGTTCAAAATTACCCTCATTTGGAAAACTGGGTGTTACAAGTCTACCCCCCTTAGAAGAATTTCGTCCTCGAAATTAAGATGATCGTACTACTCCTAGGTCAAACCCCCAAATCAAACAAGGTCAAGATAATATGCAAAACTTTGTCCTACTGGTCGTGATTCCATAGTCTCGAACAGGGTAACTATGCTATCTAGCATATCACAATCATATCCTGGCAGGTACTAATGGAAATCACACATGAAAGTAAAAAGAAGGATATGAAAGACAGACCTGCTAACCCGTCACCCATAGCATTGGTCTACTCGACTGTCAGCACAAAAGCCCTGCCCCTCTGGGGTATATCCCTCTCATGGTGCAGGGCACGGTGCTGCGCTATAGGTGGCCTAGCTCCCTCTATCTAATCCATGATACTCAAGTAACATCCATCCTGATATTCCACTCAATTATACTAGGACACCATCTATATGGTATCTATCCTGTAATCTGATAATCATACCCGTCTATCCAGAACCATGTTACCAGAATCATCGTCACACCAGTAAGTATGGCTACGATAATCCATAGAGTCCATAACTAATGTATATACCTCTAGAATCATGGTATTTTAAAATTTTTGCATTGCCGCTAGCTTGGCTGCGAAAACTTTAAATTCCTACACCCGAGAAATATATCCAAAATCAGACTCTATCTCATCGCCCAACCAGCTGATATAGCAGTAAAAGACTCTAGATTCCATGACAGAGGCAACCTAGCCCATAATGTTATCTTGGTAGAAAATCAAGTCAACAAGGAATACCAAGAATCAAATTCAACGATGAATCAAGGAAGGTAGACAGATACTGTCAGAATCGAATTTCGAGATAGTTTAAATGAGATTCTCAAGGGTCATCCAGGAATCTTCTCAAGTAGTCCTAACAGTGATTGAGCACTCTCTCAACTAAGCCTATTTCTTAGTTCCTATCGCAGGCTGTAGTGATACTCTAGTTCGAATACCACTACATAAACTCGACCTGCATGGGCCACCACTAAAAACGTGTCACGATCCGCACCCTAGAGTAAGGGCACGAGAAGTGGGTACGTCCAGCCTACGCCGCAGTGTCGGCGGTAGAACGCTGTCCTAGGTTACTATCTAATCAACAACTCACGCAATTATATAATGTACTTGTCAATATCTCAACTCCGAACGGAGGACTATAGATATAATGAAATCTCAATCACAGTCTAAGCACGATAAGATAACACAGAAGTTTACAACTAAAAACTAAATAACAACATTTATAAACTACTAAATAATAATATCTCAAATAAACTCAAATACAAACTCGAATCTCAAGTTATTACAATTCAAGTTCTAAAACATGAAAACTAAACCAAGTCTACAAGCTAGTCTCCCGATCAATCCTAAGTGTCGGGGCCAAAGGTAGCTAAGCCATCTCCTGCTCCAAGATAAGTAGGGCAAATGTCCTCAGGACAATCATCTGTAATATTTTCAACAGGTCCAGTCAGGACAGAAACGAGTACATTTCATCAAGAAATCCCAAGTAAATGACAGAGAACTATAAAACAGTTATAGACAGTTGTATTGATGAATATGACAGTTTATGTTCAGGTGATGGTAAGAAAACAGATAAAGTACAAGGAAAGTAAATAACTAAACAAGAGAAAAATCATAGCAAAGAAGACTGTAAAATAAGATCTAGCTGAACTAGAGTAACATAATGAGTTCAGATGGTACAATATAAGTCGAGTGTAATCCCAAAGTGAGTCTAATACAAGATGAGTCGAATGTGATTCTAATCATTGTTCTAATAAGGTGATTCGAATAAGATGATGCGAATAGTGATTCGAATAAGGTGATACGAATAGTGATTCGAATAATAATCAAACAATGATTCGAATAAATTCTCCAAGTGTGTTTTAAAATACCGAGATCGACATGTAAACGGCTGTAGGTAATACGGCACACCACACACTCGCGAAGTGTGTGATGGCTATCGTTCGAATATAATATACAGAGGGGTGATTCGAATAGGGGGATATGTCTACATGTCTAATCAGTATTTTCCTGCCCAGTCTAATACAAATAAATCCACAATCCAACACATAAGACGAATACAAGTCCAACTAACATATGAAGATACGAATAGGGTGATTCGAATAGTGATTCGTATGGTGATTCGTATGATGATTCGAATAATAGAGGTAAGACAAGTAAGTATGTGTGTCGCATACATGGATTCAGAAATAATAATACGTGTTTGTAACAGAGAATCACATACAGCTAACTAGAACTGAAGTACAGTAATTGACAAGTAAATGAAAGAACTATCAGAGAATGTACTCGCCTGTTACTCTGAAAAGAGTAATGAAATATCAGATGTCTGCACCGGAGTCACAATGTCCTAAATAGAGCAGTATGGGTTATAATGTATTTAAAACAAGGAAAATGAAAGCTACAATGCAATCTACATGCTTTCTAGGCCAATCTAGGTCAAAGTCAACTCTAAGTCAAACTTGGTCAACTGTCTAGGTCAAACTAAGTCAACTAGGTCAAGCCCTAGCCCAACAAGTCTCACTAGGCCTAACCAAGCCTAGTCTAGCAATCACACACCAATCACAAGGCTATACAAGCTAAACACAACCACTCATCAAGGCACATTCACATTTTGTTATTTATCATGGAGTTTATATATGGCTATATGTATATGTGATTTCATATATTTACAACATTCTACAATGAGAGCAAGTTAGAGAGGGAACTAGCATGTAAGGTTATGTGTGTGAACATGGAGGTGAAATGGAAAGCATAGGCTATACTATCTATGTGTTAATTACGTATCAAAATATGCTAACACAAAAAATTATATATATAATGTATATTATATAGGTATTCAACTTAGGCACTCTATATTAAGCTTACAATATTAGGCATTCATGAACTATATATATATAGTACATAACTTTTATGTACATACATGCATCCATTATCTCATTTATCAAGCATTTCCTTCATGACATACATGTTCCCAAAATCACATTATTATATATCATACATAGGGAAATAGGTACATGTGCTTGTGGGTGTCTAGGTGTATATGGACATGTAATCTTGTGTGTGTGCAATTGTGTGTGCTAACATGTGGGTAATGGGACAATGTGTGATAGCTAAAATTTAATAGGAAAACAGTTGCATACATGGTTACAATGGGTATGGGTGTGTGTGTGTTAGGCACTTGTGTGTGGATGTGATAAGAGGGATGGGACTTATAGGTTCTCAGGTTTTCTACCATATTTTCCAGGCTACACATGCAACCCCAAACCTATATGGATCTCAGTTTTCAGGCTGTGCAGGAAATCAGTCACTATCTCAGGAATTCAGTCCCTTTGTGCACACACCAATACACACAATATGAGCCACCCACTGCCAAGTAGTATCCTAAGGACTGAAAGAAAGAGGAAAAACTAGGGAATGCAGTAACTAATCTCAGAAAATTCCTGAGATAAGACATGCCACTCTAACAGTGTGTTTTATGTGTAAATTTCAGGAAGACAGTGAAAACATTTCATGTAATGCAATATGCATTGATATCTGAAATGTGCAGTAGGTAATGCAATGCACAAAATGATAGCTCAAGGCCTGAACAACAATAGGACTGATTCCAACTCTCTAAAACTCACACCAATCTATCTTAGTCCAGGTTTCATATCCTGAACTATCTCAGGTATGAATATGGGTAATCTCAGTTTTCATGTTTCCCAGTTTGTGTGTGTATGTGTGATATGTATGTGTGGGAGTACAACATCTCAGTTTCATCCCATACCAGGTTTCTACTATGACCATTCTCAGGTTATACTGTTAATAAGAATCTCAGGACTTTATTGTAAAATCAAACCCAAAATTCAGGCTATATATTCTCAGGTTATTATGAAGTTCTCAGGATTGTGTGACAATTGTTTGTACAAAGGACAGCCATGCATCTCAGGTTTTCAGGATTTTGGTTATAGGGAAATCTCAGGTTCTTATTTCTCAGATTTTGAAATGTGTGTGTGGGGGTTTTGTAGAGTTCCAAACAGTGTGTGTAGGTTGTGTAAGTATGTGTGATTCTCAGGATAAAAACATAGGCAGTTCAGTCCAAATGGAAAATTCCAGGTTTAATACATTGACTGTAATCTCAGTTTTAACATAACTGAAACATGAACTTCCATTTCAAAACCAAAAACAAATCACAGGATATCTAAGTGCACTCAGTGTCTTGTGTGTATGACAGGAATTCTCAGGATATTGTACTGAAACTCCTCCCAAACTCGATCAACCCACAACAAAACTCATGGAACAAAACCCTAGTATATAACATATAAAAGTAGCAACTAATTAACATGTTAAACATGTGAAATTAACACTTAAATAGGAATTAATTATCTGAAATCGAAGAGAACACTGATACTTAAAAAACGTATCAGAAAAATAGGGAATTAGGGATTTGAATATGACAAACATGTTAATATTAACAATTAATGGTTGGTATCGTGTCTTATACATGGCAAGGTGTCATACAGGTTGTATTGTGTCCAGACAATAGGACACGAAGTGTCTAGATATCAAAATACTCAAAATAAACACACACAGACTGAGTTGTACGCGACAGCGTCGTGCAGACATGTCGATGCTTCGTGGACACGACACAGCTCACATGGAGCCACGTGTTCGTGTCCACATGTAGCCCAAGTATAGGGCTACACGTTCGACACCCTGACACGACACCACGACGTGTCCAGGGGCGACACGAAGCCCGTATCAGTGAGTAAAAACCGTGCGTACAGTACAGTACAGGATCGGTGCGAGTCAAATTCCTACGTGCACACACATCGAGGTCCCACGAAATTTTGTGGGTAGGATGTCAGTGATGTCCCCCAGCTGTGTGTCAATTTCCACGTGTCCAAGTGACACAGACACAGAGAAAACGTGGTCGAACAGCAGGACACTGTACGACAGTGTCGTACAGCGTGTTCGTGTCCAATTTGGACACGAACACGAGCCTAAATCGTGCTTAGTCCTAGGGTTATGTGATCTACACCTATAGGGCTAGAAGATTGTGCAATTAGTTTTCAAAAATATTAACATTTAATTGACAGTGGTAAATCATCAAACACTTACAATAAAACCTAGATACGTGTCCGATACGGACACCAAACCTAATCCAATTTCTACCAAACTCAGCCTATAGGTCCCTGGTACCTAGATGCATGAATTTATGAAGAGAAAACAGAAATTTAACTATGTATGAGGGCATTTACCTATTGAGTAAAAACTCAATGAAAACCTAGAATAGGGGTGGGTGTCCTCTTCACTTGGGGGTGCCAAATGCTTGTGCAACCTTGCTAGCTAGCTCCCCTTAGCATCCTCAACAGTAGGGGATTCCAATACAAGAAATTTGGCTCAAATTGGAGTTGATTTGGATATTTGGGGAGAAGTTTAGGGAAGAACACAAAGGAGGCAAATAAAATGAATTAAAAATGGTGCAAATGATTAATGTGTTGCATTTATAGGGGGGAAAATATGTGATGGCTGTTAAAAACATTAGGGTTAGGGTTTACGATGAGTGGCTAAGGTTTCTCCAACAAATTCTAAGGCTTCCTATTGGTTAAGGCTTCTTTTCACAAATATCTCAAAAGTAAATATCTTTCCTAATAATATCTAGATATTACACTAATGTGATTACTTAATGAAACTCTCTAACTTAGCTTCTAGGGTCATGGTTAACATCTAGATTAGGATAACTTCTAGGTCAAGTCTCAACAATGTAACTAACACATATTTAATTAATATAAATCATAATTTCACAAAAGTGTCAAAATGACCAAAATACCCCTAGGCTTAAATGTAAAAATTTGAAATCCTAAACACATGATTAGGTCTCCTTGGTCATGATTAGTCTTCTAGGTCATGCATGACTAAGGTTACACTAGCAAAACACCAATTCCACATTTTACTCAATTAAATAGTTTTAAAAATAACTAAAAATCACCAAAAATCATATCATGACTTAAATATCATTATTAAATGATTTAAAAATACAAAAGTTCAAAATTACTCTTATTTGGAAAACTGGGTGTTACAGCCCAAAAGCAGGGTTCGTACGCCTTCATGCGGCCAGAAGAGTGTCATCTAAGCCGCATAAAACTCATACGGCTCAGACTTATGCGGCCCCAAAGTCTCCAAACTTCATGCAGCCAAGAGTAACTGTGATTCAAGTCGCATGAGCTTTATGCGGCCAAAATACAGAATCTAGGCGGCTTAAATCCTTAAGCTATGTCTGGACTAAGGAAGTTTACGACTTAAGCCGCATGAGACCCATACGGCCCCACATGGACGAAAACTGATAGATCTATGCAGCTAAAAAATAATCCCTGCGACAGGACACGTGGCAATCAGACCAAGTCCTTAACTTCCCAGATTTGCTGTAACAAAATCCCAACAAATCGACAGATGGCAGCCAAAGAGCGGGTCATCGCGTACTAATCAGCCACGTGGCCGCAGGCCATCTATGCGGCTCAACATACATTCTATTATAAATAGCAGGGTGCCACACCCCTGCAAAAGGTTGGCAACCTTCAAGAAAAAAATTAATTTCTTCAAGAGCTAAAGACTGCATCAGATAGTCCACGGAATAAGGCAGAGTTGATAGTACTTTCCCGAGCCCCCACCGTCACCCCCTAGAATCAAAACTAAACAATTGTACTTAGATTGTTTCCTAGGATTTCTTTCTAGGCTTTCCTTTGTACAAGCGAGTTTGCAATCAATTTCAGTGTTCTGTAATACCTGTCTTTGATTTTTTATGGCAAATACATAGTGAAACTCTGTGACGTGCTGTGATGCTATATACTACGTGATAGTGTTGAATGAGGATTGATCTTACAGCTTGAAGATTATTGAGGTCTTGACAGCTTACTACCGCCATCAATGACGATGTAGGATGGACGTGTTCGCCACGTATCCAATTATTTAGGAGCATGACGTGACAGAAACTATCAGAGAATGTACTCACCTGAAAGCCGGTGTGAAGTATCAACAATATCCGTAATAGTGCTTGAAGATCTAAATATGGAATATCAATGTCAATTGGGTTTTTGGAATCATAAACATGCTATACTAGCTTGATACTAGGTCTCCAACTCATTTCTGAGTTAAACTAGGTCATACCTTGCTAAACTAGGTCAAACTAGGCCATTTCTAGGTTATACTAGTAGGCATAGAGTTACTAGATGTCATAACACTATTTATAGACCTATATTATACATGTGTTTCAATATCCTAACTTATTTACCTTTTAGAAATCTCCCTTGTACCTATTACTTCTATATAGGAATATAGATATCTATATGATACTATTCCTACTCATGTTTTCTATGATTCTAGTGTCCAATAATTTATCTATGTCTAGATAGTGCTATAGGTTTATTCCTATAGGATTACCCCCTTTTTGGAAATTAGTAGCTTAGGATATCTAAGCCTAATTATAACAAATATCTATACACTTATAGATATCCCTGTATATCCACGTATATATTTTCCCTTAACTTAGCTACCAAACATATACCCTGTCCACACTCTTCTTGCACACACAAGACTCACCCTATAACCATGCAGACACATAGCTTACACCTATACACTACATATATGTATAAGGCTATCTACACAGGTTTACTTATTTACAGGAACTCAAATTGTAACTACCACTTTTCCAGATGAGGGGTATTTTTGAATTCCTAGTTTTTGTTATTATTGTGAATTCAAACTATATTATGAATGATAAATTATATTACAAAATTAGTCATTATATTTTATGATTAATTATCTATAATATTGGATATAGTGCATATGATTCTATTGAATATTATCAGTGGATAGCCATTGGCTAGAATAGTTGTTAGTGACCCTAGAGGATCTAAACCGACTTGACATGACCACCCAACTAAATGATTAGGACTAGCCTAATTGGACTTTAGTTAATCTCTAGCTAGACTAGCAATATTGATTAGGAAGTTTGACTAAACACCTAATTAGGAAGATAGGCTTATTCCTTAATCTTGTCATGACTAAAGAGGAGGGCTTGGTGGACATTTTTCATTAGCTTAATCCTAAAACAAACATATAAGGCAGCACACTCCTCTATTTAAACCTCATTTAATCTTCTTCCTCCTCATTTCATTCCAAACCCTAACCCTAATTAGAAGCTTCTTTCCCAATTATTCCTACACCCAAATTCTCTCTAAATTGACCCAAATTTGTTCCATTCTCTTTCCCATGGAGAGTAGAAGACTCTAGAAGCAAGCTTGGAGGGATTGGAGCACTTGGAGCTTGAGGGCTTCTAGATCTTGGGACTTTGTCATTGGGAATCCATCTCCCAATAGGTAAAATGCATTATAAACTCCTTTATTCGTAGTAAATAGTGTAGAGGCATTAATTAGGGACCCCCATGCATTAGGGTTACCATTAGTGAAGTATTTAGACTCTCTTCCTATTTGAGAAATTTTTCCCTTGTATTTTGACCTAAACTGTTGGGATCATTAGTTTCAGTCCCATACTGATATTATGTATCAGTCATCATTTGAACCTAGTATCAGTCATATGATTCATTCCTACATGCTATATGTATCAGTTTAAAGGGATAATTACATTAGCTAGTTGGATTTGAGAAGGGGAAATTGATATATACAAGGTGTGTCTTATATTTGTATGTGTGTGCATGGGTTAGGCTAGTAAATAGAGTATAAATAGTATGAGGTTGTGCTTGAGTGTGTATGTATAATAGGAGAGCAAGAAGCATATCATCAGTGTGATAGGAAGGGTTAGAAGAATCATGTAATAACATAGTAGACAGTAGCAGGAAGGGGAGCACATGGCCAGAGTGAGATGTGCACACCCAGGTAGAGAGGGGGGTTCCCTGTGCCTTGTGTTGCACAGACAGCAGGCCCATGGCTGCATAGCGCAGGCAAGTTCAGTGAGCAAGGGTGAATCCATGCCCAGAGAGTCTGAATTTGTGGGGAGAGTAAATGTGTCTATGTGTGTTCTGCAGAGACTGAACCCAAGGTATTTGTATGTGTGTATCTTCTAGTGTGGTTAAAAGAAGGGAATGTAGTACGAGACATGTATCAGGAAATACCTTTGTGCTTGTAAACGAAGTGTGTTGCTATGCAATTATGTGTACCTAGTGTGTTCTGCAGGAGTAAAATCGAGGTATGTATCAGATAAGGGGGGTATAAAGGGTTTTGGCAATAGGATTTAAAGCATCTAGGAGTATCTTTTTTGTGTGTGTTCATTTTAATTTTGTGTGAGAGTATCCTATATATCTATGTGTTAGAGGAAGGGTGAGTATGTATGTTGTGTGGGTATATTGGGTGGGACTCTATATGTTCTCTGCATGAAGAACTGGGATATATAGGATATTAGTCCTAAACCCATAGGTTCACGGATTATATAGTCAGGGAGAAAGCTCCCTGTTCCAGTAGCAGGGGACTGATTGGCCTTGGTGTTTAGGCCATGTAGGCCTTAGCCACTTGGCATTAAGGGCTTTGGAGTACTTCCAAGTGGCTTGGCCACCATTGCAGTGAAGGAAAGAGGTAGCATTTGCATCATGAATGAGGAGGATGTTAGTAGCAGCAGTAGCTATAAAATAGGCTTGGGGTTAGTGAGGTTAGAAGCTACTGATATGTATGTGCCCAGAGATATATCTTCACATGTGTGAACTGTAAATGCAAAGGCTATATGTGTGTGTGAGGTTAAAGGAAAGGAAAAGGAAGGGTATCAGTAGATGATATAGGGGAGTGGAGTGGACTGAATATCTGAGCACATATGTGTGCACAGTCAGGCAACACCTACCCTACAGGTCAGAGCATTCCCTATGTGGGGACATTAGCAGCAGTACTAGGAAGGTCGGGAAAGAAGCAATAATCAGTTTTGGATTAAAAGAGGGACAGTAATTTGGCAAACTTGTTTGTCTTAAACTGACAGGGGTAAAGGGGTTTAAGATGAAGAGTATTAGCTAATTGTTAGTGAGGGGGGAGAGTGAAATGAAGGGTTTCATTAGTATTTAATTGTTGTGAGGAGAGGTGGACTGATTTTGTCATTGTGAGTGTGTAATAGGATGGTTAGTACCAGGGAATAAAGGGACAGCAAGGCAGGTTGTTTAGAAGGAGAGGGGAGTGCTATGTCAGTTGTAAAGAATAGGGGAAAACTGAGATTTGGATTGAAATTGTTTAGAGTATCAGTTATATGATGAAGAGTTCTTGTGGTGGCAAAAACTAGCCACAGGAGGATCCATTTCCTTTCTCTTTCTGACCATTCAAGTACCCATTTAGGATTAGAGGTTGTGCAAAAGTGGAAGTAGAGTATTTGTGTGGCATTTAGGTATACAACAAATAGGAAGGTAAAGTGTATCCTGTGGGTACACAATAATAGGGTAAGAACAGTAACAATAGCAGTAAGTGGGTGGAGGTATATAAATGATTAGGTATATGGTATCTATAATATATATTATAGTAGGTATAGGCATGACTAAGGTATTATAGGAATGAGGGCATGGGTAAATTTTGAGTATCAAACCTTTTCAAGTGAGGGGTATTGATGTTTTATAAATAGACTATAGGGTATCATAGGTATCAATTAATAAAGTAGAGTGTATATGATAGATATGGTATGTCTATGTCATGGTATGATGTAGTGATATAGTTGATGTGATTGGTAATGAGTAGAGTTGAGGTAATGGGTATTTACCTACTGAAGGCGATAGGATAACATGGAGAGGTAAGAGAGAAATGCATATATGTTGAAATAGGCTAATTGACCTAGAATTGACTCAATTGACCAAGATTGACTAGTTGACCCTGAAAGTCAACTTTTAAGCCTAATTGACCTAGTTGGACTATTTTAAATTAGAGTTGACCTAGTATGACCTAGAAAAGACCTAGATGCATATAATTAATATATTTAAAATACATTGCTTACTCTAGAACACCATGTAACTCTGTATATGTCATATATAGGTTTGCAAGACACCACTTTGGGCATCGATCCATATTTACTACTTATGACCGCAGGCGAGTACATTCTCTGATAGTTTTTATTTATCTGATGATTATTATGATTCAGCTTCTAGTATAGTATTACCTGATTCTTTGTCATAACACGGATTGGTATATCTGGTTTCATTCACCTATGATACATGTATTATACTTGTCTAGACCCTATTTTTGGAATCACCCACTGGAACCACCTACTGGAAACACCTACTGGCATCACTTACATTCTGGTTGGACTTGTACTTGATTTATGTGTCGAGATATGGATTCACTTGTACTTGTCAAGGCAGGAAAATACTTGAGTAGACGTGTAAACATTTCCAATCATGCTAGAACCATCCCTACTGGTCTAATCTGGAAAGATAGCCATTGCACGCTTGCCAAGCGTACGATGTGCCGTATATATCCCTTAGCCATTTACATGTTGAAAGCGGTATTTTAAAACACACTAGTTTAGTGCTTTTATACTGGATTCACATTGTATTCACAGTTCTCACATTATACTGTCTGGACTCACATCACATCTGTTTTAGTTCAGTTATCTCTATTTACAGTCTTTATTGCCATATTCTTCTGATTCATCATATTAACTTTCTTTGTACTATAGTTCATTGTTGTTCTATTTCATTCCTGACTCATTCTTCCATGTTCATCAAGTATTACTTGTTATAACTGTTTTATAGTTTTTGTCATTTAATTGGAATCGCTAGAGGAGGTGTGCTCGTTCCATCCTGACTGGATATATTTTTCAGAAGACTGCATAGGGGATTTGTCTTCCACATACCAGGGATCCGAGGAGGGGATGGCAACCATGGGTCCTGATTCTCATGAGTGATTACCGAGAGACTTATTACTAGCATTAGCTTTGTGATAGATTCACTACTAGAACTCTTGGCTTGTATATATAGAGGAGATTTTGTTATTATATTTGAGACTTTGATTTTGATATTATATTTTGATGTTGTTAATGTTTTAGACTTTGTAGTTTATTAGACTTCTTTGATATCTTATCGTACTTTAGATTGTGATTGAGTACTTACCATTATCATTGTACTTGTCCTTCATTCGGAGCTGAGATCTGTCACTACCACATTTTAGCTTGAGGGTATTTTAGTCATTTTGTGAATTTTGAATTTATTTTGAATTGTTGAATTGGTGATTGCTATTTTTGACTTTGGCTAGTTGGGACTTTGGAGACTAACCTAGATGTTGACTCTAGCTATGGTGACTTGATTAGCATTGTGGGACCCTAGTCTAACTTAAGGCCACCCAATTTTAGTCATTTAGAATCAAGTTTGAAATAGGAAAATAAAGACTAGGTTCAATGACTTGTGACTTATGAATTAATTTCCATGACTAATAAAACTTGGCCCATAGCCCATTAGTGAAACCCTAACCCTAATTTTAGTATTCAGAGGCCGGCCACATTGGTTTTCCCCCTATAGAGTCTCTCATTCCTTTATTCTTGCCACTTTTGTATTGAATCAACTTTTTGAAGGAGAGGTAATTTCTATTCTTTCCCAATTCATAACTTTCTCATTTTAATTCTTTTTTTATTCAAATCTTCTGCAATAGAATCTAATCATCCTCTACTTGATGGTCATAGAGAGTAATTTCAGTTTGGGAACAATTTGGAGAGTTTGGCTAGCAAGGGGAACCATTCTACTACCAAAATAACCAACTTTAGCGACGGCCACATCCGTCGCGAATCCGTCGGTAACATAAATTACCGACGGCATAGCGACGGATATTTGATGAAAATGGCCGTCGGGAAATACGTCGTCGCTAAAATTTGTCCGTCGCTAAGCCGTCGGACAAATGATTAACCGACGGACTAGCGACTGATTACCGACGGTTGCCTTTCAACGGATTAGCGACGGATTAGCGACTTGTTCCCGTCGGTTTACATGCCATATAATATTAAAATATCCGTCGCTAAGCCGTCGTAAATAGGTCGGTAAAAGCGTATCAGAGAGGTTCCTGATACGCAAAATCAGTCGCTATTCCGTCGCCATTCCGTCGTTAACCTCGACGTAATAGCGACGGATTAGCGACGGGTAGGGCGTCGGCCTGGTTCTGGAAAGCTTCCATAATTCCAGAACCATGTCGACGGATAATGGGTCGCTAAGCCGTCGCTAGTCCGTCGTCAGCCTCGACAGATTAGCGACGGATTAGCGACCCATTATCCGTCGCTAAGTCTCTGGAAACCTACCATATTTCCAGAACCATGTCGACGGATTTGCCGTCGCTAGGTAGTCGATATTCCGTCGCTAATATTAATCGTACCCAGTTAGCGACGAAAGTTCCGTCGCTAGTTGGTCGCTAGATCGTCGCTACCTGCAAATTTATTTCAACCAGTTAGCGACGGATTGCCCGTCCGTCGGTAACTGCAAATATTTATATAACCCAGTTAGCGACGGATTTTCCGTCGCTAGTTAATCGCTCATCGGTCGCTAAAAAGATATATCCGTCGCTAATTAGTCGCTAGTCCGTCGCTAAATGCAACATTAATTAAAAAAAATTACAGAAACATTCTATTTCCTTTTCGTAAATATTACACATATTCATAATATCCAATATCCAAACATCCATGTACGATCAACAAATATCCAAATATCCAAATTCATAATATCCAATATCAAACAGAAATATCCAAACATCTATGTACAAATATCCAAACACAAATACACAAATTCATAATATCCAAACATTCATGTACGCTTCCAAAATATCCAGAATTCAAAATCCAAAAACAGTACAAATATCCAAAAACAGTATAAATATCATTGAGATGGATCGCGTCGTCGTTCGGCTCTGCGGATGTACTCTTCCACCATGTACGCCGGCACCTGGGACAACACATGCTCTGGAAGCGTGCGGAGCTGCTCTGGCGACATCAAGTCCATGAGCCCAATGAGCGCAGTATCCGGTACCAGGCGGACCTCGGCAGAACGGTCAAATGAATAACGTCCAGGGTCGGAAGGACCGACAACCGTACTAGACGGACCGGGAGCAGACGGATCTGGACCGGGAGCAGAAGAAGGACGCGAAAGGCGCTCCAGCACATCCGACATTAGACTCCACATTTTCGATATATCGGAGGTGAGAGTCGCAAGCTGCGTCCTCATATCGTCCGACGGGGGCGCGGGAGGAGGCGGGGGCGGTGGATATCTCGGAGTCGCGCCCTGCAACGACGCCGCCAGGGAACCTACGCCGTAGACGCGCCCTTTATTAAAGCCGCCGACAGACTCTACGAACACGTCGTCGTAGCGAACGGCCATAGAAGAGGGCGTCTGGGTGGGCGTCGTTTCGCCGACAACCTCGGCAGGGGGCTCAATCTGACTAAGGGCCTCACGATATGCAGCCTATCCAATGAATGTGTTTATACTATAAGTTTTCCTAAGTTATAATCTAAATCCTATGTTTCCCTAAGTTATAATTTGAATCCTACGTTCACCTAATTAAGTTAACAATAATTATATTTCTAATATAAATCTCATAAACGTAATTACTTACATCAGTCGCCTGGGCCCTCGCGTCGACGAAGCTCCTGTCTGCCCGCCTCTTGTGTGTATGCAGGAATACATCGTAGGCGGTGACCGACTCCGGCTCTCTCCCCTCATTTACCGCCCGTTGTGCCTGCATACGAAATATACGTCGAATTTAATTAACTACGTACACCGCATCCCATATCTTCTTCCCGGCGGCGGCTTTGTAGGCCTTGCGAATCAACTCCTCGCGATGGGGGGGCCACCAGAACGTCGTCTGACATACAAATTAAATTATCACGTAATTAAAAAATTAGTGGATTAAAGAATAATTAATAATTAACCAAAAGATATATATATATATACCTTCATCTCCTCGAGCCAGACGTACTGCATGTTCTGAGGCACCTCAGAAAAATTGAGGTAGGGGCCATGGTAGTTTTCCCGGATAATTTGCCCGAGTATCCGGGCAGCATCATACGGGAAAAACCTACAAAGAAGCAAAGACTGGATTATTAACTTGAATAAATGAAACAAATTTAACAAATTAACTTAAATTTACTTACGTATCACCCGCGGGCCATAGCTCTCGTCGGTTCTCGCCTATCGGCCTCTCTGGAGGCGTCGGAGGATCCGCGGGTCTGCGGATGTACTCACCGGTAGCAGGATGAAGCTGAATCCGGGGGTACTCCGGAGCCCACCCTGCAGTAACTGATGGTGTACCCGCTGGTGCATCCGAGGGCGGAACGGATCCGCTAGCGGATGGAGTCTCAGGCCTCGATGAAGATGAAGGTAGCGCAGAGATAGATCGACGGCGGGAAGAGTCTGTGGCCGGGCTCTCCAGGTCGGGATCGGAGGACTCTATATCCGGGGAATGTGGAAGGCGACCACGACCGCTACCACCACGACCGCTACCATCACGTCCACGGCCAGTGCCGCTACCACCACGACCGCTACCATCACGTCCACGGCCAGTGCCGCTACCACCACGCCCACCACGGCCAGTACCGCCACCACCAGCACCACTACGGCCACGGCCACTGCCGCTACCAGCAGCACGAGTGGTAGTGACCATGACCTGTAAATAGAACACATAAATATAATTAACAATATAGAAGTATAAATGAATATAAAACTGAACTAAAATATATATACCAGCAGCAGGGCGGCGAGTGTCGTCAAGACAATGAGAACTAAGAGTGCCATCTGTAAAAAGAAAATCATACAATAAGTAGATGATCGAACGACAAAAACATAAACTGAAATAAGAATGTGTCCGTCTAAACTGAATTCACTAAGTTAGTTGTAAGTGCTTCTAATATATACCGATATTTAATCTAATCATCGTTATCGTCCTCGTCCTCATCGTCATCGTCATCGTTCTCATCCTCATTCTCATCGTCGACTTCATCTATATCATCATCCTCATCGTCGACTTCATCTGTATCATCATCCTCATCCTCATCCTCATCCTCTTCTTCTTCTTCTTCTTCTTCTTCTTCTACTTCTTCTTCAGGCTCAATACTTGGGACAAGACGCCTCTTTCTCCCCTGGTTGACAGCTAAGTCTTGTATATCAACCTCTTCCTCCCCTCTATTTTCCTCAGCATGAGGTATATCGACATCTTCCACGTCCATGGTATCCGACTGTTGTCCCATGTATTGGGGCTTCTCGATCTGGTCCTCTTGGTATGCTGGGTCTCCAACGTTGAATGTATTTCTAGATTTAATCTTGCATACTGCCCACCAGTCAAATCGATCTCTACGACGCCTTGGGTAGCTTGTATAGTAGACTTGAACAGCCTGACTTGCTATCGCAAACGTGTCGGACCCTCTATACCTCCTGCGATGATTTATATCGACGAATCCAAATTGTTTATCGATTCTCCAACCGATATTTGGTCTCGTATCGAACCACTCATATTTGAACATCACAATATGCATATCATATGGGGCACTATATTGTAAATCTACAATCTCCCGAAGCACTCCATAATAGTCAAAGTCCGGCTCGTCGTCATAGATGGTACCTCTTATGCAAACACCAGAATTCTTGGTATCGAAGCCGTCATTGAGAAATTCGACATTTATAGCATGCTGAGTTGACTTAAACTTAAAGCCATTAACGACATAGCCTGACAAAGTCTTTGCATGCTTCTTCGGTCCCAATGCCAAATAACGAATGCTCTCATTTATGAGTGTTGTTTCAGGCAATAAAACCTGTAAACATGTATTGATAATTTAAATATTTTAGCTGCATATATTTTAATGGTAGCCGCATAACATATTATCTCAGTTACTTACGTATTTACGAAACCAGGACGGAAAGGTACAATCAACCTCTCTTTGAAGTCCCTCATCTGTAATATATGGTGTCCTCATTTTGACTTCACCTCTAAATACACTGTTAGAGAGAATAAAAATAAGTGTAGTCACTTAATTCACCAAATTAGAGATTATAACGAGGCGTAGTCACTTACTTCTCCAAATCTCTCACTTCTTGTATGTCACAATTTAACAAGACATATCGGTGAGCGGTATCATACTCATCGTCGGTCAACCACCGTTTCTTACTAGCCCCAATAGGCTTGCCCCTTAAATTGAATATACCTCCATCCTCAACGTCTTCTTCATTCCTTTGAGGTCTATTTCGATTTGTCTCGACATGAGTATCGAAATAAATGGAGCAGAAATTTGACACCTCCTCGATAAGATATGATTCGCATATCGAAGCCTCTATATGAGCCTTGTTGCCAACTTTCTTCTTTAGATGGTGTAGGTACCTAAAGAGACAAATTATCTTGAGAATTAACAATGAATTATAAAATCCACTTAAATTTCACTTAAATTATATCGATTTTTATTTACCTTTCAAAGGGGTACATCCATCGATAATGAACAGATGCACCGACACGGGGTTCGTATGCTAGATGAATCGGTAGATGCTCCATGCTGTCGAAAAAGCCCGGTGGAAATATTTTCTCTAACTTGCAGATTGTTAAGACAATCTTCTCCTCAAGTTGTACCATATGTTGCACCGTCAGCTTAGTTGAACAGATATCCCTGAAGAATGTAGACAGCTCGGCCAACGGAACCCATACAGCAGAAGACAACAACTCTCTCAAAGCAATGGGCAGTAATCTTTCCATAAACACGTGGCAGTCGTGACTCTTCATTCCCGTTAGCTTGCGTTCATTGAGATCAACGCATCTAGACAAATTCGAAACATAGCCGTCGGAAAATCTTAAATTAGATATCCACTTGCAGATTATTAATCTATCTTCCTTGCTCAATGTGTATGGCGCTATAGGCTTACTTAATTGTCCACCAGCACCCCTTTGTATCAAGTTCAGATGAGGACGCTTGCATATCTCGGCTATGTCTTGTCTTGCTTTTGGATTGTCCTTCGTCTTTCCTTTAATATCCATGACGGTATTGAAGACATTATCAAACACGTTCTTTTCGATATGCATGACATCAAGATTATGCCTTATAAGATTATCTTTCCAATAAGGCAAGTCCCAGAAGATACTCCGTTTGGTCCAGTTATGGCTTTGTCCGAACCCCTCGACACGATGGTTCGATGGATCTTCCATTGCGGTGGGCAATTCCTTTACAGCTTCCCAAATATCGTATCCCGAAAATCTGGCAGGAGGTTGAGAAAATTCTTGTTTTCCATATCTGAACGCGTCCTTATTCTTTCTCCTAGGATGGGTCGCGGGCAGAAATTGACGGTGACAGTCAAAGAAAGAAGTTTTTCCTCCATGCCTAAGGTTCAAAGTATCGGTATCGGAATCGGTATCGGACTATATATTCCTACGAGTATTGGCATCGGCGATATCAATACTCGTGTGAATAGGAAATTGCAATATAAGTCTAAGCTATCTAGCTAACATGTATACTTGTATTTACATTGTATCATAACTTGTATCTAGTTACCTTGCAATATAAGTCTAAGCAATCTAGTATTGGTATCGGCGATATCGGTAGTATCGGCGGTATCGGATCGAAGTATCGGATTTTTTTGGTATTGGAAAACCAATAATTATTAATAAATTATTTACATTTAAAAACATATAATTTATACATTTAGGCATAATTTTAAGTGTTTTAAGTATTATTTCTTAGTAGTTTTGAAATTAAATGAAATTAAATTAAATGAAATAGTATTATTTCTTAGGATCGGGACATGCCAAACCGTATCCGTATCGGGGAATGCAACCCATTCCCCACCCCCCCGACCCCCCTGCCCCCATTCAACACCCCCCCCCGACCCCCCTGCCCTCTCCATTACCCACCCCCCCGACCCCCCTGCCCCCATTCCCCACCCCCCCGACCCCCCTGCCCTCTCCATCCCCCACCCCCCGCCCCCCGACCCCCCTGCCCCCATTCCCGACCCCCCCCCGACCCCCCTGCCCCCATTCAACACCCCCCCCCGACCCCCCTGCCCTCTCCACCCCCCACCCCCCGACCCCCCTGCCCCCATTCTCCACCCCCCCGACCCCCCGACCCTCATTCCCCACCCCCCCCACCCCCTGCCCCCATTCCCCATACCCCCCCGACCCCCTGACCCCATTCACCACCCCCCTCCCGCCCTCTCCACCCCCCGCGAAGCCGACCCCCCCCCCCCCACTCCCTCCCCGGCCCCAAAACCTAAAATTAGAGAAAGAGAGAGAGAGAGAGAGAGAGAGAGAGAGATACCTGGTAGAGAGAGAGAGAGCCGCGAGAGAGAGAGAGAGAGAGCCGCGCGCGAGAGAGAGAGAGCCGCGAGAGAGAGAGAGAGTTTTGGGGGGAATGAAAAATTCCCCCCCGTCGGTTCAATTTAAGTTAGGGCACAGAACCTAGCGACGGAATAGCGACGAAAATAATTAGTCGCTAAACCGTCGCCAATTAAAAGGTGTTTTCCGACGGATATATCCGTCGCCATTTAGTCGCTAAAGTTCCCGCCAATGTTTTAAAGATTTTGCCGCCAACATTTGCGACGAATAAGCGACGAAAAAGAATCCGTCGCTAACGTTCGTCGACTTAGCGACGGAAACCCGACAAATTTTTACATTTAAAATTGGAAAAATTATGTTATGTTGTCTGTCGCTAATCCGTCGCTAAGATGTCAGAAACTGGTCGCTATTAGCGACGGAATCCGTCCGTCGCTAAACTTCCGTCGGTAAAGTGGGGTATTTTAGTAGTGTTCGATTTGGGGTTTTTCTTGCCATTTGACACACTATATGTAAACCCTCTAAATTGTAATTAAAATCTATTTTATTTGCATGGTAGCCTAGATCTATGTGTCCCCTAGCTGTGGTGTAAGTTTTGTGTCAATTTGTATTGATTTTGTGACCGTATCGGACACGTATCCTAAACTAGAACTAGGTATTTGATGAAATGCCACACTAGATTTTTTGTTCTGTTTTTGAATTATGTTTGAATGGATTTGCAGATCTAGGGGTCGTATTTGATTTTGTGTCAGTTGTGAGAGATTTTAGTGTCGTATCGTGTCAGCACAAGGATACGAACTCGCTGCAGCAGCCGCGGGACACTGTTCTGCTGCTCGGGGTGCTAATCTCTTCGGACACGGCGACTTGACACGTGCCACTTGACGAGGACCGAGGGGCAGTGTCTGACACAAGCCCCCTCGAGTCTCGAGTTACTTCGTGTCGAGTCGGATACGCATTTGAGCCCGTACTGGCCATTGCCTGTTGTGCGCATGAGCCACAGACACTTCTGACACGGTCTTCGTGTCGTGTCTTGGTGTCTCGTGGACCCGAGTCAGGGTGTCAGGGTTGTAGCCCTACCCTAGGCGAGTATGTGGACACACACTCGTGCTGTGTCGTGTCGTGTGTCGTGTGCTAGATACGCGTGAACGCGTGCACGAGGACTGTGCACTGTCCTGTTGAACTCGTGTGTGGAAAATTGTTTGGACACGTTTGTGTCCAGTTCTTAGGCACTAGGACACACCTATGATACTCTTACACATACACAAATAATTACCAACCATTAAATCATAATATTAGTTGCATTTTCGAATTCAAATTGTGTTTCCCCCAATTCATTGATACATAGTTCACTGTTATTGAAATTCTGAGATTTAATGTATTCTTAGACTGTTTTCTAATGATTATTGCAATGTTAATTCATTTATATGTATCTAGGATATATCTACATGATAGGGTTCATGCTAGTATGAAGTTAAAGGTTTCGAATTTGCTTGTAATGTTTAAATTGAAAACTGTCATATGTCAACTGAAACCTAATTATGAATACACTAATTTTTCTGAGAATTTACACAATATTACACACATATGTATAATAACAGGACACACACATGTAACCTGAGACACTGTTGTGCACACACACACACACACTACTGCTATCTACTGTCACTCAGACTCATACACACACACACATTCATTCACTGATTTCCTGAAACCTACCCTCTGCTACCTGTACCCATACACATGGACTGACCTGAGGATAAATGTGAACTCAGCTGAAATTGAAAACTGATATTATGAACACACACACACATTTCTCTAAAACTGTGAATGGCTATACACACACATGTAAACTGATTTGTGTGCACTGATATTCTTAATACACACACACTCATACACATCTGTGCTCACTGAAATCTGAGAGCTTAATGTACATTCACACATGTTGAAACACCCTATAGCTACTGTCATGTATACACTAACACACTCATTTACACACACACCCTATAGCCTATGTTGATTTCCTATACACACATACACTTCACACCATTGATATCACTCACAAACTGTCACATGTTGCACTGAATTCTAATGTATGTACACACACACACACAATATTGACACACATACACATATGCCATATTATCCCTATCTCTCTCTCTCTCTATACACATATGCCACATGTACACACACACACGTATGCCATATTATCCCTATCTCTCTCTCTCTCTCTCTCTCTCTCTCTATATATATATATATATATATATATATATATATATATATATATATATATATATATATATATATATATATATATATATAAAATATATATATATATATATATATATATATATATATATATATATATAATCTATATATATATATATATATATATATAATCTATATTCTTGATAATAATAATGTGATATATATATATATATATATATATATATATATATATATATATATATATATATATATATATATATAAAAAAAAAAAAAAAAAATATATATATATATATATATATATATATATATATATATATATATATGTTGCTTATATTAATTTAGTAGATATATAAATGTGTGAAAATATATGTATTACCAATATAGATTGTATTTGGCCTGTGTAGCCCTATGGCATGTAGCCTATGTAGGTTCCTATGATATAGCTTATGTGTATATGGCATGTATACACATGTGACTTGTGTGTTGATAGACTTGTATGGCTTGTGATGATGTGTGAATGCTAGATAGGTATGGTTAGGCTTAGTGAGACTTGTTTGGTTTAGGCTTGACCTAGTTGACCTAGTTTGACTAGTGTAGTTGACTAGAGTTGACCAAAGGTTGATTTTAGCCTAGATTGACCCAAACATCATGTAGAATGCATTGTAGTAGTCCATTTTACCATTTTGGATATGTTGTGACTTGTACTGTTCTATAGGAGCCAGACACCACTCCTCAGACAGTATATTCTCTTCAGACATACAGATATCAGGCGAGTACATTCTCTGATCATTTCATATCTTGCTTAGGATTATATTCCTGCTCTAGATTACTTTACTTGATGCTGACACGTTGGTAACACGGATTAGTACTATATGGATCCCCTCATGAGATGTTATCCCTCTCGGGAGCATCGGATACTCATGTCTTGTGTGTTTCACTTACATCATGTATCTCATGCTTCTATTATCATGAATCTATCATGAATCTGCTTGTGATTCCTGTACTCTCATGAATCACAAAGCCTTCACGAATCTATTCATGAATCACTCATTATAAGCCAGTAGCGTAGTCATGAATCTTAACGTAACTTGACTGGATCCTTGTGTATTGATTAGGGAATGGGGGAGCAGAACTGAACATGTGAATAATTCCAAAGTAGTGTAGTCATGAATCAACTCATTAGTATAGCCATGAATCACCTCCAGCTGTTTACATGTTTATCTTGTACTCTAATTCACTAGTCACTGATAGTTTTCTATATATATTATAGCTATTTACTTACAGTTCTCTCTTTTATACCATGTTGTTCTTTCAGTTTCATGTGTCTTACTCTCTAGCATGTTTATATTTTCTAACCTGTTATGATTTGCATGAGATATATTGTGCTCGTTCCTGTCCTGACTAGACCTATGGAAAATATTGCAGATGATGAGGACGAGGCGCTCTGTACCACTTACTATGGGACTACCCTAGAGGATTGTTGTGACTTGGATCTCCAGCAGGATCCATTAGCAGTGGATGACACACCTTTAGTCTTGAGTAGTCATTTCAGTTGTATTATTTCTCTGGATTATTGTATTTGAGTTTGGATGTTTCTGGATTTGCTGTGATATCTTAGACACTTAGACTCTCTATCTATTTGTATCTTGTGGATTCGTTTCATATCTATATATCTTATCATATTTCTGCCTTAGTTGTGATTAAGACTGTATTTCTGTATTGTCACCTCCATTCGGAGTGTATATATTGTACAGGTACCTTATATTGTTAGATGTTGTAACCTAGGACAGCGTTCTACCGCCGACACTGCGGCGTAGGCTGGACGTACCCACTTCTCGTGCCCTTACTCTAGGGTGCGGGTCGTGACAAGATCTATGACAGGTACACTATATTTGTGTGAGATAGAAAGTTAGTGATCTAGACAACGTTCTACCGCCGATACTGCAGCGCAGGCTAGATGCTGCATGCACTCGTGCCCTATACCGGGTGCAAGTTGTGACATATTTTTATTGGTGGTCCATGCTGTAACGCCCCGGTTCCAAAATACTTAGGACCAAGTACGTGGACATGTAAGCTGTATATATACGAAGAATACTCCAATATATGAAATCCTTGTATATATACATAAGCTGTAATAATATAAATCGCAGACCAGAACATCATAAAACTATATCTCATCCACAGCACACACAGAAGATATAAGTATTCCAAATAGAATAAATGAGTGAGTCAAAAGATAGCCGGGTGGACATGCCCACACCAAACATCTATGAAAATAATCTCAAATAAAGTCGATGTCCACTATGAGTCTCAAAGAATAACATAAATCTAGATATCAGCGGAAGATGCCTCGTCATCAAGGTATGAAGGATCCAGTGCCGGTCCATACTCCTGCAAGAAATTGTCTATACCTGGAGAGATCACCAGGTCCTCAGAGGGACGTAACAAGATACAGTAAGAACATGCCATATGAACTGGATATAAATGCACCATAAAGTAAAGATAAAAGTAAGGTATCCAAATGTCACGACCCGTACCCTAGAGTAAGGGTACGAGAAGTGGTACATCCAGCCTATGCCGCAGTGTCGGCGGTAGAACGCTGTCCTAGGTTATAACATCTAACAATATAAGCTACTTGTACAGTATATACACTCCGAATGGAGGTGACATAACAGAATACAATCTCAATCACAACTAAGGCAGAATACGATAAGATAGATAGATATGAAACGAATCCACAAAATACAGATAGATAGAGAGTCTAAGTGTCTAAGATAAAACAATAATCTAGAAACATCCCAAATCTCAAATATAGTAATCCAGAGAATAAATACAACTGAAAATCACTACACTAGACTAAGGGTGTGTCATCCACTGCTAATGGATCCTGCTGGAGATCCAGGTCACAGCAATCCTCTAGGGTAGTCCCATAATATGTGGTACAGAGCACCTCGTCCTCATCCTCTTTAATATTTTCAACAGGTCCAGTCAGGACAAGAGCGAGCACAATACATCTCATGCAAATCATAACAGGTTAGGAAATATAAACATGCTAGAGAGTAAGATACATGAAACTGAAAGAACAACATGATATAAAAGAGAGAACTGTAGGTAAATAGCTACAATATATATAAGAGAACTATTAGTGACTAGTGATTCAGAGTACAAGATAAACATGTGAACAGCTGGATGTGATTCATGGCTATACTAAAGAGGTGATTCATGACTATACTACTTTGAAATTATTCACATGTTTAGTTCTACTCCCCTATCCCCAATCAATACACAAGGATCCAGTCAAGTTATGTTAAGATTCATGACTACACTACTGGCTCATAAAGAGTGATTCATGAATAGATTCGTGAAGGCTCGGTGATTCATGAGAGTACAGGAATCACAAGCAGATTCATGATATAGAAGCATGAGATACATGATGTAAGTGAAACACACGAGACATGAGTATCTGATGCTCCCGAGAGGGATAACATCTCATGAAGGGATCCATATAGTACAAATCCGTGTTACCAACGTATCAGCATCAAGTAAAGTAATCTAGAATAGGAATATAATCGTAAAAAAGATATGAAATGATCAGAGAATGTACTCGCCTGATATCTGTATGTCTGAAGAGAATATACTATCTGAGGAGTGGTGTCTGGCTCCTATAGAACACTATAAGTCACAACATGTCCAAAATAGTAAAATAGATCGCTACGATGCATTCTACATGATGTTTGGGTCAATCTAGGCTAAAGTCAACCTTTGGTCAACTCCAGTCAACTACACTAGTCAAACTAGGTCTAGCCTAACCCAAAAAAGTCTCACTAAGCCTAGCCAGTCTATTCTAGCAAGCACACATCATCACAAAGCCTTACAAGTCTATCAACACCAAATCACATGTATATACATGTCATACACATAGGCTATCACATAGGGGTACATCCCATAGGCTATATGCCATACATATATTACATATGGGCAATATGCATATATATTACATATTACATATTTATCCAACAAATTAGAGATATTATATATATATATATATATATATATATATATATATATATATATATATATATATATATATATATATAGATAGACATGTGTGTGTGTGTACATTAGTGTGTGTAGCATATTACAACATAGGCTAGGGTGTATATCAGTTTACATGTGTGTGTGGGTGGGCTAACAGTAGATAGGGTTGTGTGTGTGTATAGGAATCAACATAGGCTATAGTGTGTTGTGTCAATATGTGTGAGTAGCTGGAAAATGGTGTACAGATGTGTATGAGTGTGTGTAATATGAAAACAGTGTCAATTCTCAGGTTTTAGATAGGGAAATGTGTGTGTGTGTGTGTGATACATGTAGCTATAGGGTGTGTGCTCAGTATTTGTGCTCATGTGAGAGTGTGTGTGTAGCATATATGCGTGTGTATATGAATATGCATATCAGTGCAATATGTTTATAGGTGACAGTCCAATGTGTCTCAGGTCAGTCCATGTGTGTGAGCTAACAGTGTACAACTATGAGTGTCAATGTATTTCAGTGAACATGTGTGTACAAATCAGTGTATTAAACTCAGAGAAATTCAGAGTACACAATGACAGTTCTCAGTGTCTCAATTAACAGTTTAGGATTCAGTAAATCAGTCCAATTCAATTCAAAACCCCATAACCTCTAGCTATAATGAAACCTATCATGTATATAATCTCATACATATGTAGGTGAACCTTTTATTGCAATTTAATCATGGAAAATAGTTTAAAATCACATTCGAATCTCAGAAATTACAAACAGTGAACCATGATATCATCAATTGAGGAAAACCCAAATCGAATTCGAAATTCAATCAACAATTCAAAACTAATGGTTGGTAAACCATGTGTTATATGTATACGTGTAAAACAGTGTGTCGTGTCCCCAAAGTAGGACACGACGTATCTAATCAATTTAACACACGAATATACTAGAACTGTGCATAACCTCGTGCATACGTGCATGCGTGTCTAGCACACGACACAGGCCACGTGGAGACACGTGGTCGTACACACGTGTTTGCCTAGCATAGGTCTAGGTTCGTGTCACCTTGATATGTGTCTAGGTGTCATAGTGTCCTTGTTTGAGTCGCGTGTCAGAGCCAAAATCTGTGTGTGCATAGTGAGGCTAAAACCAGTACGAGCGCATTTGCGTGTCCGACTCGATACGACGTGACTCGAGACTCGAGGAGGCTCGTGTCAGTCGCTGCCCCTTGGTCCTCGCCAAGTGGCACGTGCCCAATCGCCGTGTCCAGTGATAAATCCTACCCGAACAGCAGGACAGTTTTCCCGCAGCTACAACAACGTATTCGTGTCCACATACTGACACGACACGACACCGAAATCCTCCACAAATGACACAAAATTGCAAACGACCCCTAGATCTACAAATCCATTCAAAAACAATTCAAAAACAATTCAAAAACTGTGCAAAAACATTGAGTGAGGCATTTCATCGAACACCTAGTTCTAGGTTAGGATACGTGTCCGATATGGACACAAAATCAAATGCAATTGACACCAAACCTTTACTACAATTATAGGACACCTAGATCTAGGCTACCATGCAAAAAAAATAGAATTTAATTATAATTTGAAGGGTTTACCTATAGGTGTCAAATGGCAAGAAAAGCTCCAAATTGATTGATTTTCGTTGCTAGCCAAATCCTCCAAATTGTCCTCAAACTGAAATTACTCTCCATGAATATCAAATAGAGGATGATTAGACTCTATTGCAAAAGATTTGGATCAAAAAGGAATTAAAATGAATTTATTATGAATTAGGGAAGATGGAAATTACCTTTCCTTTCTAAAAGTTGGAATGACATAAAAGAGGCAAGAACAAAGGAATGAGAGATTATATAGGGGGAATACCTATGTTGGCTGGCCACTATGGCTGAAATTAGGGTTAGGGTTTCATGGCATGGGCCTTGGGCCAAGTTGCATTAGTCATGGAATTAAATTCCTAAGTCATAAGTAATGAACCTAGTCTTTATTCTCCTATTTCAAACTAGATTCTAAATGACTAAAATTGGGTTAACTTAAGTTAGACTAGGGTCACACCATGCTAACCAAGTTACCATAGCTAGAGTCAATATCTAGGTTAGTCTACAGAGTCTCAACTAGTCAAAGTCAAAAATAACAATCACCAATTCAATAAATTAAAAATAAATTCACAATTTCACAAATGACCAAAATACCCTCAAGCTAAAATGTGGTAGTGACAAATCTACCCTCCTTAAAAGAATTTTGTCCTCGAAATTAAAAGATGAAACTAAACTGATGAGAAGGATAGACAATCATACCTCAAGGTCCAAAAAGATATGGGTATCGCTCGCGCATCCCATCCTTCCGCTCCCAGGTAGACTCTCCTGGAGAATGATGCCTCCGTGCGACACGAACCAAGGGTATCACCTTGCTTTTCATTACCTTCTTTCGGCGATCCAGAATCTCCACTGGCTGCTCTGGATAACTGAGAGAAGGTTTCACCTCAATCTCCGAATGGTCAAGTACATGGCTAGGATCAGCCACATACCGTCTCAACTGTGATACGTGGAATACGTTGTGGACACCCACTAGTACAGGTGGTAAGTCTAGCCTATATGCCACGTCACCGACTCTTCCGCTGATCACGAAAGGTCCAATAAAGCGCGGGCTAAGCTTTCCACCTCCACCAAAATGTATGGTACCACGAGTCGGAGATATCCTCAGAAAAACCATATCTCCGACCTAAACACAAACAGGGTCTCAAGTTAGTAAAAAATTAAATATGATTAAACAAACAAAAACAACAACCTACTTCTAATCATATCTCTAATCTGTGCCTCAAACTCCAAAGACCTCCGGTGGCTATCGGCCCAATGTCCATGTCTGTCCTGCGCCACACGAAGTCTGTTCCTAATGAGCTTCACCTTCTCGGCTGCGTCAACAACAATCTTAGGTCCCAATAAAGCTCGTTCTCTAACATCATCCCAAGATAAGGGTGTACGATATCTCCGCCCGTACAGAACCTCGAAAGGTGACATCTCAATGATGGCCTGATAACTGTTATTGTAAGCAAACTCCACCAAGTGTAGGTGATCCTCCCAGGATCCTCTAAAATCTAAGACGTACGTCTGCTGCATGTCCTCGAACGTCTGAATAGTCCTCTCTGACTGTCCGTCCGTCTGGGGGTGGTATGCAGTACAAAACTTGAGCTGAGTGCCCAAACTAGTCTGTAGACTCTGCCAGAAATAGGAAGTAAAGCGACTATCCCGATCCGAGACAATACTGACCGGAACTCCATGAATCCTGATAATCTGTCGTATATACATCTCTGTAAGCCTCTCAGTAGATGTACCTACTTTAAAAGGCAAAAAGTGGGCCAATTTGGTCAACCTGTCTACGATGAGCCAAATCGCGTCTTTCTATCCTGGTGTACGCGACAATCTAGATACAAAATCCATCGTGATATGCTTCCACTTCCACTCTACAATAGGCAATGGCTGCAATAAACCTCCTGGCCTCTGCCTCTCTGCCTCTCTCTGCCTTGACCTGCTGACAGACCAAACATCTGGCTACGAAGCGAGCTACCTCCCATTTTATCCCATACCACCAGACGTGCTTTCTCAGATCCCTATACATCTTGTTAGCACCAGGATGTATAGAGTACTGAGATTGGTGTGCCTCTTGTATGACGGGCTCCCTGAGATCTCCACTAGGCACACACAGCCTAGAACCGTGCCTCAAAGCGCCATCCTCTGCAAGAGTAAACTCACCATCCACCAGCCCTGCTTGAACCTGCTCTCGGATACACCATACAGCAACATCCTCGAACTGCGTCGACTTGATCCTCTCCATCAAGTCTGACTGAATCTGAAGGCCCCACATCTACATCTGAACTTCGGGCACAATCACCTCAATCCCCAGGCTCTCCAAATCTGCTAGCAAGTGACGATCCATAGTCAAACACATGGCTGTCGGATACCTACTCAAGGCATCGGCAACCACGTTAGCCTTTCCTGGGTGATACTGTAGTGAGATGTTGAAGTCCTTCATCAACTCTAACCACATGCGCTGCCTCATGTTGAGCTCCTTCTGTGTAAATACATACTTCAAGCTCTTATAATCTGTGAAGATCTCCACCCTCTCTCCATATAAGTAGTGTTTCCACAACTTCAGAGTAAATATCACTGCTGCCAACTCCAAGTCATGGGTAGGGTAGTTCTTCTCATGGGGACATAACTGCCTGGAAGCATAGGCAATCACCTTCCCATGCTATTGCAAGACACAACCCAAACCCTTCCCTGAAGCGTCATTATAGATAGTGAACCCTCCCGATCCTGATGGTAATGTCAGAATCGGAGCTGTCGTCAGCCGCTTCTTTAACTCATCAAAAGTGACCTGACACTTCTCTGACCAAACAAACTCTGCATCCTTTCGGGTCAGCCTAGTCAACGGCTCTGTAATCCGGGAGAAATCCTGTACGAACCTCCTGCAGTAGCCTGCCAGTCCCAAGAAGCTCCTGATCTCTGCTACTGAACTCGGTGCCGACCAAGCCTCAACTGCTGTGATCTTCTTCGGGTCCACTGAGATCCTATCTCCAGTCACTACATGACCCAAGAAGTCAACTCTGTCCAGAAAGAACTCGCACTTCGAGAGCTTGCCATACAGCCTCTCTCTCTTGAGTGTCTCCAGTACCACTCTCAAGTGCTCCTCATGCTCCTCCTCAGTCTTTGAATACACCAGGATATCATCGATGAACATCACCATGAACTTGTCCAAGTACTGGTGGAATACCTTGTTCATCAAGTTCATAAATACTGCCGGTGCGTTGGTCAGCCCAAACGACATCACCAAGAACTCAAACTGTCCATACCGCATCCTGAATACAGTCTTCAAAATATCCACCCTCTTCACCTTTACCTAATGATAACCTGACCTCAGATCAATCTTCAAGAAAACTCGAGCTCTGCTCAACTGATCAAAGAGATCATCGATCCGCGGCAGTGGGTATCTGTTCTTGATCGTGAGGTTGTTGAGTGCCCTGTAGTCGATACACATCCGTACCGACCCATCCTTCTTGGGTACAAAGAGTACCGGTGCACCCCAAGGTGAAGAACTCGATCGGATGAAGCTCTTGTCCTGCAGCTCATCCACCTGCTTCATTAATTCTACCAACTCACGGTTGTTCACTCGATAGACATGCTGAGAAATCGGTTTCGCACCAGAAACCAAGTCTATCAAGAACTTAACATCCCTGTCTTGTGGAAGTCCTGGCAACTCCTCCGAAAAGACGTCCATGAACTCCGTAATCCAAGGGTGTGGAGCCGCCTGCTCCTCAACTAAAATCTTACAGAAAAGTCTGCTGCTCTGCTCCGCCTGCCGTCAGGTGTACTCGAACTCTGGCTCTCCTGGCGCTCCAAACAGAACTCTACCCCTACGGCAATCTATGCTGGCATGATGCCTGCTCAACCAATCCATACCTAATACGATATCGTAGTTCGGTAGTGGCATTACGAACAGACTCACCTCCAACTCTCGGCCTCCCATAATAACACTCCGCCCTCTGCAAACATTACTCACGAGGATAACACCACCCTCGGTCATGATCTTACAGGTCCTAGGCAATGGTTCAAATACAAGGCAGTGTCTAATAGCAAATGATACCGACACAAAACTGTAGGAAGCCCCGTAATCAAATAGAGCGAAAGTTGGAATGGTGTCGAGAAGAACCAAACCTGCAATCAACTCCCCAATGGCCTCTGCATCCTCGGCCGCCATGGCGGAAGCTCGCCCCGGCTGACCTCCCCGAGCCTGCTGCTGATGCTGGATGAACCTTTGTTGCTGAGTCTGCAGTGGTCCCTTCTGCTGCCCTGCCAAAGCCTTGGCTTCCGCTCCCTGCACTGCTCTACCTGTGAATTGAGTGCACTCCTTCAGCTGATGATCAGCTGCTCCACATAGAAGACACCTACCCAATCTCTTTCTGCACTCACTCCACCTGTGCCCCGGCTTCTTGCAGTAAGCACAGTTGGTGGTCTGCTGTCTAGGTGCCTGCTGCTGCACCCTCGGCTGCTGATGCTGCACCTGCTGGAAATGTGCCCGGCCCTGCTGCTGGAACTACTGCTGATGCACCTGCCTCTGCGGCTGCTGGTGCTAAAAATAAGGTCTCTTGGCCTGGCCTCCACTGCTGCTGGCTCCCTAGAAATCCTGACCTCTCTTCAGCTTCAACCCCAGGTCGTCCTCCGCTGCCATAGCTCCAGTAAAGATCTCTGCGAAGGTAGAATTCTGGTCACTCTTAGTCAGTGACCGAACCTCCCTGATCAACCCTCGACGGAACTTCCTAGCCTTCGTCTTCTCCGTCAAATCATCAATAAACCTGGCTAACCGGCAGAACTCTACGGCGTACTCTGCAACCGTCTGGTTCCCCTGAACCAGACTCTCAAACTGTGCCTAATGCCTCCTAGTGCCACATCTGGGAAGAACTGTTCCTTGAACAGCTGCTTGAACTACTCCCATGTCTGACCCTCGGCTCCTACTCGGGGATCTGTCTGGTACAAGGTATGGGCTAAGTCCTGCATCTGACTTCCCACTGCCTTATTATGAAGTCTGGCTGGTATCTCCGCCAGACAGAAAATCTCCTCAATATGCTCAATCCAATCATCTGCATAGTGAATGCCTCGCTACCTAGGAAGTCTCTAGGATGCATCTTTTGGAAGTCCTAGATTTCCTTCTCCCTCCTGCGAGTCTACTGCGGCCCCTGAGCAGACACCATCTCTACAGTCGTACGGACTAGCTGATGGTCCTCGTCGATCCCCTGACAAAAGTCGGCAGTCTAACGCTGCTGCTGCTGATGATGAGACTCCAGAATTCTCTCCACGAAGGAGAATAGATGAGCAGCATCTACCATCCCTGCAGGTGGAGGCTGCTCCGAAAGAAGAATCTCAGGAATCACCGAGCTCTGCCTCCTAACTGCTGGAGGTGCTCCTCCAAAAGTAGCTGAAAGGCCCACTCCTGAGGGCTGAATTGGTGCTGCGGTTCTAGAAACTGGCTGTTGAGGACGAGAGGTGGCAGACCCCTCTGCAGCGTCCCCCGATCTGGGGCGATGCGATCTCGTCTCGACCATCCTGGAGACACAGATTAAACAAGAAACAATTTCTAATAATGAGTCAAAATATCAAAGGAGGATAGTTTATATTCAATGGAAGCCAATAAGCAGAAAATGTAGATAAACGGAATCTGATAAGGAGTTTTCCTAGTGTGATTTAGTACCTTCAAAATATCCTAATCCTACTGCAGGCTGTAGCGATACTCTAGTTCGAATACCACTACATAAAACTAGACCTGCATGGGCCACCACTAAAAACGTGTCCCGACCCGCACCCTAGAGTAAGGGCACGAGAAGTGGGTACGTCCAGCCTACGCCACAGTGTCAGCGGTAGAACGTTGTCCTAGGTCATAACATCTAACAATATAAGGTACCTGTACAGTATATATACTCCGAATGGAGGTGACATAACAGAATACAGTCTCAATCACAACTAAGGCAGAATACGATAAGATAGATAGATATGAAACGAATCCATAAAATACAGATAGATAGAGAGTCTAAGTGTCTAAGATAACACAGCAATCCAGAAACATCCCAAATCTCAAATACAGTAATCTATAGAATAAATACAACTGAAAATCACTACACTAGACTAAGTGTGTATCATCCACTGCTAATAGATCCTGCTGGAGATCCATGTCACAGCAGTCCTCTAGGGTAGTCCCA